>CM068834.1:21737409-22337409 GCA_028554795.2 Sinohyriopsis cumingii | reverse complement strand
AAATGAATTATATATTTTTGACCATTCCAGGTAATAATTTGTGGACACACACACACACACACACACACACACACAGAATCTATATAAACTGATCTTTGTCAAAGGTTGATGCAGACTGCATTTAAAGCATACAGTGTAGTAACTTTGTGACGTAAATACTGTGTTCCACTGCTAACATTGCAATATCTTTGATAATGAGCATGATACTGCAAAAATAGCATCATATTAAATTTATCGATTCTACAAAAATCACACTGAGTAAGCTTAGAATATTAATTGTTTTCTTAACGAGTTGTAAAGTTCATCGTAAAACGAACCTTCCCTATAATCTACCATTTAGAACCATCTGTTGCAGATGTTATAACTTGATAGAATCTCATTGAAGGTTAGGACAGACAGCAAGAATGGGAAACGTTGAAGGAAATAATAACACAGTTGTATAACCTTCTACATATGGAAAGATTCTCCCTTCGATTGAAATAATAAAGGTGAGCAGAAAACATTTTATGAAAGCATTGATCTCTCCCCAATACTTATTCTCTTTCTGTTCAGTTTTAAGAGAACGCTTTTCAGACAATCTGCATGATTCCACAAAAAAAAATGGTTAGCTTTGATCTTCAGAAAGCGCATTCGTTAATGTTTCGTGTCTTTATTTGGATCAGGAGATTTTTTGAAAATTCCGTATCCAAATTATTATGTGAATTTACAATAATAATATAGTTAATCAATAAAACATCATTTGACCCTAATACTTAGGGTACGTTTTATTTCTACTCGAAGTTTGTATGTTGCCAGGATTTCGGATAATGACATTTGTTCCTAAGTGCGATTTCTTTTGCTATTGATGATTGCTTCATGCTTTAATACTTTGAATGTTCTAACATGCCATGCTCCTTTTTGAATGTAATTGTTATCCATCCCTCTTTCACTTTAAGTTTGTTTTCAGTTTTTCAGGAACTGTGTTCGATATTAGTAGTTCATGAACTCATTTTTATTACTTTCTTGCTACAGTTTGCTAAATTATTTATTGTATCAGCCTTATACTATCTTTCTAAGTCCCTCTCACACTCTATCTACTGGTGTGTATCAGAGACGCACAATACTTTGCTTTCGTTGGGGTCAGACTGCTTTTTGGTGTTTTGCTTGGATGCTTTGATTATTTGTTTTTCTTGGTCAGTGAGAGCAACGTTTCTGGACACAACACGGTAGCCGATCCATAATGGCCGGGGAATGGGACCGGGTACTCATTTACAGGTATCCATAAATTAAATTAAATTAAATTAAATTAAATTAAATTATATATATATATATATATATATATATATATATATATATATATATATATATATATATATATATATATATATATATATATATATATATATATATATATATATATATATGGGAATTAATCATTTTTAATAATAATAATAATAATAATAATATTAATAATGATGAAGGGATAATACTTTAAACATGTTGGATGATTGCGTCTTCAGATCTATGCTTTTGACAGCGAGCACAGACTTTTAACTTGTTCGCTTTAGTACGTGCCCGTATAAGCATACAGCTCTTACCCAGTTTGTGTAGAATTTACTCCAATTTCCAGGAGTGAACATTACCATGCTTGCGAGGATATGCCCTTATGCGTTCGTTTGGCATGGAAACCAATAGTTTTTCGAAGCAACAGATGTGAAGACGGATTAATTGAAGACTGTCATTGCACAATCACAATTGCAAGATGCACTAAAACAATTGGCAACAAGATAGCAGTTCGGATCAGTTTCCTGTTTGCCTGTTTGTTTTACTTTTTTAAACGCATGCAAGCATATTTTTACGCAATCTGTGTATTCAATTTTGTTTAAGATTCAGAACGTAGTTTGAGTTACAAAATTATGATGTTTTCTGTTCATTCCTACATGTAAATTAAAAGGTTTTATTTGCTCAGTCCACTTTTGTGTGAATTTGTTATAAAACTGCAGGGACACTGCAGATTCCAAAGTGCTGAGACCATACAGCCAAACATACACCGTAACTAGATTACTAGAATCTATGTTGGGAAGTGGCACCGAGACCAGGAATTCCCAGTCAAAGGGTTACATTACATATTTAAAACGAATTAGGAACTTGTAGCTACATTTAATAACGGTGACCTGAAAAATGTATTGAGTTACAGATAGGATAAAATTCACCATGCAGTATGGAAGGAACTATAGTTTTACCAAACAACCGAATAGCTCGACTTCGTGTGCGTATGTCTCTCTCAATTTTTTATATGGTGTGTTATCAAAGTTGGAGAGACCTTAAGTTGCTTTATGGGTTAATTTCGTTTTGTTATACATCTGTTTGTTTTTAATACAATAACACCAGACAAAGTAGAAGACAACAAATATTTCTTCTTTTTAAAAGTCGCTCCTAGTACGTGGACGCCATTACTGACACGACCTGGAGACAACCAGACTGAGATAAGTAAAGTAAAGTTAGCAAAACAGTTAGATTTCTATGTCGCATGTGCGAGAAATATAATGGAAAATATTTTACTATTCTACACTCACTGTTCGAATTTTGAAAACTGGAGAAACTTCTCCTTACACATCTTTCTCGAGAATCGTATTCAAGTTCTGTCAATTCGTTCGGTTTGGATACATAAAGCTTTCTTTGCAGGAAGCCATTTCTATGAAGGTCGGAAATTTCAGATTCTATGGGTACTGCTTGGGTAGTGACGAAAGCAATGAATATAATGCACATAATTAAACATATCATTTCCATTCAAGAATCACTGCAATACTACTACTACTACTACTACTACTAATACTAAAAATAACAATACTATTATTTTAAAAATATTGTTAGTTTAAACGGAACTTTTAACATTATTAGCCATTTCGTGCCCAAGAAATGGGTGCAAAGGGCCTTTCCGAAAGACTCATTGAGCCAGCCTACCCAAGCTGACTGGACAGGTGTAGAACCCGCCATCTTGAGCAAAACGCTTTAAAGACCAAATTTCCACGTCATCTCTCCTCATTTCCCACACACAAAAGAGAAAAATCGAAATTAGATGATTCTTATCCAAAGTCGAAATGATTTGGAACACTTGAAAAAAGACGGTAATCAATTAGGTGCTGACATTAAGAACCAAAATAGGTGGATACTCCATGGGTCAAAAACCATCCATCTGAGTAGGTAAACGAGGAGCTAGTTCTTGTAATCGTATATGAAGTTCCAGGTACAATTTAAATGTTATAATATCTATATAAAAACACCATTTTTAATAAAATTACTTTCATATTCCTCTTACGCTTTGTTCTTGATAAGGTAAGTGGTTACATTAAGTTCAGATGATGCATAAGGGCATGGGCAGTAATCAATAAAGGCATGGACAGTAATCAATAAAGGCAAAAAGAATGGAAAGATGTGTTGTGCAATAAAACGGAATTCTGAATTATTTGTGAATGACTCGACGTCACAGCAACTACAGCGTAAAAAGCAATTAAAGAGTTAATTATTAATGTTGGTAATGATTTTCTTAGGCCATTTGCACTATGTGTGAAACAAAGAGCTGACGGAATGTTCGCATCTGTTGCTGTTTTGGAAAATGGTAACGAATTTGCATGATCCTCTTTTAGTGTGAATAATTATTTACTTTTTTTAACTGCAATAAAACACTATTGTCAACTGTGTCAGTAATACTAATGGTATTTGTGCCACTTTCAAAATGATGTAAAACTGATTTTTCATTTTCAAAATGTGCCTATGAAGTATTAACTGAACAAAACCAACTGTCACTGATGAGTCCTGAAACCTAAAGCATATTTTATTTTCATTTATTTCATTAAATCATGTAATTAGTTCTAACTGAAAAATCTAAATTACATTTATTGGTGAAATTACTTTAGTCAACTGCCACTAGGATATGCAATTTAAAAAAATGACAAAAGTCCAAAACATTTAAAGCAATGTTTGAAACAACCCGAATGAGATCACATTCATAGATGTATTCAAACAGTTGTAGTCACGTGATCACTGATGGTACTTGTGGCTAAACTCAATTGTACAACTGTACAACTTCATAATTAAAAGGTTATTGTACAGCTTAATCGGAATTTTTAGCACCGTTAATGTTTGGTGACCTTTAGGAAACAATGAAAGATAAGAAGGAACCAAAGTCATTCTAGCAGAGATCATACATATAACGTATTAGAAAGAGCATATTGTCTTCGATTTGAATTTAGTGTGTTCGTGTATATGTATGTGTGAGTGTATGTGTGTGTGTGATTTAGATTTGTAAACCAACTTCAACAATTTTTCAGTCATATCGCTACGATGTCTGCAGTGTGGCAGTTTATATAGATGTCTAGCACTTGCGCATCATACCGCAGACATGTAGCATGATGTCCCACCCAGTCACATTATCCTGACACCAGGCCGACCAGTGATAACACTAACCTCTTAATGCTGTGAGCCTAGCGAGGCAGCTGTTAGTACCATTTGTTAAGTCTTTAGTATGACTCGGCCGAGGTTCGAATCAGCAACCTCCTGCATCCGAGGCAGACGATTTGAATTTATTAACGGTAAAACAGTTTTCGAGATACATTAAACTAACAGTGTGAACATTTTCATTTTTTAAATTTATGAGGTTTTCGAAATAATGCATCATCGTTCTGTAACATTAAAGTTGACTTTCATAGTTATTTTTACCCGAGAAGTTATTATGTGTATTAGATGTTAAGAAAGACACGGTTCAGTATGAAAGTAGCAATGTATCTCTCTCTCTCTCTCTCTCTCCAGTTATCTATCAAGCGAGCAATCATCCCACCATCTGTTCATATATCTATCGATCTTTCTATCGATCTATGAATATTTCAACTAAACAAAGTGATTTTATCAGCAACTGATATTAAAGCTGGAAAAGTCTGTTACGTAGGCGACATGCCATATTTTTTTATATATAAAAAATATTATATTGGTGCATCTTATATAAAAGTTGATGGATAACATTATTTTTAGATGTAGGTGTTACTTACAGGTATGTTTTACAAAATATTAAATGCAGATACGACTTTCCACATTGAGTAACTTGATCATGACAGCAGTCACTAAGTTTGTATTTTTATAATTTTTAGTAATTTAGGAGATTATTATCAATAAAGAAATCCTAATTAAAATCTCCTCTCTCCTTCTTCTGAAATCGTCAGACACATAGAGTTGGAAAACATATATCAGATACATGCTTACATAGTAATTCTAAGCCGTTTATACTGCGTAAATTACGCCTTTGTTATACATAGGTGTTCGCAACTTCGTTGATGTTAAAGATGAACACAAGGGTATGTATGTATGTATGTATGTATGTATGTATGTATGTATGTATGTATTCATTCACGATTCTAGGTAAATCAACAATATGTTTCTGGTTCTTCAGTACTATTTGGCCAACATAATTCTATAAATCTTATGCTTTACGCGGCTTTGGTAGCTACACGTTGTTCCATGTTATGTTAAATTTCTGACTTGTTGGGTCAAATTTGTTCAGAAAAAATATTTTACCAGAGATTTTCTAATTATTAAAAATCTCTTTTTTTCAGAGTTTTGTTGAACAACTACGAAAAGAGCAACTTATGTTATTTTGGCAGTCTTGACTCACAAGCGAAATGTAGTGAGATCGAATCCTACCATCAGATCAGCCTGGGTCAGCTAGTATGGGGTGTCATTGGGTAATACACTTTACTCAATTTCATTGGCTCTAAGTAACATGCTGCTGTTGCTCTGCTATAGAACAGCAAAATAAAAAATATAGTTTTGAAATCTTCATTACTAAATTTTCATAATAATTCTTTTTTCATTATTTAACAATCAATAGTTGTTCTAATTTGAATCCTCATTATAAATTTGCCATTAAACAATTAACAAGCAGACAAACAAACAGAATCAAAATCCTTAAAAATGCAGTTGCTTTGGGGGGTTACCTTATAATTTTTTTACCTTTGTAATCGCTTAAAGCTCTTCCGCTGCGTGTTGGCTCAAATGTCGTTTCTAACTGTACAACCGTACATGCAAACCACAAGCGCGAAAAAGTGGTATATTTTGCAGAGGGCACGACATTGAATGTTTTAACAAATACTTTTCTGTTGACACAATAGATTCTCCGATAGTATATGTCATATATCACATCATTAGGTCAACGCACAGATTAATGTGTTATTTGAACCTGTCAGTGACAAAAGACGACGCATATTGTAATCATCTCAGATTCCAAGAATATTGGTTTTTTATATAACGGCTGATCTAGATTTAAGTTCATTTCCCTTGTTTGTCATCTGCCCGTTACTCATTTAACTTGCTGAAATTGGAATCGCCCTTTTAAAGAGATCAGCAGTGTCAGATGTTTTATGGTCGGGTAATGTTTTAATTTTCAGTTAAATATTCTTCACAAGACAGGACTGCATTATAGTGTATTGTATGCTCAGAAACGTTAGGTCCTCAACCCGTTCTATAAAGTTAAGGGAGTCTTTTATTCCAATAAAAGACAACAAGGTTATTTGTTGAATGTCTTGTGCCATAAGTTTCGATTTTCTATATCCGGAAGGTAAAATATGTCGATTCATCGAAATTTGTCTGGTTGGTGCAAAGAAAATGAAATTCCACATCCCCGAATTATAATAACATGTTAGACATTGTTTCCTAATTTCCTGACATATGTCGCAAATTTAGTTTTATTGACGACACTTTTGTGAAATTAACAACAGCATAGTTACTGCTATATATCCGAGAACATAAAACAGCTATCTATATTCTATTACAACTTGGAACATTACTCTGGGTCAGGGTGGTTTTGGGTTGCAAGACAAGATTGCCTGTCAGGGTCGTGAAATATATAACATCACTGTAGGAACGATTCTGTACCATAGCAACTTGCTGTGACATGCCCATTTCTCATTGGAAAATTTTACCTGAGGAAAGTTACACCTGATAATTAAGTAACTGAGTGACAAGCAAGTCTTATTCAACGTAAAAAGTAGCTATTTACGGAAGCTGTGTCTTTCACATTCTCGGTTTCTTTTTCGCAATCGACTACTTTATCCAAATCATAGGATACCGTTATATTTGTAAACTCTTCACCAGAGAAAACAACTTTTCCATTACTGTAACTTGGCTTATGCTATCTGACTGAGAGACAAAATGACAGTCGACAGAAAGTGATTCGAAATTTTAGATATTTATCACAAATTTTGTATTTACTTGTGAACATCATCTCATCTTAAAAGTAGTATCATATGAGATAGTTCTATTGCCTTAGTGATAAAGTTGGTAGGTCAAGTTGGTTGCGTAAATCTGACAGATTTCGTTGTGTTCCATAACCTACTTTAATCTTCATTATTTACTTTCTTGCTTAATTTCGCTGCTCTGTGTGATTCCATTATCACAGTTTTACGATTAACTTTACAATAAAAGCGGACCTGTTGACGAATCAGGGGTATTGGTTTGATTGTTTTTGACCAGAGTGATTAAATCATGACCAAGCGGCAGCTTACAATATTATACAAAGTCACGAGAATCATTGCAGACATCTCGGCACCACAATTCCTCACGCCTGCATCTTCCAGAACAATAAAAAAATCATCATGCAAGATGTAGAAAGTTGTTACATTCTAGTTCAAAGGACACACAAACACCAAGTAAGGGTCCTACAACTTAATGTAAAATAAAGCTAAAATCTTCACAAAAACTAAAAACCAGTGTTGCTTACCGTACCAAGCCCATCTGCATAACTGCCTGCTCTTCCACTCTGCTCTTGTTTTAGTAATGGTTAGAGATAAGGGATCTTAATTAATTTAACATGTGTGCCTTATCCAAGGACATGAACTGGTCTGAGCTCAGTTAGCCAGGGGAAGATAAACAACAGACCAGAACCTGTTGACAGTCTCTGGTATCAAGTATCCAGAATGCTGGGATTAATTTTCTGGCCAACTGTCACTACTAACAGCTATAACCCGATACAGGCATTAGAGTGAAATCATACTTATAACAATAACCTCTACAGAATGTAATTGAATACATATGCCGAGGTAACTTCTTCTTTGAAAATTTTTGGCAATTGTGGTAACAGAGGCTCGCGACGTGGCATATTTTATGCATGATAAACAAAGCGTTAAAGAGATTACAGTGTGTTTTCCTCCTTACATATATTTTTTCCGTGCAAGTCTTGAAGGCTATTAGAACTTTGTATTATTGGTATTGTGAACACTGTATTAAAATCACACACACACACACACACACACACACACACACACACATACATATATATATATATATATATATATATATATATATATATATATATATATATATATATATATGCAAATTTATGCACTTATATGGCAGGTCAGTGCAATGCGGTTTTTCCACGAACTTGCTAAAACAAAAATACAGAAGAATTAAAAGAAGGGTAGCCTAATATATACGCGATCTTGATATCTTGATTGCTACTTCATATCGACTTGTCGGCATCAGAAAATCCGAAACAAAACTAAATTTTGACGACATTTCAGATAAGATAGTCACCATTTGTGTGCTATGGATATATGTAAAAAAAAGTGTCTAACCACGCATACATTCTTGTGGGCTATAAGAAGGAGGATTTCCTCCTAGAAACATCGCAATTTTAAAACAAATGGCAAATGAACGTTGTCATTGACTAAAATTACAAGGGGAAGGAAACAATCGAAGTAATGATAAATTGTTAGACGAAATATCAAGGGAGATTACATATCACTTATACTAAAGATAGAGTGTAACAGGATATCATTGGAGGATTGACGATGAACCAAATACTTTAGACGGGAAAGTGCACTCTGTGCAATATCAAATTTCTATTCAAAATGCTTTCTGGGAATTAATAATATTTGATAAAGTGTCTTCTGTCGACATAATCTTCCAGGTTTTGTGCGTATCTGAGAGATACATTTCGTAATGTTAGTGATCTATTTGAAGTTTATGCCCCAATTTAATGTCTTTGATCAAAGCATATAGAATAAACTCAGGTGACTTTATAGTTACGACAAAAGTTTGAAAAACATACACTGATATATAAACTAATACAAACCTTTCGACTCTTCAGTCTGATATACAAAGACTTGAAATCCATGTATGTATGTATGTATGTATGTATGTATGTATGTATGTATGTATGTATGTATGTATGTATGTATGCATGCATGCATGCATGCATGCATGCATGCATGCATGCATGCATGCATGTATGTATGTATGTATGTATGTGTATGTGTATGTGTGTGTGTGCGTGTGCGTGCGTGCGTGCGGATGGATGGATGGATGCATGCATGCATGCATGTATGTATGTATGTATGTTTGTACGTAGGTAGGTAGGTAGGTAGATAGGTATGAGTGTGACTTGGATTTTTAACGTAGCTTTAACAGTTCTTTTGTTATTTCGCTCCGATGTTTGTAGTGCGGCAGTTTATAGTGATGTCAGACATGTTACATCATGTCCCACCCAGTCACATTATCTTGACACCAGGCCAGCCAGTCCTAACACTAACCTCTTAATGCTGAGGCATCTATTAGTACCATTTTTATAACTCTTTGGAATAACTCGGCCGGGGTTTGAACCCGCGACCTATCGCATCCGAGGCGAACGCTCTACCACTAGGCTACCTGAACGGTATGTATGTATCACGTGATAGGAAGGAAAAAAAAGGTTTTGGAACAACTGCTTTATTTGCAGCTTGTAAAAACGAAGAATATAATGGTCATTTTGGTGAGATCCGAATTATCGAGTATCAACAAACACGGTTGTCCGAAGAGCCAATTTAATTGACAGTGGGTTGTGGGCCTTTATAATTTAGTCAGTGATGTGACAAAAAATATTGAAACGAGGCAGAAATTCAGAATTTAAAATATTAAGCAACATATTTTAGGTGATACACAAAATTATGGTTAATGTATTATATTATAAACTGTATAAAACAGTATGTAGGGAAATCGAAAAAAATTACTCGTTAGAATGGATGAACACATTTGTTTGCCATTTAACTGCAACATTAAAATAAAACTTATGCTGCAAAAGTGGGTAGCAAACAAGAGTTAGCCTTTTTAGAGCTTAAAAATGTTTTAAAATCCATGGGCCGTGTAACCTAGACCATGGTCCCGTGCAGTTTAGGCTTGTTCTTTCAAACGTTTCTTTGTTTCTGCAAAACAGTATGTGGGTCGTTGGATATCCAATCACATCTCTATCCATATATCACATGATTTATAGTCTATAACCCTCTCTGTCTTTCTTCGTCTACTTTTATGTATCATAATCTGTCAGTAAATCGTAATGTATTGCGTGGAATAATTAGTCCTTTCGGCTTTCAAAAACGGTCTTGCACTTTATATTAATTTATGTAGTAGTAGAAGTTGGTAGTAGTAGTAGTAGCAGAAGAAGATGCTTTGTTTTCTGATAATAAAACATTTGGTTCCGAATCCTACATGTAGTCCTCAAGTACACAAACTATAAATGATATATATATATATATATATATATATATATATATATATATATATATATATATATATATATATATATATATATATATATATATATATATATATATATATATATATATATATATATACATATACATATACATATATATATATATATATATATATATATATATATATATATATATATATATATATATATATATATATATAAACTGCAGTTACTAACACTGTCACATACTTGTATTTCACGATCATTAAACCCATTTTTTTACTTTAAATCTAATAGATTTAAAATGAGAGGTTTCCTATGGAAGACTTACCTGGGATAGACTGTGTCCATCATCGAGTTTGGTATTACACACAAAGCCCCTCAGGTGAGATGAACAAGGCATTTACTGGTTAGTAGTAGTAATGACAGTAGTAAGGTGGGACGGTCTAGGGACTAGGGGAGTTCCATGTTAAAAAGGTAATATCCACTCTGGGGACTACGTAAATTTAACATGGGAAGCAATATCCACTCTGGGGACTATATAAATTTAACATGGGAAAAAAAAAGGTATCCACTCTGGGGACAAGGGAATTTAACATGGGAGAAAGGAAATATCCATTCTAGGGACAAAGGCAATTGAACAATGATAGAAAAAAATATCCATTCTAGGGACAAAGGCAATTGAACATGGGATTTTTTTAAAAAAAAAAAAAATAAAATAAAAAAGCGGTAGGCAATGGAAAGTCAATCTCTTTTCGAGACCTATGAGTGTCCCTGAAAAGGGCCTTTGGATTTATGTTAATATGCCCTTGACATAAAGGGCATCTGCGGCATCTTCTTGTCCTCAAGCCTCGTCTTAGTGTAGGGCCATAAATCAGAGTCCTCTTGAGGCAACCTTGTCTTTCCACGTAGACTCTTCGTATCCACAGACTGGTGTCTAACTTGTGGACAACTGTCCACTTGGATCGGACATACATTAGCATGTCCGTCCTAAACATCATTGAAGACACAAGGGTGGATGATTCGACTGTGGTCCACATCTTGAGGCGACGAGAACAGGTGAATCAATGCAATGAAATGCGCTTATTTATAGGTAGAGGAAGGATTGAAACGGATTGAGTTCATTGACCAATCCAAACACGCGTTACAAAATTCAGTCAGTCCGCATCCAATCCGAAGAGAACAGTCTGTGACGTCACGCGGTCTATATAGATTCGCTAGCGCCTGTGTGTAGTCAATCTATGCGACAGTGATTCAACATGACGGAAACTCAGAAAACGATTCATTGGGGTGCACCAGCAGTGGAGACCGCCCAAGGGAACCCGGACTTACTTTCAGAAGAGGTAAATTGGGATTTTGTGGATTTTCTTACCTCGCAAGAATTTGTTCCGGAACCTTCGTCACCTTCATTACCGCAATTGGAGAATTTTAGACAGAGACAGAAAGAAGAATTGGAGAAATTTATATAACGACAAAAGGAAGCGGAACAAGCTTTTTCTCCTACAGCAACAGCAGCAAGAAGAAGAGGTAAGAAAAAAACAAGAAGAAGAAGAAGTAGCAGCAAAGAAACAAGAGGGTGAAAATCAAACGGTCACGGTACTGTTGGACATTTTAGCGGAGTTAAGAAGTCTGAAACAAATGTATCAGACTTCTTTATTACGACCGAAGAGAACACGATCTTCCCGAGCTAAACACGTCAACCCTGTGACTAAGCCTACCGTACCACCTTTAGTGATTTCAACCCAATCATCACCATCAACAGTACGCAGTCCAGAAGTAGGCCTTGGCCGTGGCAAAGGCTTAAGGCAGTTAAAGTTGATTGCTTAAACTCACCCCTACAACAAAAACCAAAGGCCCTTTTCAGGACCACCCACGTCTCTCGAAAAGAGATAGACTTTCAATTGCCAATAACTCAAAAATCAACAAAAAATCCCATTTTTTACCCCTATAGTACGTGTATATGAGTGCGTGAGTGTAGCTTCTTATTTAAAATCAAAACTCAAAGACACTTACCTTATATAATTAATTTGTTCTTTTATCAATAGTTACAATCCAATTCACAATTCACAACAGAGCACTTTAAAAAGTTCTTACACTCCTTCTGTCTCATTGTTTAGTCTCTCTGTTTTTTAAATTTCTTCACCGTCACAGTCTATTTCTCCTCTTCCTCTTCACTCTCTTTCCTTCTTCTTTTCTTCTCCTGTTTCTTTTTCTTTACCTGGCTGCTTTCTTCCTCTGAAGAATCCCTCTCTTCCTCTGAAGAATCCCTCTCTTCTTCTGAAGAATCCCTCTTTTCTTCTGACTCCTCTTGTTTCTTTTTTGGGCAATCTGGAGACCAATGTCCTTTTTCTTGACAATAATAACAGGTATCTTGACTTTTGTCTTTTCTAGCCCCTTTTTTTCTTTTTTGACGGTCTGGACACTCTGAAGACCAATGCCCTTTCTTTTGACAGATATAGTAAGTATCTTGACTTTTATCTCGAAAGGAAGGAGAGTAGTCCGTCGGCTGGTCTGAAGAAAATTTTCTAATGACCCCTCGCAAAGCTCTGATGAAACGTTCGATTTGGCTAGTCTCTTCCATCGTTGTGCTCGGTTTGAGAGTGAAATGAATAGTGAAAGGACAAGACACACACCCTTTTATATACGCTGGTCTGCCATGACTATAAATTAGTCTATGGTGTTTAAACTTGAGTCATTTGACGTTTTACACTCAAGATGAAACGATCCAACTCATTCGAGAAGAAAGAAGAAGAAAGTAAGAGGCAGAAACGTGATCTATCGCCTCGTACCAGGGCTGAAGTCTTGGCACAAATTCATGCCAGTGATTTTGAAGAGGACATGAGTGAACCAGAATCCGAACCCTCTAAACAAAGTTCACCACCCTTAGTCAAGCCTGAAAAGTACTATTCTATTCGAGAGACGGAAAAGCGCTCCTCTAGAAAATTTAGAACCACGGCTTACAAATATACGGTGAAATTTAAAGATTTCAAGGCTGAAGTACCGTTAGAGAAAGCAGAAGGGTTCATCACTGGAGTGTGGGATTCTTTGCTCACCGCACTCAAGCGACAATGTCAACCCAAAGAAGACGATCGGTTGAGACTTTCCATACAACACGACGGTTTGAAATCACCTGTTTGGATCGAGTTTAGCACCCCTGCAGAATTGACTGCTTCCAAAGTCATGGACAAGATTCAACACGTGCAACAATCTAATGACCAGTTTGACATCACCGATGGAAAAGCCACACTCGACATGACCCACGTCTCTCCTCCTCAAGGGACCGGACAACGCAATAAGGTGTTACTGGTGAACGACCTTCGCATCACCAAAACGAGCCTCGTCCAAATTCACAACCCTCAAGACCAGATGTGTTTAGCCAGGGCTATCGTGGTGGGACGAACCTATGCCAACAAGAACGACACGGTAGAATGGAAAAGACCCTGGAAGAACATTCGAAAATCGAACCGAGCCAAACAACGAAGTGAAGCAGAACTCCTGTTACAACAAGCTGACCTGTCCAAAGACACACCCTGCGGTATTCCTGAAATGCAAAAATTGCAAGATGTCCTAGCTCCATTCTACACCTTGAAAGTGCACCCTCAAGAAATGCGCGGACCTGTGTTGTTTCGAGGCCAAGACTTTAAGGATGGAAAATACATTCACCTTTATCATCACGATGACCATTTCGATACCATTACCACTATCACCGGATTCCTGGGATACAAATATTACTGTGAGAAATGTGACTATGGTTATAATAATCGAGAGCAACACAAACATTGCGGATGGAAATGCTCAGGATGTTTGGCCTCTCCACCCTGTCTGAGCGAAGGACAAGAAAGAGTACATTGTCCTGCTTGTCTGCGCACGTTTGTCAGCCCTGCCTGTTACCAATAACATCTGAAGACGCAAGGTTCACAGCAGAAATGTGCTTGTCAACCGCTGAGATTGTGCCCTACGTGTGGACAAGGCCTACGTACCAATAATGCCAAGACACACGTATGTTTAGGAAAGAAAAAATGTCACATTTGTCATTTGTCTGGAAAGAATGGGATTTTGAGGCTTGGACCCAAGAAGTGGCCCAGTATGCACGAGAGTTGTTCAAGGAAAAAAGTTACTTTTCAACCTGTGTTAGTGACGGTGCCAGAAGAACCCGTCACCCAGGACAGGACTGTCGTGGACAGGCCTGAAAGACCCTTTCGGGAGGACACTTGTGTGATCTTACCCCCTATAGAACTGGTCAGAACTTTACCCAAAACATGTTATACAGACACTTGTTTTTATTCCACGTTAATGGTTATCATGTGCCTTTTATCCTTGTACTTAAGCCTTTGGCTTTTATGTATTTTTGTCTTTCGTATTCATGTTTAAAACATTCAATAAACGTGTTCTGAAAAAAGTATATAAACTCTTGTCTTGTTTGTTTTCGTGTCACAAGTGACATTCCTGACACTATGGCTACCTCTGATGTCTCTGCTCCCTCTTCCTCTACTGTCAAAGTCATCGACGAACACTTAGATCGTGCCAGTTGGGAGGCTTTGTATCTTCGCCATCCCTTTAACATGCTCATTGCTGGACCTAGCGGTTCAGGCAAAACCGAATTCGTCAAACGTTTGTTCGAACATAAACATCATTTGATCGATCGGCCACCTCAGCGGATCGTGTGGTGTTACAAAGAGTGGCAATCGGCGTACAGCCTCTTGCGAGAAAGTCAAGGCGATTCCATTGTGTTTGTGGAAGGCATTCCTAAAGAAGACGACGGCATCGTCTCTGACTCCCGTCAAACCCATTTGGTCATTTTTGACGACATGTTAGGAGAAGACGAAGAAGAAATTAAACTGTGGTTCACGCGCAAAGGGCATCACCGTAATGCCAGTGTCGTTTACATCACCCAAAATTTGTTTCAACAAAGTAAAGCCCATCGCACCATCAGTCTCAATGCGCATTACGTGGTCTTGTTTAAAAGCCCTCGAGATAAATCGCAAGTGCAAGTCTTAGCCAAACAGTTAGGAACGCCTTGGCTGACTCAGGCGTACGACGATGCCGCTCAAACTCCCCACGCCTATTTACTCGTCGATTTGAAACCTACGACCCCCGATGATTTGCGATTTCGTACCTACTTGTTTCACCACTGGTGCCAAGACGGAGGACCTGTCCTGTACACGTCTCCGTCCTCGACTTAATTTCACTCCACAAAAAAAATCTATAAAAACCTCAGACCCTTTTCGTCTGTCTCACACAACGTCAACATGATGTCCCTTCAGTCGCATCTTCCCGTCAAATTGATTCGTGCCTTGTATGGCATCAGTCGAGAAAAAAATCCACAAATACGAGCTCGTGTCTTAGAAGCTAGTCTCAAAGAAGTCTTACGATGGTTCACGGTGACGGCACGTCAATTATTCCAAGGAATCATTCAGATTCCTCATCAAACCAAACGCTTTTTTGATCGAAACAAAGTCGCTTTGACCCAACTGACCGATCCCCGCATCGACACTCAAACCAAAAAACAAATCATTTTGAAACCTGGAGGGAGCGGTACTCTAGGAGGGGTCATCATTCGCTCTCTCTTAAGATGGGATCCTAATGCCCCCAAACTTCTCCCCAAGAAAAAAGTCAAACGAAGCTCCAAGAAGAAGAAAAAGACCAGGTCCCCAAGGAGAACTTCTCCAGTGGCGGGACCCTCCTCTTACCAGACACCACCCCGGAAAAAGAAAAGAAGCCCCCAGAAAAAGAAACAGAGAAAAAGTCCCCAGAAAAAGAAAAGCCCACAGAAGAAAACTAGTCGCAAGAGAGGCACTTCGGCCAGGACGCAACCTTACACTCGCAAACCACGACCTGCCACGGCGGTGACTGCGTCTCCGGCAGCCTCATGTTCATCCACTTCTCCGTTGATGACACCAAGAACTGAAGAGTACTTGGAGACGTTGATCACACCATGAACTTCTCCGTTGATGACCCCAAGAACGTCCCCAGTGGCAGGACCCTCCAATTTAGTGGCAGTGGCTGCTGCTCACAAAGTACCTTCTCCCAAAAACAAAGTCCAAGAAAGATCGGGCATGTTACAAAGTTTACTGGATTTGTCCAAGCAAGAACTGGCTCGATTTAGTCCGTTGCGTACCCCTGCACGACCTGTCATGCCTGTCCTGAAGTTGATACGACGTAAAGACAATCAGTGGCGACGCGTTCCAGTATAAAAAAGGCCTGTGACCAAGTCGGGGTATCAGTGTTTTTGGTGCTGAAGACTCAAAGATGTCACCCTCCAGAAAACATCCCTCTTCTAAACAGCCCCAAGGAAAGAAAAGAAAAGGACTGCCTCCTCGTTTAGTCAAACATGAGGACACGTTATCTGTCCTGTCCAAAGCTTCTCCACCCCTACGAGAAAAACTCATTCAATCAGCCTCCAAAGAGGTCATCGATACCGTGTGCGAATGCTGTTTGAACGTCTTGAAAGGTACGATCCGTTTGTCCAAACACCAGAAACAATGCTTAGGCAAACAACGTCACGTTCTTCGCCAAATGGTTCAAAAGAAAATTCCCATTCGTCAAAAGAAGAAGATGTTGGTCCAACGTGGTGGCATTTTACCCCTCTTGTTAGGCCCCTTACTGAAAGGAGTCTTGGGAACCATGTTGGGAGGACTGGTGGGAGCAAGATAAAAAGGCCCTCTGAAGTCCCAAGATCTCAGAATCGACCCCTGACAACCCCATGGAAGGACGAAAACTAGCTTTAGTGCCTTACAAACGATGGATGGAATACCATCGTTGGCAAGAACAACGCACCCCGCATTTACCTCCCAATCCCCATTTGAGCGAGATGTCCCAGTTACAACACGAATTGCAGTCCTTGATGGATCGCCAAGATTTGTCCGAAACAGAAAAATCGCAAAAGTACGGTCAACTCTTGCAACGACTGCAACTCTTTCACCAGAAAGCTTTAGACGAAACAGCTCTACCAACTCTGAAAGATTTTAAGACCTTGATGAAAAGTCCTGCACCATCATCATTACCAACACCACCACTACTGCCATCCCCACGGGTCACCAGAGATGCTACCCCACGAAGACCTGAGGAAGAAGAGATGCGAGAAGTGTTTCAAACACCGTCAGCAGCTCCCATTTCGAGTAAGATTGCAGCATCCTTGTTGACCCCGTCCTTCACACCCCAACGAGAAGAAATGAAAGCTTGGGTTAAAAAGATGATGTCCACTCCTCCTTCGACAGAAGTGAAAAAGAAAGAAGGGAAACCAGAAGTAAAAAAAGAAAAGAAGACCAAAGCCATTCCATTGCCACCTCCACCACCACTACCTTCGACTTCTACTCCCGTAGCCCATCGGACACGTAAATCCGTTTCTAAACCACCTTTTCGACCCACCCAAAGTAGCATCACCGAGGAGTGGGTGACTTATTAACACACAAACAAACACAAAAAATGGAAAAAGTCTTAGCCAGCATTTACTACGATCCCTCCCATCCTGCAGGTTACGCAGAAGTTCAAAAATTGTATCGTGCTGCCAAAACGCGACTGAAAAGTCTCCGTTTACCTCAAGTGCAACGATGGTTACAAGAACAAGCTACCTACACTTTACACAAACCCATTCGACGCAAGTTTGCTAGAAGTCGCACCGGAGTGGAAGGCATCAATCATCAATGGCAAGCCGATTTAGCCGATGTCTCTCATTTGGCCAGCTACAATCGTGGCTACAAATATTTGTTTTGTGTCATCGACGTCTTTTCCAAATTTGCCTGGGTCGTACCCTTGACTTCCAAATCGAGCAGCGAGTTAGTGCGAGCCCTGCAACGGGTGTTGAAACAAAGCGGTCGTCACCCTCTTCGATGGCAAACGGACAAAGGTACCGAATTTCTGAACCAAGCTCTCCAAAAAGAATTAAAGAAACGTGAAATTCATTTTTTTTTACCGCCGAGAATCTCGAAACCAAAGCCAGCATCGTGGAACGTTTTCAACGCACTTTGAAAGAACGCATGTGGAAATATTTTACGCATCACCACACTCTGAAGTACATCGACATCTTACCGCACCTGGTGCAAGCGTACAACCAATCTTACCATCGAAGTATTGGACGTGCCCCGCAAGAAGTGACTCCTGAGAACGAAGTGATGGTGTTTGAGCGCCTGTTTGGTACGTCCCCGACGAGGGCTGTCCCCACGAAAAGTGGAGAGTTGACCGTAGGAGATTGGGTGCGCATTGGCAAAACCAAACGCATTTTCGACAAAGGTTACTTACCTAACTGGACGACCGAATTGTTTCGTGTCACTGGACGAGTGCATGGCCGTCATCCTGCCGTCTATAAATTGGAAGACATGAACGGAGAAGTGCTCAAAGGAACGTTTTATTTGCCCGATTTACAACGTGTCACCAAAAAAGAAGACGACGTGTACGACATCGAAAGCATTCTCGAACGCAGAATCCGTAAAGTGGGCAAACGACGTGTCAAAGAAGTCAAAGTACGTTGGAAATGATATCCACCCAGTTTTGATTTCATTGATCGACGCTTCGCAAGTCATCGACTATAAAAAGAAGTGACCATCATGCCCTTTCACACAGACGCAGCTACGTCGACCACTCCTTCACCTAGTTCTTATCTGCAAGATTTACAAAAACAACCTTTGTGGGTGTGGTGCGGAGAACGTGTGCCTAAAAGGCAAATCGTCTTTTTCTGCCAAATCTTCATGGTGTATTGTGTCATCGGGGCAGCCATTGCCAATTTGAGTTTGCAACAAGGAGACAAACAACTGTGGACCATTTTATTGAACAGTTGCATCGGTTACCTGCTTCCCAATCCCTCCCTAAAATTCTCCTCGAACGGGAACCACGGGAACCTTGTGTCCAGTGCCAGTGTCAGTCACCACTCCAACAACAACCACAACCAGAACCCCATTTTGGGCGGAGACACGCCTCTGACGTCCAGTAACCCCTCGGACAACCACAGAACTCTGGAATTATGAGTCACCAAAACCAATTTTACTTAACCTTACCCAGTGACAGTTCCATGGCAGTGTTTCCCCACAACATGTTGTGCTGTTACACGGCCAAATTACCTCAGGCTATCCCATTAGATCAGGAAGCCCATTGGGAAGTGGCTTTGGTAGAAATGATTCACCCAACACAAATCAAAAACATCACTGAAACTCAAAACACTTTTGACGTCGAAATTCTGGACCCAACAGTGCAGCAAACCATGATGACCACTTCTCAACATAAATCACTTCCCAAGACCCCAATACCCCGCAGCAGGAGTGACACTTCTCCTCCTTTTTACGTTTATCACTTTAAAATTAACTCAGGCCATTATTTTAGTGGTCAACATCTGGTGGAGGCCATCGCTGACAAATTCTATGCAGCATTTGACAAAGTTCTGACCGGACTAAAAAAACGTGTCACCTTTGAGTACCACAAACTGTCTCACCGTCTACTCATCAAATTTGAAAGTGAGGATAGAAGTATACATATTAACTTTTGCCCTGAATTGTATGACATTTTGGGTGGAGACCTCAATATGGTCACGGATAAGCACTCCAAAAAGATTGAGAAAGCAGAGATTGACAACAACGGGCATTTTTCGAGGTATTTTCCTTTCCCGGTAGAACTGAAACAGGGACTGAATTTGATGTTTGTGTACTCCGATGTGGTGGAGTACAACGTGGTGGGACACACCTCCGTGCCGTTACTGCGTGTCATTCCTTTCAAAGTAAATTCTGCCACGGTCACTGACGAGGAAGGTGGAAACACTTACCACATTCACCGCGAATTTGTACATCCTCACTATTTGCCTGTCAGCAAGTCGTATTTGGACACGGTCAACATTGCTATAAAAGGAGATCTGGGACAAAGTATTTCATTCACTAAAGGAAAAGTCACGGTGAAACTCCATTTTCGAAAACGGTTCTCTCACGACTCGTAAGTCATGTATCCAGTGTACCGAGGGGTTGCTCGACAGCGAGGACACGGTCTAGGAGATATGTTAAAATCGGCCTTTCGTTCGGTGGCCCCGGTGTTGAAACCGATGGTGACACGCGGATTGCACGCCTTGAAAGATGCTGCACTGACACAAGGCAAAGAATTTCTCCAAAATGTCATCATCGACAAACAAAACCCCAAAGAAGCCTTCATCAGGGCAGGCAAAAATGTCTTGCTGCAAACGGGTAAAGACCTTTTGGGCCGACGAGACACACCTATAAATGCCCTGCACGCTACCGAGTCAAGCATTCAGCAAGGACAAGGCAGAAAGAGACGACGAAGAAAACACCCTTTCACCAGACTTCACACGTCTAAAGCTAGAAAGGCCAAGAAAAGAAGAACCGTCCGAGACTTAGACGTTTTCGATTATTGAGAAAGAGCAACAAAAAAAATGATGCACCGAGAGTCTTGCGCCTGTTCCAAGTCGGAACTGGATCTGTTTGCCATGGCACCCACGATGATGACGATGCAAGAATCCCAATGGGTGGAATTTCACCCCGTCTCCTATTGACAGATTCCGCTCCCATCGAGTTTGAAATCAAGGGACAGCCCGAAGATTACATCGATCTGAATAGCAGTTACTTGTACTTGAAAGTCAAAGTTCTAGATAAGGATGATGGTGGAGTAGAAGACACTGAGAATATTGCTCCCGTCAACAATTTCATGCATTCCTTGTTGAGCTCAGTGGACTTGTACTTGAATAACAAACTGGTCAGTAGCAGCATGGATACTTACCCTTATCGTGCCTACCTGGAAAATCTCTTGACGTACGGAATAGATGCCAAGAATACTCAGCTCAGTGCTTGTGTGCTATGGGAACCTGACGATGCGATCAAGTTTAACACATTTGACAATGACGGTTTTGAGGAAAGACGAAAGAAAATCTTAAATAAGAAGTGTTTAGAACTGATGGATCGTTTGCATTTGGACATGTGGTTGCAAGAGAAATATTTGCTGAACGGTGTAAATGTTCGCTTGAGACTGAATCGTGGCAGTGCTGCTTTCCATTTGTTAGCTGATAGAACTGCCAAAAGCAAAATCGAGGACGTCAAACTCTACGTACGACGCGTGGAAGTGTTACCCAAAGTTGGAAACGACATTAGTCAGACATTGAGCAGAACGACCGCCAAATATCCCATACGACGCGTGGAAGTGAAAACCTTCACCATTCCCACTGGACATCATTCCATGATCGAAGATCATCTGTTTCAAGGACAGTTACCCAAACGTTTAATCCTTGGTATGGTCCTGAATTCAGCCTTCAACGGAGCCTTCACTGAAAATCCTTTCCACTTTCAACACTTCGACGTGAAGAAAATCGAAGTCAGTCGCGATGGCAAGACCTTGTGTACCCGACCTTTCGAACCTGACTTTAGTGCCACGAAGATGAATTACTTGAGATCGTACTTGTCCCTGTACGAAGCCACCGGCCAGTTAGGAATTTGCACCAGTCACGGTATTACGTACGACGATTACGCAGGAGGCTATGCTTTGTGGGCTTTCGATTTCACTCCAGACCAAGGCAGCGACGAGGGACATTTCCACCCTATAAAATCCGGCCAGATTCGTGTGGAAATTCAGTTTGCAGAACCACTGGACAAGCCAGTGAACGTCATCCTGTATGCAGAATTCGATAATACGATAGAAATCAACAGTTTGAGAGAAGTCATTCTAGACTATTAGAAGCTATGGAAGACTGTTATCCCTCTTTATCTAGTTAGAAACTTTAGACATGGAATGTGAGGAGACCGGGGAAGAAGAATCTCAAAACAAAGACGAAGAAGTTATCATGATGAAGTCAAGATGGCCAGAACAAGAAGCCCATTTTTAGTCTCCTGTTTTGCCAAACACTTGGTCGAAAAAATGACGGAATTGATCAAGAAAGATTGCTATGGATGTCAAAACGATCATCCCAGTCAAATTCAACACGATTAGTACCTGATGCTGAGTCAAGAAGAAAAATTGGACGAGTATCTGGACGAAGCTTGGAGTCTCATCTCGGACGAAGTCGTGTTGCATCAGTGGTATAAAGACTTGCGTGAACATTCTTGTCCACCATTAACCACTCAAGAGATCCATCGTATCGAAGCTCTCCTGAATCAGAGTGAGGAGACGAAACGAAGAAACGGTTATTTGTCAGACATTTTCAAGCAAAAAGTCAGGATCGAATTGATGACTTATTATTACCTGTGAAGAAGAAACAAAAAAAACCCCCACACAAAACATGGATACCTGGGAACTTTATTACCTTTTGAACCACAGTTCGTATACGGCTTCTTGGAATCCTGTCGTCTGTGCTAAAGATGAACTCCCTCATCGCAAACCTCAAGACCATCTAGCTTATGTCATCAACACGGACGACAGTCATCTCCCAGGAACCTACTGAGTAGCCGTTTACTTTCCTCAAGAAGGATGTGTGGAATATTTCGATTCGTACGGATTGCCCCCTTTGGAAGACGATATCATTGGCTTTATGAGAAGAAATGCTCAGACCACCCGATTCAATAATGTGAAATTACAAGGCACAGATTCCTTGGTGTGTGGACAATATTGCGTGTATTTTCTGCATCATCGCAGCCTGGGCTATTCCTTAGAACATTTAGTGACTCATTTTGATCCTCGTTCTCCTTCTAGAAATGATATGAAAGTAGATCAATGGTTTTGTGACCATTATGCTTATCTTTTGTCTCAAGCTAGGAAACGTAGTGTCCATCAATGGCCTGATGATTTCCAACAGTGGAAATCACAATTTCATTCAACGTTGTCAGCCCTGTTTAAAGTAGAGTGTTAATTGAAAAAAAATGTTTGTCATTTGAAAAAAATGTTAGATGTTATATTGTTGGATTATTGTTAAAAATGTTAGAGTTGTTTGTTAGTGTTAAGTGATTTTGAATAAAAACTGTTGTGTTTTAAAAAAAATGCCTTTGCCTTTTGTTTGGCTATAAGAATGTTGATTCATGCTCTTTGACTTCTCTCTACCCTCTCATGACACTCATTGAACGTTGCGGCTCGAAAACCGTAGAGGGATGTTTTCCTTCACGTCCGCGCTTTGACTTTAAGAACCGGGGAAGTTTCCAGTCTAACCATCCACTGTCGACTCATCCTCCTACGAAGATGTGCTCCAAACTAGCTAAGCTAAACGAAGCCTACGTGAATTTGCATAGGGTCAGACACAGTCTGATACCGAAAGCTGAAGAGATAGAGAATGTGAGAATGCTAAAAGTCACCGAAGACCTGATAGAAGAGCTCTTCAGAGAAGAAGTGAACAGGGAGAAAGAAGAATGGACAGAGTAGTACAGATTTCAGAGACAGCAGCAGCAGCAACAACAGCAGCAGCAGCAGCAGCAACCTGAAGCTGACAGAGGCTTTGTCGATTGTCGTATCGACACCAAAGAGTTCTTCTTCTCTTTCCGAAGAAGCAGACCTATCGTCAGAAAGTCTATCCTCAGAGGACGTCGCATTCTTAGAAACTAAAAGATTGCCATAGCAAACATAAAAACAGCCCTTTCCAAGGCTACCCCAATCTCAAGAAAAGAAATAACAATCGATTTGCCAATGTGTGTAGGTAGAGTAGTGTGAATATAAACACTGACTCTTTTTTATAGTGTGAGTGTATGTGTTTGTGTATAGGATTGTGTGTTTGTAAGTGCTTACGTACGTTGGTGTCGATAGTAGATTAAGATCATGTTTTTTTGCTGTTTGAGGTGTGGGGAGAGTAGATTTGGGGTTTGATTGGATTGCTTTGCGTATGTGAATAGTATATTATTAGTTTAATACATTTTTTAGAATAGTGATGGGCAGTATAAAAAAGTGAGTGAGTGTTTCTTTTAGGTCCGCGCGTTTGTTCGGTTATGATCTAGGTAAGATCAATTTTGTTTTAGGGGATGTTTTCCATCACGTCCGCGCTTTTAGTATAAATTGAAACGCGTTCGGCAGTCTAGCTACCCTTGTTGATTGATGAAGAGAATGAACACCAGACTAGCAAAACTGCTTGAACTTGATGTACACCTGGAATATGCCAGGTGTATAGTGATTTAGCTGGCTGCAGAGTAGAAGAGGGAAGGATGAAAGAGGAGGAGAGAAGAAACAAAGAAGAGGAGGAGAGAAGAAACAAAGAAGAGGAGAGAGGAAATTTCAGAATCCCAGAGACAGAAAATTGGGATTCTGAAGCCACTTATCCCGCCTCTGCTCTTTCCCCCCAAAAAGTGAAAAGAGACTGGGGAAGAAGATGTGTGTGTGGTGCCAGGCCTGGAAGGTGCCATCTTTAACCAGGTGTCATGGAGTTAAGAAAAAAACAAACAGCCCTTTTCAGGGCTACCCAAACCTTTAGAAAAGAAATAACAATCGATTTGCCAATGTGTGTAGGTAGAGTAGTGTGAATATAAACACTGACTCTTATTTATAGTGTTTTTGTTTGTGTTTGTAAGCGCTGACGTAGGTTTGTGTGGATAGTAGATTTGGGTTTCATTTTAATGCTTTGCGTGTGTAAATAGTAGATTAGGGGTTTGTTTATTGCTGCTTTACGTATGTGGATAGTAGATCATATGAAATGAGAAAAGTAGGGGATGTTTTCCTTCACGTCCGCGCGTTGTTAGGTTATGATCTAGGTAATATCAATATCATTCCCATAACGTCAAGTTTGAAAACTATCTCTGAATTTGCTTGACTTGTTTACTGTTTAAAACCGGCTTGGTGTATAATTTTAAAATTTCTACTGAGTGCGGCCACCACCAACACTAATTAATATAGAAAAAAGGAACAGGACAACTTGTGCAAAGAAATAATGCTAAGAAGAGGAAACGATTAGCAACCCGGCAAGCCGTGAACAAAGGAAGTGCACAGATCTAAGGAACTCTCACAAAGGAACGATAGGAACACGCAGTAAGATAGTAATATATCAGACAAAGGAAATCCAGCCAAGCAGCCCGCCACGCAGCCATTTTGGATCATACCACCTCGTATAAAAGCTAAGTACTTTAGTACAAGGTAGGAAAATTACTAAGCCTGCGGGCAATTAAAACTCTATGCTGTTTACATCTCACTATAATATATTTTACCTTACTTGTACTAAATTCCGTATCTACTCAATTTGCCGCCTATTCTCTTAAACAGTCTCTAAGAAACATACTAGAACCGACTGGATTGAACCCACACATGATACAAGCACCAAATATCATTGTGTGATTTTCAATCATAGAGAATAAATTCGACAAATTACACAACTAACCACTACCTTTTTCTTATAATAACAACTCTAGCTGTTAGCACTGTTCCCGAAAACAGGCACTAGGAAACACACTGATACCACGCCTGGTCAGAATCTCACAAATTACAAGCACAAGCTAACCGCTGTGAGATTTTCCGATTCACGGAACGTAACAGAATCTCATCTCTCATTGTTTCTTCATAACCACAACCACTATTAACAACAATAAGTAACCTAAACCTTATTCAAAACCAAAGTAGGAATGTCTCAATCAATCACAAACAAACTTAACTTTAACACTAGAAAACAAATTCTGAGAAACAATAGGCTTGAAAAGGAAATGAAATCACATAAGCCTCCCACCCCTATGACACCAAACCCGCAAATAATCACGGGGAAATTGGATCTCAGTGAAAACTCCAAGCACCTTGAACTTTGCGAGAAGAATCTCAACTTCTCATCCACTCCTGAAAGGAAAGATTTAACAACACCGCATCTAACCACCCCTGAGAGAAATGAACTAATTCAAATATCAGCAGCCGACTTAAGTATCAACTCAACTGTAAGTTTCAAAAACTTACTAGATCCATCGGCAAACAAGGACCTGGATGATACAATACCTATAGAAACACCAATATCGCCACTCCAAAAACAAGACCAGCCACCCACCCCCAAATACATGGTCATTGCACAATCCCCGGAAAAAAAACATATAGCCATGATAATAAGAAACCCACCGAAAATAGGGCCCAACTCATGTAACAAAGGAAAAACTACACCCAAAATGGGGCCCATGGTAACGATAACTCCACCCATTCATATCAGTAACAACAAACCGAAATATCATAACAGTCAGACCCCTGGACCATCAAAACCCTTAACTGAAGAACAATTACTCAGCAGCCGAAACAAAACACAAGCTAACCCAACCACTAAATCAAAACCTAACAGTCAGACCCCTGGACCATCAAAACCCTTAACTGAAGAACAATTACTCAGCAGCCGAAACAAAACACAAGCTAACCCAACCACTAAATCAAAACCTAACGTGTGGGATGGCAAGGGTAAAGGGAAGGGACCCATGTTTACCAAGAACAAACCTGCCCCCCAAAATAATTCAAACTCACACCCCCACAAAGAACCAAAGAAACAGGCCAAATTTTCATACCACCCCATAGAACACACACTTTATATCAGTAGCAACTCCAATAAACTGATAAACTTAACTGTTAACAGTCTCACACAGGCCCTCCTTAGGGTTCATCAAGGACAATTCAAAATATTTAGGCCAAACACAAGATACATAATAGTACACTGCAGCACTCGCAGTCAAATGGCCAAATTCCTAGAAATTGAAATTATTAACAACATTAGGGTTAACGTCGAAAGACACAAACAAATAGGGACAAAGAACATAATAACCAAAACACACAATAGCAACCAGACCCTCATGGCAATAAACAATAACACACGAACAAATGACTTAGCCACATACTCCCGCACGAACACCCCCACATTTAAAGCAGTTCTAAAACTCACAGGACAAAATAAAGGGATAAACAATGAAACCCTCACTGCCAAACTCAAAGACAGTGGTACCCCCATAAATAGGGCGTATAAACTCAAAAATCATTTAGGACAGGAAACCAATACAGCGATACTAGAATCAAATTCTCCACTCTCAACCATGATAAGACTAGATCACTCTGGGGCACGCCACCGCCTTGAGACATACATAAACAAACCCAGGTTCTGCAGCAACTGCCAACACTGGGGACATTTCTCTAACAGATGTAGATATACCCAACTATGCTACAAATATGGGGGAAACCACAAAGATGTATGTTGTAGAACCACACCCAAATGTACCAACTGCAGGGGCCCGCACCTACCTAAATCCCACGAATGCCCCAACACTATCAAGGAATATCAAACCATAGATATCATGAACAACAAGCAAATCCCGTATCATGCGGCGAAAAAACTAACCCCCAGTAATAAAAATTACCACATCATGACCCCAAACAAACCAGCAACTGAAGCAACCACAGCCCAAACACCCAACCTACCAAGGTCAAACAAGGTCAAACAAGATCAAACAAGATTAAATAAACAAGATACATTCTTAATCAAATCCCACAAAGACTCACAACTCCACCCCGAAGAATCAGATAACACTAACACCAAAAACAAATCACTGTCAAACCCGACAATAGAAAAGTTACTCACAGAGATCAAAGCCGAACTTATCAACAACCACCACTACATCGTGGATAAAATAACACAGATAATAAGCATAATAAGCAAAATCGAATCAAATTTGAAGTTAACATAATAACCCTCAACACAAAAGAATCAATAAATGACCACCCCAATAATGGATTATACAACAAACCGGAACATTATAATATGGCAATGGAATGCTAGAGGCTTAATAAGTAATATCAGTGAACTCAAAGCCAAATTACAAAGCTTAGAACACAAACCAGATATTATATGCATTCAAGAAACAAAAATAACAAGTAGAACCAAACAAATACCCAAACTCCCAGGATATGCCCCAGGTCACTTCAAAAATCGAACCACGGGACAAGGAGGTGGGGGTTTAGCCATCTATATAGCAGATAACATCCCGAATGTAACAACAATAACCATAACACCAACCCCAGGTAGCAACGAAGCATTCGAAATTCAGTCCCTCATAATTCATACAGGCAAGGGTCAAATACAAATATTCAATATTTATGACCCAGGGGGAACATCAGGCACAGCTAACTTAATTACTTACAAACAAATAAATGATCACAAACGAGTAAATCAGATCGTCATCTGTGGAGATTTCAATGCCCATAACGAGCTATGGGGGGGGGGGCGGTGTGACGGACAAAAGAGGCAAATTGATTGAAGAATGGACCGCAGAATCTAACTTAGCCATTTTAAATGACGGTACAAAAACACGCCTTAACCCAGAAAACGGTCTCATGTCCGCCATCGACCTCACCATTTGCTCGCCATCAATAACCCAGGTGGCGGACTGGAGAGTGGATCAAACTGACCCCTTGGGCAGTGACCACTTTCCAGTAATAGTCACCCTGCAGATGACGGTCCAATACAACTCGCTAAAAAGAACCCCTAGATGGATATATTCAAAAGCAGATTGGACCTCATTTAATGAAACACTAAGCAAAATAGACACCAAAAACATAGAAAATGATAATGTTAATAAATATTACGAAGACCTGATTGATACCATACTAAAGGCAGCCACCACTAACATACCCAAAACCAGTGGTAACCCACATAAACAAGGAGTCCCATGGTGGAATGATGAATGCAAACAAGCCATCACTGATAAGAAAAAAGCCCTCAATAAATTCAAACGCACTAAAAACTCTATTGATTTCACTATATATAAACAAAAGGAGAAAAACCTTAAAAACATAATTAAACAGGCAAAGGAATCAACTTGGCATAATTACTGCACGAATATCAATATCACAACTAGTACCAAACAAGTCTGGGATAAGATTAGATCAATTAGAGGAAAGACAACTAACACCACTCCAAAAATAGCTGGAGCCATTACTAATAAAGAAAAGGCTGACCGACTAGCTCAGCATTTCTCAGATATGAGTAGCAACACCAACCACACCCCAGCATTTCAATTACATAGGGACAAAGTAGAAAGAACCCATAGTAATCTCTTTAAAGACCTCGGTCCCAAAGTCTCGAACCTAAATAAAGACATTACAACTTACGAATGGGACCTAGCATTGAAAACCAAAAACGAAACTAGCCCAGGGGAAGATCAAATAGGATACACAATATACAAAAATATCCCAAATAACATTAAACAAACAATTATTAAATTACTAAACCAAATATGGACCTCAGGCAAACTACCCGATAAATGGAAACACGCAATAGTAATTCCAATACCCAAGCAAGGAAAAGACCCTAACGATATTAGCTCCTACAGACCCATTTCCCTAACAAACAACATTTGTAAGATCATGGAAACCATAGTCACCAACCGACTCAAACACCACCTAGAGAGCAATAATTTAATCTCCGATAATCAATGCGGATTTAGAAACAAAAGATCCACCACGGATCAACTAATACGATTAGAAACCGCAATTAAATTGGCGTTCAACTCCAAACGCAAAGCTGATAGGAATTTAATTGCAGTATTTATTGACCTCGAAAAGGCATTCGACCTTGTATGGACCAAAGGCTTATTAGCCAAACTCAGCCACTACGCCATCACAGGTCGAATGTTTAAATTCATTGAAAACTTCCTCGCTGACCGTAAAATATCAACCAGAGTCGGCGACACCTACTCTGAACCACACACACTTGAAAACGGTACACCACAAGGGAGCGTACTCAGCCCAACCCTTTTCAACATCATGATTAATGACTTGGACACCAACTTAACATCAAAACTAATTGAACTCTCACAATTTGCTGATGATAGTGGATTATGGAGAGCAGGAAACCCTTCCAACCACAAAGTAATCAGCGATATTCAAACAAGTTTAAACAAAATAGGGAAATGGGCTGATAAATGGGGTTTCAAAATATCCCATGAAAAAACCATAGCAGTATTATTCACCACCAAACGTAAATTACAAAATCAGTTTCCCAAACTCACCATCCAAAATCAAGAAATTAAATTCGTAAATGTAGCACGATTTTTAGGAATGCATTATGACTCCAAGCTAAACTGGGGACACCACATAAACGAACTAGTCAAAAGGTGTAATAAAGACCTTAACCTCCTTACAACCCTTAAAGGAACCACCTGGGGATCCAATCAAGAAACCTTACTAGCTTTATATAAATCGTTAATTAGATCTAAACTAGATTACGGATGCCAAATTTACAACTCGGCACCGCAAAATAACCTCAAAAAACTAGATAGCATACAAAGAAAGGCCCTAATTATTTGCACTGGTGCACTACCATCCACATCACTAGTGGAACTTCAAATCTTAACTGGAGAACTGCCGCTCCACCTTAGAAGACAAGAACTCACCCTCAGATATGCAGCCAGGCTAACAACACACCCCGACACACACCCCACCCGGCTAGCTATAAATAAATGCAACATACCTTTTAGAACTAAATTATCACAAAACATACCAGCAGGGAAATTAGTCCATCAATTAGTTGAACAACTTCCTATAGACAAACTCCAAGCAGAAATTGCAAATCACTATGACAAAGAACCATGGATAAATATCAACCCCACAGTTAACACCCTCATTACGAAATATGGCAATAAAAACGAACAGGAACTCAAACTAAACACAATCTGTACAGAAGAAATCAACTCAAAATATTGCAACTACATTAAGATTTACACTGATGGATCCAAAATTACAGAACCACCCAGAACAGCAGCAGCTTACGTAATCCCCGAACTTAACATTAAAGTAGGAAGAAGACTACCTAACCTCTGCTCTATATACACAGCTGAATTCTGGGCCATACTTGAAGCACTCAAATGGATCAAAGAGAACAAAATACCCCAAGCGGTAATAATAAGTGACTCGCTAAGCGTCATAAACTCAATACTTAATAACAACACCAAATCAAGAGAAAACTATCTTAGGCAAACCAATTTATTGTTAAAAATACTGAACAATAATAACTTACAAGTAGAATTTATGTGGATACCATCCCATATTAACATACCAGGTAACGATATGGCAGATATAACAGCTAAACAAAAACTAAACGAAACCACTCACATCAACCTAGATTATAGCATATGCGAACTCAATAGCATATCTAAAACCCTCATTGATAATAAATGGCAGGAATTATGGAACACAAGCACTCAAGGCAGGAAACTAAAAACCATCATTAAAGAAGTATGTAGAAATAGGAAACCACCCAAAACAAAAGGCAGTGAACAAAAATTCATAAATAGAATACTCACGGGCAAAACCAAGCTGGATAACAGCTTCGGACAGTACATAGGACCACAACCACATAACCCTAACTGCTACCACTGCAGGGTCCCAGAAGACATAGAGCATATTTTTAACAACTGCCATGCACTTGAAAAAGAAAGGGCTAAGTTTAAAGTTAAACAGCATAAAATTGGATCCCCTACAACATACCCAGAATTCTTGATGAACACAAACCCCAATATTAATCTAACATTCAAAAATATCATAAGTTTTATACACGAATCCAATCTACTCAAAAAAATCTAAGAAAGTAAATCAAAGACCAGTTAAAAATATAACAAATCACTGTTTGGGAATTATGACGGCCGGCTCGGTCTCGTGGGTTCACAGACTGACACAGCCGTTCATAGCCCGAATAATAAAAACCAGTTAAGGACGAATATTACAAAATCACTGTTTGGGAATTATGACGGCCTGCTAGGTCTCGTAGGTTCACAAACTGACACAGCCGTTCATACCCCGAATAATAAAAACCAATTAAGGCCACAAAAAATTAAAATAGGAAAATAGGAATTAATTAAAACAGGACTCCATAATAACATACAAACAACCATAAAAACAAGTTTTCATTCCAAACCAATAAGATAGGGAATCAAAATAAATAAGGAATTGATGAATAAAAAAAAAAAAAAAAAAAAAAAAAAAAAAAAAAAAAAAAATACTCCTAACCGTCTCCTTGTCTCTTAAACAACATCTGGCTGAACTTTTAAATCAAGCTTCCACAGCTATTTCTACTAACATACTCAGCCAAATCCAGGCAATGTTGGCAGACGACACTGAAGAATTTGAAACTTCCACGCTGGCAGCGGCCCTGGAAGTATCATCATCCAGCGGCGATGAAGCTGATGAACCTGCACCACCTAAACAGAGTGGAAAAAAGGAAGGCTCTGTCTACCGGAATATCGGACTGGGAAAGGCAATTGATGATATCAAAAAAGCGGGCCACTTCGTCAATGCCACAAGACCGGGTGTCCTAATGTGACCTCATCGCTGCCGACCAATCGTGGCGGGAGTCACATACTGCTTGGTTTGACACCTGGGGCATTTCAATCCAACTAAGAAACACGAGTGTGTGGTGTGACTATTCCCACTCATGTCTATTAACCTTTCAGTCAGGTTGTTAAGGACTAGTTAGTCCTACACCTGAGTGGCTAAATTAAAAAGTACTCTTTGAGTACATAAAAGCCTGGGGGATGAGGCTCCTTTTCCTTCCCCCAGGAGTAATTAAAAATCACGCAGTGCGTGAATAAAAAAGTGGTACATGTTCAAAAGAACGAAAACCACTATAATCCAACTAACTAACTAACTAACTAATTTTATGTCTTAGGGAGATGTTTTCCTTCACGTCCGCGCTTTAACTATAAAACTAACAGTGTTTGCCATTGGAGCCCATTCCACGGAATAAGCAAACAAGAAGATGCCAGCAGCTTCAGCTTTGTATAACAATCTTATGGGAAGTTGGTATTGGATGGTGGATGGATTGAATGTATCAGAAAGGCTTGAACAGGAATGGAGGCATGCAGTGACAAAAGACTCTCAAGACAAGTAACCAGCCTCCACTTAGCAATTGATATTTTGAAAGGAATGATAGAGGATGAGGAGAGGAGAATCAGAGGTTTCATTAACCCACCGTATGTGAAAGTGGGCAAGTTGAAAGAAGCCATAGTTTATGTGACTAGTGTAGGTGTTTTTTGGAAGACATTGTAGAATGGACAGATTGGTCTTTTGTGAAGTGGGGCTTAGACAAGCTTAAGAAACCGGAAGAAGTAATGAGGAAAGTGCTGACCGAAGAGGTCAAGAACATCAAAGAAAAGTGGTCAAAGGAAAGAAAAGAAGAAGAAAATAGAAAGAAAAAGGAAGAACTAGAGAAACGAAACGCTAACTGGATGAAAATCCAACAGAAGTTCCGAGCCATGGGTCACCCGGACTGGATACCGGAAACAGAAAAGAAGAAGAAAGGAATGATGGAAAAAAATAAGGGGATGGATAAAGAAGTTAAGGAGTTAGAAGAAAAAGAAGAAGAAACCCAAAGACCCTTTTCAGGGCCACCCACATTTCTCGAAAAGAGATTGACTTTCCATTGCCTACCCCATTTTTATTTTTTTTTATGTAAAAATCCCATGTTCAATTGCCTTTGTCCCTAGAATGGATATTTTTTTCTCCCATTGTTCAATTGCCTTTGTCCCTAGAATGGATATTTCCTTTCTCCCATGTTAAATTCCCTTGTCCCCAGATTGGATACCTTTTAATTCCCATGTTAAATTTATATAGTCCCCAGAGTGGATATTGCTTCCCATGTTAAATTTACGTAGTCCCCAGAGTGGATATTACCTTTTTAACATGGAACTCCCTTAGTCCCTAGACCGTCCCACCTTACTACTAATGACAGTCTTCACTTCATGATATTTGCATTTAAAATTTACATTTATGGTACGGGTAAGATATCAAAATGATTTTGTAAATATGAAATATAAATCCTTTAGTTGCATAATGCTTTTATATTGTTTTAAACTGCACAGGACGTATTTTGTATACCACGTAGTCAACAGACTACAGAAGAATAATGATGCTTCTCCGTTTCATTTTTAATCATACTCTATTATTCCAGTGCATCATTTTTGTTTTTCTTGGATACTACTTTTTTGAAGACGATATGCTTGAGTGTGATACGAGGCATTTAGTAGGGTGGGACGCCTTAAACGGTATAGACCTAATCCGGTATGTAAGATAGCTCCACGTGCCGAATCACATGATGTGACGGCCGGCTAACCTCAGATAAATATTCAGTATTTGGCAAAGCGATTTGTTTTAATTTCATGGAGAGTTTTATTTAAAATGATTCTTATTTTTCATAAAAAAAATGTACAATTGCTAAGCTGAATAAATTATGCTGCAGTAGATAACATGAGCGGTTAGATATACTGGGGTTTCTAGGCTATTGACAATTTTTCGTTAGACCAGATTTCCTGAGCTTTGCTAAAGATTTTTGACCCGCCAATTCCAAGGATAACAAAACATCTTTTTCATTCTCTTTCTAAAAGATAAAATGTTTCAATTAAAATGAAAGAATATCTATTTTTATCCGATTTATATCATGAATTTAATTTATACTGGCAGGTAAAGATAAAATCCAACCTGATGAATACAATCTAAAAACACCTAATTTCTCCTGGAATTAAACATGCAAACTCGTCACCTTTAATAGACTTCATTAATCCAGTCCGACTGGTTATACAACGCAATAGTTAAAATGGAATTCCATTCCATTTTTTTTAGCTACTGGAAACCATCATCATTTACATGTTAGACTCGTCAAGATCGATTGTTATTTTTATGTACTTGCCGTGACACACAAGATCGTAGACATTATTAAATATTTCTGCCATTATTACTGTTAGAACATCAAGCAGTTTGAAGTACTGACTTTTTCTATTTTTACTAAAGACCGTTTTAATCTATCAATGGCCGACTTAAAGCAAACACCAGAAACTTCTCTGTTGAGCATAACAATGAGCGGGTTATTGTTTTATTAATATTTCATTTAATTTACTATTTTCCTTCTTTGTTATTGTTATTATACTTTCATCTTCTGTTATTTCATCAATATTTTGTAGCATATTCTTGTAGTTATACTAATGATTTTAGATAAAATTTATACTTGATATGAGACCCGACTATTGCCGAAAGTCAAACAAAATTATCTAATTTCGCTGGAAGGCCACGGATCCTGTCTCAGCTAAATTTATTCGAGAACCAATTTCTTCTGGAACATCTAGGAATTCCTGATATTTGTTTCTGATATTTTTCTCCTACTTACTTAATCGAATTGATAAAATGTCTGTCAACATACTGTCAGTATACTGTTAATCACACGAAACTCTTTGATCAGGTCGTCCATATCGTACTAACTTCCTCTCAGATATGACCAGATTTTCTAATCTCAAAAAGTAGTTCAATTTGTTTTACCAGTAGCTGTTAAAATTACATTGATTCCTGAAATTATTAGCAGAAATTGATTTAATGTTACTCCGCCTATTGCTATACATCCTACTGTCAAAATAACAGGTAGATATATCAACTTTAAAATTATTCCATATTAACGATACGCACAATAAGATTTCTTATGATATTATTTGTCGTACGCGATTAGCTCATTCCACTCCTTTGCTGGAAGGTCATGTGAAATATGATTGAAATCGATAACTTGTCGTTTCATTATTATTCTGTTTCAATAATACTTACTTTCTGCAGCATCTTCATCTAAAAGTCTGAAATTATTGTTCTTAGTATCTGCCAGAAACACACGATATCGATCAATTCTAGCTGTTATTGTGTCTCTTAATTGTTCTTTCCTCATCTTTAGTAAAATGTTTCTTAATTTGTTGTTAAAAACCTCATCAACAGTATTAAGCTTATATATACCCACCAGATGGAGAACATAGTCCATTATTTCAATCTATTCTACTCCAACCTTAATAATCTCTCGTGGGTATCTCCAAGAGTTAGATATTGATTCACTATTGCGTATGCTACAGCAAACTGTCTACGTTTGGGAATGCTAACAAGCATTATGTTTTCGTCTGTTAAAGTTTTAAACTGAATGTTTCTAGGATCTGCCAGAAAATCTTTGTATTTTGCGAATCTCTTTGAATGTGGATCTATTAGTTTGATTTCCTCTTCTATTGTATGTTTTTGTTGAGTCAAGAGTTCTCTGTGCAATCGTCGTTTGGCAAAATGATCACGAATTTTAGGATTTTCACTTAATGCAAACTTCTTGTATCGTCTAGTACGTCTATGCATTCCATATCTTTTTTTACGTTGAACATCTTTAGTTTTGTCAGCAAACTTTCCTCTCTCGTGAGAGCATTGTCTCTACTAAACTCAAGTATAGTGTTATGAAGAACCTCATCCTTTTGTTTCTCCATTTCAGCTTTAGCTTTATTCGTGCAGCAATTAACGAATACGGCATACCCGTCTAACATTTCTCTCATCTGCTCAGCTCACATTGTGCGAACCGATAGAAAATTTAACCAGGTTTCTGAGACATGTTCACAGATGTCGTCTTCTAGAATACAGCAACTGCTTTTGCCTGAACTGGTGGAAACGTTACTCCTTCTGGACCTCTATCTCCGAGATAATCAAGATCAAAAACAACATCATAACATTTTTGCAAACATCAACTATATCACTCTTCTTTATTTTAGTGTTTACACTAAATCGTCCAACGAGAATATTTGAAATGTCGTTGGGCCAGGAGTAAAAGGTTCAGCATCTGTGCAAAAGATTCTGAACCACTTGTACTTATTTAATGTTGCTGGTGTGAAAAGTTTAAACTCCTGTAGAGGTGGTCCTATGTAAATTCCAACAACACTAAATAATGTTGTAAAATTAATATTATCATTAGATCCTTCTAATCGCCAGTTGTAAGCACGACCTGTTCCATATGGCAATTACAGTAGGAAGTTGTATCTTGATCCAAAAATTCGGGTCAACACCACTTGTTGCTTTCTCCGTTTCAGTGCCGTTTCATTCGAAAATATTATTATGCGTGTTTCCCGGATAGACAGATAACGCTGTTGCGACAAACTCCAATTGACTGTTATTAGCGTCAACTAAAAGTGGTATAAATCCAATAAGGTTTCTGACTGTCTTTATTCCAACACCAACAGTAAAATAATCGGCGTAGATTTTATTGACAATATCATTTCCGCTTGTTGGTACTGCAGACGATGTCACTTTATTTTTTCCCATGTCAAGACTTCCTGTCATATTATTTCCCGCTTTTGTTAACGTTTTGACTCCTTACCGTATTTATCTGGCTCATAGTAACAGCTTCAGCTGGATGACTTTCAGCAAGCGGATAATCATCTTCCAAGTTTAAAATTATTTTTGCCGGACAATTCGAGATCCCCTATCATTATGTCACCAGATTTCTTGACGTAAAACTTATATTGTATTGTTCTGTTTTCTGATAATGCGCCATCACCATTTCCAACTAAAGTTACATACTTTGTGTAATTGCTCATTCTATTTATCTTGTTTAATACAATGTTTGATGACAATCATCACAGCCTTGTCTGATAACATAAAAGTGTGTGCAGACTATTATACAATGAGCATCATTAACTTTGATACCGAAAGGCATCCAGTAGCTTCTCGTGGGTCGGTGGTTCTTTCCGGGGTTTTCCGGGTTCTTCCTCCACCATTAATACTGGCCGCCATGTATAGCCTATCGTGCTGAAAAATGGCGTTAAACACAACAACAACAACAACCGAAAGGCATCAACATAATTAGAACTTGCCAGATTGGCATTACCTAAAAGTTGGACGAACTGGCTCTGGCGTAACGAACCTGTTAATGAATATGCTGCATAACAGTTTTCTGAACTATGACTAAGTTTACACTATTAATCCGCAGCAGGATAAGTACGAATTGCTCAACAAATGTATTGAAAAGCTAAAATATGAACTTTGTGCAAATGAAGATATTTTTTATTATAAGGCAACCGGATGATGTTGTTCCTGTTGCTGAACTCGATTCGTACGACCGTTTATTATTGTATTCGACGACACTCCGCTGATTAACAGCGAAATGGAGCGGATTAAATGGTATTTTTCTTTGTCAAGGAACAGAAGATGTAATGCAATTTATCAAAGTTGTTATAACGTCGATCGTTTTATCAGGAGAAATACCGGCTATTTTCATCTATTTGCTGGACTTTACAATACCGACGTTCAGAATATAGCACAAATGTGTATGGGGATGTGCAAAGAGAGAGACTTGTTGAGCTTTATCATAAAGTAGCAAGCAGAGGAAAACACAGGTTTTGTTTTGTTTGGTAAATTCGTAAGAGATTGTAGGGACATGTTTCGTTGTGGTATAGAAGACTTCTTGCTTGATTATCTATCTAACCAAAAGTTAATCTAACAGAATGATACAAGATGGACGCTAAGAAAATTAAAGTTGTAAAGCAATTTGTTGCAACAACTGCCTCGTTTAAGAAAAAGTTGAACGAGCATGTGCCAGACAACAACAAGCTGCAGAGGAAGCTGAACTGTTAAACCAGTAACAGAAGCAAATGCTCGGTAAGCAACGGACTATTGGAAAAGTATCACCAGAAGATCTGAAAAAAGTTGAAAGAAAAATTACTGCGAGGTATAATTGAGGAAAAGTATCATCAAGCTGCAGAACAAACTGTCGAAAAATAGACGAAGAACGATAAATTAGTTGTAGTTACCATCAGCGGCGTGTTAATGATAAAATAACCTACAATAAAATAGAATCAATTTAAGAAAAAACGTATTGACCAAAAATTTCGTTACTCCTAATAAAATAAGATTTGGTCTACTAATGACATAATATTATTTCAGGATGCTCTCAGAAAGTAGCACGAGAAAAAAAAATGAAGCGCAGAATGAACTGAATAACGCCAAAACATTTGATGAGGCCTTTAACGCTTTTGTTGTAAAACGGCATGCTACTATCGTTCATCTTTACTTGAACGTTTATGCAAATATGTAGAAATAATTCAGGGTGTTGACGCAAGATAAACATTTAAGACTATGGCTAAAAAGTAGATTATGAGAGGAAGTACCAAAATTAGGTTCTGGAATCAAAATCTCTAAAGCTGAAATTATTGAACGACTAAGCTACTTATTTTTTCAAAAGAAGCTGGAAACGACATTTCAGATATTGACAATGAAATTGTTGAAATTTTAGAGCATCTTCGATCTAACGGTTCTCAAAGAACAGAATAATATTTTATGCTTCATACTGAGTCGGCATATTTAATTTTGTATATTACCTGTTATAAGAATGTTATCAAAAACGTTGTTACTTGATTCATCTGAAGCGACAACTGACAGCAACATTTTTGTCATTGCACAACCTGCCACTCGAACTTGATCCAAACCAGCAGTATGAAACTGGATTTGTTTCAGCTACTGCTTGGTATTCAATGGCCAATGTAAAAAAAAAACCCAGGGTAATGATGATTTTACGTTTCAATCTGGAGCTGAGACTTTTGTTAAGATACCGCAAGGTGCTTACAACATAACTGATTTAAACAAGATTATAGAATCTCTAATAACAACAAAACGGTGGTACAGCTGATATTATTGAGCTGGCAAAAGGCTATAACACACTTCGAGCAAAGATTGCGTTAAAAACAATGGGTTTGTTGATTTTACCAGGAACAGTAGTATCGAATGATTATTCTGATTTAATAAACAGCAGTACGGCTCTGTTGCCATTGCGACAGTCTCATATGAGGGTGAATCTGCTGTCAACATCACAGACGTGAACACAATCCTGATAAATTATTCATTTGCGATTAGCATCTACACAGCACGAATAAACAGATTACAGATTTTTTTTATAGTCCTGACGTTTCACCAGGCTCGCTAATGCAGGTTAATCCGAGACAGATATTATATTATCCAACTAACGTTGAAGGTCAGCTTTCGGCTATTACAATGAAACTAAAATATTTTATCTAACGATTTTGATAAAGAATGAAGTAACGAAAAATGTATCGACAAAAGATAGTAGAATTTTCTTCGGAAACATTTTGTCAAAGATACTTGAATAGCGCCAATAGCAATAGACGCTTCAAAAGCATTTGCAACAAGAGCTGCATCTGCAGCAGGAACAGCTGTCGGACTAAACATCGCCAACAAGAAAATAAAAAGTCCCACCCACTTCTCAACAAACTATAAATCAGATTTTTTTCTGAAACAGCACGAGCTATGATTAAAGTAACCAGGAAACTCTATCTCTGAAAGGCGAGGAAATTGTTGGAAAATTGGTCATAAGACCCTGCCCAAAACTCAACATTGCATTTTTCTAGAAATTATTTCTAAAAAATAACAAAAAACATGTCAGTCACAACTTATCTTGACTTAACAGAAGAAATACTAAGAAACAACTCAGTAAAAGAGTTCTAGCACAACGAATATATTGACGAAAACACAAACAAACCTAATAAGATGGACCAGCGTACGCTTAATACACGTGATGAAGATGTGTTTCTACTGCCGCATAATGCTGTTCTGGAAATGGTTGGTAGAATTAAACCAGATGCATGGGTCGATCTTGCTCCTGGCGTTGAAATTATTCTTATTAACAACGGCTGGGGCTTGTTTAGAAGCGTCAGATTTCAACTAGCCAATCAAACTGTCAAAGATCTTTCCATTCACTTGCCAGTTGCAAGTACGATTCATAATATAGTGTCGTTCAGCGAAGATTACTCGAGAAGAATTGTAACGAATATGACATGGATCAGGGACATGGGACTTGGAACTGCTGCTGCAACTGATTTAAGGAGAGTTGCTTCTGCACCAGTTGCTGGTGCTGATGATGATAGAACTCGTGATAATGTTAATGTATTTTGAGCGCCGCTTCATACTCAGTGTAGAACAATTCCCTCTGCTATGATGGTGAGGATAACGCCAGAAATGTGCTAAAAGTTCTTTGTAATGCTATTGGAGATTTCCCACCAGATGCTGTAGCTGACACAACCGCTATACTAAGAAACGCTCAGTCTATTGTTCCAATGATCAACGCTCGATCGTATAACGAAGGTGCCGCTAAGCGACGATCTTTTGCAGATTGCTCAAACCAAGTTACAATGATGCTTTCGTTAAGTACAATATTTGGATTTTTTAGGGACAATACTAGGTATTCCGTGCTTTTCAAACACTCTCTTTTTCTCACCGAACGGATCAGAACGATTGTTTGATGCGAGCTGTTAGTGTTTCTGATGGCCAGTTGGGAATTTCACGACTCGCGTCATGGAAGGTGCGAGTTGTAGTGTCGGTTACTAAATAAGTAGAAATCGAAACAATGTTAGCAGTTTACAACCAAATCATATGCTTCGAAAAAAATGAGATTTATCAGACTGCAGTACCAAATTCAATCGAAAACACCTGGTAAGAAACAACAGTGCCAAGCGAACAGCTACCACTTCACATATTTATTGTATTTTAGCGACAGAACAAACGTAATAATGAAATGCAAAATAATGCTGTTTTTGATAACCTGGACATCAGGCGAATATTCGCTAGAATAAATTTTAAACAGTATCCTGAAAGAGCTATCGAATGCTATATTACAATTGGTCCAAATCGGGATGTATCTCGTAAGTGCATGATGCTGATGGAGGCAATGCAAAACTACTAAGACACTGATAATGAATGTCAAATTTCAGTCAAAGAGTTTAGAACACTATATGCTATATTTCACTATGATGTATCAAACCATTTCAAACGAGCTATTGGAGCAGCGGCTGATATAAAAGTCGCATGGTAATTAGAAGCAGGTGATGACCAATGACATAACGAGTATGCACTAATAACATCTGACAGATGATTGACACTTGATGCTGTAAGAGGTAAAAGGAGCAGTAAGGTGTGAGTGCTGTCTATCAAATTTTGTCTAACGAAACAAGATAACGAGTGAAGGATATTTCACACGAGATACGTTTATCGGAAGGATAGGTTAAGAAGCTTACACACGCTGTTATAAAATGACAAGCGGTTTCAGTGAAGATTGATTTCGGAACCTCGCGAGGTAATCGTATCGCTGCAACATTACTATTGACAACAACGCAAATTAAAAAATTGTCAAAAGGCAAACCTTTCATATTAAATTTACAGCAGCACAAGTTACTGCAATGTTCTGATCGCAAGCGATCCGCGGTAGTTTTCTAGGACATGCATTACCAACTATCGTGAGAACATTAGTACCAAACATGCTTTCAGCACTTGGAACACTAGGTCTTGCTGCAGCATCAGGCGCTGTTTCAGATGCCACAAAGAAAGCAGTAGAAAGTGAGCATTCCAGCGGTGGAATCAAACAATGTTTTTTTGTCAAATGAAAAGATAAATAATGCCAAACAAGAAAGTGACTGGTAAGTCAAAAAGAAAGCAACAAAACAAAAGAGCGCACCAAAGTCGAAATCGACTCAACAAGAGAAACAGGAAGGATTCGTAGTACCACTGCTAGCAGGAGTAGCCGGAGGTCTACTTCCAAATCTGCTAGGAATAGGGCGGGGCCTGCAACTTCTATGAACAAGGAGGATTCGAGCGTTCTAGGTAAGAGGGATGAGGTATTAAGGGACGAAACCGTTAGCAGCATCGCCTCTTAGTCAGTTTTACTGACCAGCTGAACGGAGGTAGGGACAAGAGTGAGAGATTATTGCCATCTTGATAGGATGTACCGCGGTTCAGCCATTGACAGCTGCATTTGACATTATAAATCCCCTAACTTTGTTCCTGTGGTCTTCATAATTTGAGAGGATATAATGCTGGCTTATTACGGTCATGATGTTGTTGCTAAACTCTACAGTAATTGTAAGATTAAGTGCATCCCGAACAATACTGAATAGTATATAGTCGGTTTCACTTGGCAAGTTGAGGTTTATTGATACTTTACAGTTTATGGTGGCGTCATTAGATGAGCTATTAAAATAATACAGCAACTTTGATAACTTGGACATTATTAAAAACAAAAGGAGTTGATTCTTATGGGTATCGTGACGATTGGAATAAGTTTGATGAAACAGGCTTACCCGATAAAGATTCGTTTTACTCAAAAGCTGAACCTAGAAGATATTAATAATAAAGAATAAGAGTATGCTAACAAAATCTTTCGCATGTTTGATTGTCAGAACCTTGGCGATTATCATGATTTAAACCTTTCAGAGATCTTAGTTATAAGAACTATGGACTAGATCCAGTATGGTAATAATCAGCATTGTCGTGGGACGTCCTGCTAAGATACAGCGGAATAAAACTGGAACTATTACATGATCCTACCATGTTCTGGTTTAAAGGGAAAAATTCAAGAGGTGGAATAAGTATTACAGAAAGAAATATGCAAGGGCTCACAAAAATATTCGAGGGACTATGATTCTATTAGTACTTCTATTTTTGTTGCCTATCTTGACGCTAATAATTTTGATTGTGACGCGAAATTGGAACCTATGTCATGTAATGGCTTCAAGTGGATTGGTGAACAACAGTTTTATAAAGAAACAGACAAAAAGTAACCAGTCGATGTTGGATATCTTGTCGAAGTTGATATCACCGTGTAACAGATTTTTTATGTTCCCGGTTAGCAAGTGTTACTTCATAATTGCCTATGCTTAAAAAGTATAGACACTGGCTACTCTTCCCCACAAACTTTGCTCTTGTGACCAGGACAGTGATATATTGAAATTTATGTTTAATCAAGAACATTCCAGCTAGATTCAGTGCTGAGTAAACTTGGAGTAACTTCTAGAACTTTCTAGAACTTTTCATTTATATAAATATTATAATAAATAAAAGGACTTTGATTCCCGTCAGTTCAGTTTAGTTCCAGTTGCCTAAGTCGATAAATGTCAACATTTTTCTGGCATGGCATCTAGAGGATGCAGGCATTCAGCAGACGCATTTCGCTACGTCTGCGGCCAATGTATCAAGACAAGAGCGAAAAAGTACTCTGTGGTAGCATCTGCTAAGATGTGTGAGGCCTACAAGCCATATTTCGGCATGTCTGTCGGGGATCAAGACAAACCCTGGGCACCTTCTTTTCACCTGCGAGCACTGAAAAAAAAAATTAAGGTAAGATGGACAAATTTTCTCTGAATTTTGTTATAGAAATTGTCAAAATTGTTAAAATTGTAAAAGTGTTTAATTTTAAATGTTTTACAATTTTCAATGCTATTGAACAAATATATCATACATGAAAAATGTTGCGAGAATCTCTTACACATTAGTCATGGGTGAAATAAATTTAGTATTGTAGGATGGTACAGAGGGTAATAGAGAGCCATGAAGTTCGCTATCCAATGAATTTGGCGGGAACCCATTGAACACTCAAGCAACTGCTACTTCTGCATGGTGGACCCTTTCAAACGTCGGACTGGCAAGAATGCACCTGCTATCACGTATACGGACCTTCCTTCATCCATCGCCTCGGTGCCACACTGCCCTGAGCTCCCCGTACCCATTCGTCCGGAGAAAAATCAGCCGTCTTTAGAAGAGAACAGTGAATAAGAGAGCGAGAAAGACGCTGTAGATCCAAAAGACAATTTCAAAGGTGGAACTGAGGAGAGAAACAAATACTACCCCAACCAAAAGAGACCTCAACGACTTGATCAGAGATCGTTGTCTCACGAAGTCAAATGACGAGCTTTTGACGTCTAGGTTCAAGCAGTGGAACTTGTTGGATGAAAGTCTGGCAGTCGCAGATCAGGGAAAGTGTCACCAATATTTTCCAGTTTCTTCACCCGTCAGGATATACTTAACTTTGAACGCCACTACCAAGCACAGAACATGATGGGAGACTACATCTGATTCGTGAAAGTGATTTAAAGTATAATCGTAAATCGCGAAAAACTACTCACTTATAAATCTTTTTTTGGTCATTTTTGTATTACTTTAGTATAAATACATGATACGTTTGATTCATATGTTGTTTCTTTGTGACTTTAAGTGAACGAAAAGAAATAAATTCGCTCCTTTTCTCGTTGGAAATAGGTAAATTTCAAAATATCACTGTCCTGGGCACAAAATCAAAGTTTGTGGGGAATAATAGCCATTTTCTATACATTTTAGGCATAACAATTAGGAAATAGCACTTGCTACTCAGGAAAACAAATTGTGTTACATAGTGTTAATTATCCTTCAGAACGCCAGCAAGCATAACAATTATCCCTTATGTCCAGAATCAATGTTGATAGACGATGATATATTATCCCAGAGCAACTCCAGCTCGAACAAAAATGTAAACTCGGATGATATTTTGTCAGTTAACTAGCTCCAAATCTATTTAACAAAGAGAGACACGTGCTGCTTTATAAAAAGATGGTGTTAGTACATTTGATCATGGACACTATAAGCACGCCTAAATAATTAAAAATACATTTTATGTGACAATAAAATAATGCAACAGTATAGTAGCATGTAGTAGTAGGCGATACTGTTGTTTCAAGATTATTGTACATTTCATCTTTAGAACAGCATCTGCGACCTTTGCTAGTTTTCTAATTTTGTAGATAAGTTTTCTTCTTTCATTATAATTGAAACATTTTATCTTTTAGAAAGAAAATGAGAAAGATGTTTAGTTAGCATTGGAATTGGGGGTCATAAATCTTCTGCAAAGGTCGCGAATGTTGATCTAACGAGAAAATTGTCAATAGCCTAGAAACACCTGTATCTCATACTACTGACATTTCTATCTTGTGTTTCAAGTGTTTACAATGAAAACTTACAGGTTTTATTTCCATAAATCATTAAACTCAATTTTAAAACATATTCATGCAAAAATAATTCACTTCAATAGCTGCTATTGTATTTAGTATACATTCAAATCTTTGTTAATTTTAACTAACTTTCGTTTAGGTTGCCTTAGAGGTGATGAATTAAAAATATGCAGCGAAGTCGTGAATTGTTATTGTTTAGATGTTGTAAATAACAAATTAACAAAATTCATGTTATGCAATTTTTAATAATGATGTATGTTGATGTAATAATGACCAATCCATGTTTAATATATGGGAAAATAAATATCTGAAACTATTGTATTTGTATTTTTTATGATTAGTTACCTTGTTCATCCTCAGCTCACTGACTAAAAGTAAAATGTCGCTTGAAATGATACAGTGTTATGTCCGGTACCTCCTTTTAGAAGAACACACAAGTAGTGAATGGGGATCTTATAGGGTCTATGGGACTTATCATTAAAAACACCCTTGGGAACATATAGGGTCTATGTAAATTTAACATGGAGAAAAATCGTGGGACAATATAGGGTCTATGGGAATTAACATGGCCAAAAATCGTGGGACAATATAGGGTCTATGGGAATTAACATGGCCAAAAACCCTGGGACAATATAGGGTCTATGTAAATTTAACATGGCCAAAAACCCCCTGGGACTGTATAGGGTCTATGTAAAATTGAAACAGGGAGGGTCTCTATTTTTTTTTTTTAAAAAAATAAAATAAAAAAAGGGGTAGGCAATTCAAAGGCTATCTCTTTTCGAGAAATATGGCTGGCCCTGAAAAGGGCCTTTGGGTTTTTCTTCTTCTTCTTTTTAACTTCTTAACTTCTTCCACCATCCTCTTATTTTGTCCATCATTCCTTTCTTCTTTTTCTTTTCTGTTTCCGGCAGCCAGTCCGGGTGGCCCATGGCCCGGAACTTCTCTTGGATTTTCATCCAGTTTGTGTTCAGTTTTTCAAATTCATCCCTTTTTTCTATTTTCTTCTTCTTTTCTTTCTTTATACCATCTCTCTTTAATCTTCTTGACTTCTACCTCCATCACTTTTCTCATCAACTCCTCTCCTTTCCTCAGTCTTTCCTGGCCTCTCTCCACATAAGAGCACTCTGTCCCATGTGACATTTTTTCAAGAAAGCATCTGACTTTGCTTGCATTGTCAAGTGCTTCCTTTAGACTTCCCACTCTGACATAGGTGGGATTTATCATACCTCTCAATCTTTTTTCCTCCTCTTCAATCATTCCTGCTATCACTTCTTTTGCTATGTTTAGACATTTAGCGTAGTCCAGGTACTCTGCTATCTTCCATTCTTTTTCCAGTCTCTCCACTACATAGATACCATCTATTATCCAGTTGTATATATGTACCAAATTGTTGAACAAGTCACTTGCAACCACCATCTTCGTTTTTATTATTCCGTAGAATGGTTCGAACGACGAACGTGGTGGGTTATTATAGTGAAAGCGCGGACGTGAAGGAAAACATCCCCCTACTTTCTCATTTCATATAATATAACCCTAACTATAGTCTCTACATACGCTAAGAATCAATAAATAAACCCATAATCTACTATTCACACAAACTTACTTCAGCATTTACAAACACAAACACACAAACACTTACACTTCCACTATTAATAAAGAGTTAGTGTTTATATTTACACTACTCTACCTACACACATTGGCAAATCGATCGTTATTTCTTTTCTAGAGTATTGGGTAGCCCTGAAAAGGGCTGTTGGTTTTTTTGAACTCCTGATGCACCTATCTAATGGTTGCACCTTCCTGGCCTGGCGGCACACACGCATCTTCTTCCCCAGTCTTCTTTCACCTTTCTTCTGGGGAGCGCAGAGGGAGGATGATTCGCTTCAACACCCCAGTCCTCTGTCTCGGGAATATTGAACGACATCCTCTCTTCTCTTTTCTTTTCCTCTTCTTCCCTCTCTCTTCTCTCCTCCTCTTCTTTTTTCATTCTTGCTTCTTCTATGATAGCCTCCGCTGATAGTTCGTTTACTATGCGCCTGGCATATTCCAGGTGCATCTGGAGTTCTAACAGTTTCACTATTCTGCTATTCATTCTTCTGGCTGTGTTGATCAATCAACAAGGGTAGCTAGACTGCCCAGCGAGTTTCAATGTATAGTGAAAGCGCGGACGTGATGGAAAACATCCCCCTAATAACATAAAATTGATCTTACCTAGATCATGACCCAAAACAACGCGCGGACCTAAAAGAAACACTCACTCACTTTTTTATGCTACCCATCACTATTGTAAAATTTTTATAAATCACTTTAATAGACTATCCACATACGCAAAGCAATCCAATCTAACCCAAAATATACACCTCTAACAGCCAAAAAAACAAACATCATTTTAATCTACTATCCATACCAACTTACTTAACCACTTACTAACACAAACACACAAACACATACACTTCCACTATTAATAAAGAGTTAGTGTTTATTTTCACACTACTATACCTACACACATTGGCAAATGGATCGTTATTTCTTTTCTAGAGTATTGGGTAGCCCTGAAAAGGGCTGTTTTTTTGTTTACTATGGCATTCTTTTTTTAGTTTCTAAGAATGCGATGTCCTCTGAGGATAGACTTTCTGGCGATAGGTCTGCTTCTTCGGAAAGAGAAGAAGAACTCTTTGGTGTCGATACGGCAATCGACAAAGCCTCTGTCAGCTTCAGGTTGCTGCTGTTGTTGCTGCTGTTGCTGCAGTTGCTGCTGTCTCTAAATTCTGTACTTCTCTGTCCATTCTTCTTTTTCCCTGTTCATTTCTTCTCTGAAGAACTCTTCTATCAGGTCTTCAGTGATTTTTAACATTCTCACATTCTCTATTTCTTCTGGCTTCGGTATCAGACTGTGTCTGACCCTATGCAAATTCACGTAGGCTTCGTTGAGCTTAGCTAGTTTGGAGCACATCTTCGTAGGAGGATGAGTCGACAATGGATGGTTAGACTGGGAACAACCCCGGTTCTTAAAGTCAAAGCGCGGACGTGAAGGAAAACATCCCCACACGGTTTTTGAGTCGCAACGTTTAGTGAGTGTCATGAGAGGGATAGTAAGAAATGAAAGAGCATCAATCCAACATTCTTATAGCTAAACAAAAGACAAAGGCATTTTTTTCAAAACACAACATTTTTTATTCAAAAAATCACTTAACACTAAACAACAACAACTCTAACATTTTTAACAATAATCCAACACTATAACATCAAACAATTTTTCAAAACACAAACATTTTTTTCTCAATTGACAATCTACTTTAAACAGGGCTGACAACATTGTGATTTCCACTGTTGGAAATCATTAGGCCATTGATGGACACTACGTTTCCTAGCTTGAGACAAAAGATAAGCATAATGGTCACAAAACCATCGATCTACTTTCACATCGTTTCTAGCAGAAGAACGAGGATCGAAATGAGTCACTAAATGTTCTAAGGAATAGCCCAGGCTGCGATGATGCAGAAAATACACACAGTACTGTCCACACACCAAGGAATCTGTTCCTTGTAATTTCACGTTATTGAATCGGGTGGTTTGAGCATTTCTTCTCATAAAGTCGATGATATCGTCTTCCAAAGGGGGCAATCCGTACGAATCGAAATATTCCACACATCCTTCTTGAGAAAAGTAGACGGCTACCCAGTGGGTTCCTGGGAGATGACTGTCGTCCGTGTTGATCACGTAAGCTTGATGGTCTTTAGGTTTGCGATGAGGGAGTTCATCTTTAGCACAGACGACAGGATTCCAAGAAGCCGTATATGAACTGTGGTTCAAAAGGTAATAAAGTTCCCAGGTATCCATTTGTGTTGTTTTCTTCTTCACAGGTAATAATAAGTCGTCAATTCGATCCTGACTTTTTGCTTGAAAATGTCTGACGAATAAACGGTTATTCGTTCTGTTTCCTCACTCTGATTCAGGAGAGCTTCGATACGATGGATCTCTTGAGTGGTTAATGGTGGACAAGAATGTTCACGCAAGTCTTTATACCACTGATGCAACACGTCTTTGTTCGAGATGAGACTCCAAGCTTCGTCCAGATACTCGTCCAATTTTTCTTCTTGACTCAACATCAGGCATTTATCGTGTTGAATTTGACTGGGATTATCGTTTTGACATCCATAGCAATTTTTTTTGATCAATTCCGTCATTTTGTCGACCAAGTGTTTGGCAAAACAGGAGACTAAATGGGCTTCTTGTTCTGGCCATCTCGATTTCATCATGATCACTTCTTCTTTTTCCACGGTCTCCTCACATTCCATCTTTAAAGTTTCTCCACTAGGTAAAGAGGGATAACAGTCTTCCATGGCTTCTAATAATCTAGAATGACTTCTCTCAAACTGTTGATTTCTATGGTATTATCGAATTCGGCATACAGGATGACGTTCACTGTTGCTGGTAGTTCTTTTGCAAACTGAAGTTCCACACGAATCTGGCCTGATTTTATAGGGTGGAAATGTCCCTCGTCGCTGCCTTGGTCTGGAGTGAAATCGAAAGCCCACAAAGCATAGCCTCCTGCGTAATCTTCGTACTCAATGCCGTGACTGGTGTTGGTTCCTAACTGTCCGGTGGCTTCGTACAGGGACAAGTACGATCTCAAGTAATTCATTTTTTTGGGATCAAAGTCAGGTTCGAAAGGTCGGGTACACAAGGTCTTGCCATCACGACTGACTTCGATTTTCTTCACGTTGAAGTGTTGAAAGTTGAAAGGATTTTCTTTGAAGGCTCCGTTGAAGGCTGAATTCAGGACCATACCAAGGATTAAACGCTTGGGTAACTGTCCTTGAAACAGATGATCTTCGATCATGGAATGCTGTCCAGCAGGAATGGTGAACGTTTTCACTTCCACACGTCGGATGGGATACTTGGCAGTCGTTCTGCTCAACGTTTGACTGATGTCGTTACCCACTTTGGGTAACACTTCTACGCGTCGTACGTAGAGTTTGGCCTCATGGATTATGCTTTTAGGAGCCTTAGCAGGATCAGCAGCCTGCAAATAGAAAGCGGCACTGCTGCGATTCAGTCTCAAGCGGACATTGACCCCGTTCAGCAAATATTTCTCTTGCAACCACATGTCCAAATTCAAACGATCCATCAGTTCTAAACTCTTTTTACCTAGGATTTTGTTTGCTCTTGCCTCAAAGCCGGAATTGATTCCATCTATTGTGTCGAACTTGCCCGCTACGTCAGGTACCCACAGCACACAGGCATTGAGATGACTATCCTTGGCATCTGTTCCGTACGTCAAGAGATTTTCCAGGTAGACACGGTAAGGGTAAGTATCCATGCTGCTGCTGACCAGTTTGTTATTCAAGTACAAATCCACTGAGCTGAACAAGGAATGCATAAAATTGTTGACGGGAGCTATTTCGTCAGTGTCATCTACTCCACTATCATCTTTTTCTAGAACTTGGACTTTTAAGTACAAGTAACTGCTATTCAGATCGATGTAATCTTCGGGCTGTCCTTTGATTTCAAACTCGATGGGAGCGGAATCGGTCAATGAGGAGACGGGATGAAATTCCACCCATTGGGATTCTTGCATGGTCATCATGGTGGGGGGCATGGCAAACAGATCCAATTCCGTCTTGGAACAGGCGCAAGACTCTCGGTGCATCATTTTGTTCTGTGTTTCAATAATCGAAAACGTCTAAGTCTCGAACGGTTCTTCTTTTCTTGGCCTTTCTCGCTTGAAGTCTGGTGAAAGGGTGTTTTCTTCGTCGTCGTCTCTTTCTGCCTTGTCCTTGCTGAATGCCTGACTCGGTAGCGTGCAGGTCATTTATAGGTGTGTCTCGTCGGCCTAAAATGTCTTTGTCCGTTTGCAGCAAGACATTTTTGCCTGCCCTCATGAAGGCTTCTTTAGGGTTTTGTTTGTCGATGATGACATTTTGGAGAAATTCTTTGCCTTGTGTCAGTGCCGCATCTTTCAAGGCGTGCAATCCGCGTGTCACCATCGGTTTCAACACCGGGGCCACCGAACGATAGGCCGATTTTAACATGTCTCCTAAACCGTGTCCTCGCTGTCGTGCAACCCCTCGGTACATTGGATACATGACTTACTTACGAGTCGTGAGAGAACCGTTTTCGAAAATGGAGTTTCACCGTGACTTTTCCTTTGGTGAATGGAATATTTTGTCCCAAATCTCCTTTTATAGTAATGTTGACCGTGTCCAAATACGACTTGCTGACAGGCAAATAGTGAGGATGTACAAATTCGCGGTGGACGTGGTAAGTGTTTCCACCTTCTTCGTCAGCGTTCGTGGCAGAATCCACTTTGAAAGGAATGACACGCAGTAACGGCACGGAGGTGTGTCCCACCACGTTGTATTCCACTACATCGGAGTACACAAAGATCAAATTCAGTCCTTGGTTCAGTTCTACCGGGGTACGAAAATACTTGACAAAAGAATCGTTGTCGAAAATGCCTGATGATTCGCCTTTTTCTTCTACTTGCTTCCTCATCTCCATGTCACCGCCCAACATGTCAAACAATCCAGGACAAAATAAAATGGTTACGATTTTAGGCCGTTCAAATTTCATCAAGAAGCGACGAGCTACTTTGTGGTACTCCAGGGTGACACTTTTGTTCTTGACATTGACATTGGAACTCTTAAAAGCTTCCCCAAACACACCATTAAACTTGGTAGCTATGGTGTTGACCAAATGTTGACCACTGAAATAATAGCCTGCGTGAATCATCACGTTGTAGGTCCACGTTTTAGTTTTGTCATTATAGGTTTTATTGGTATATGTGCTACTAGTCTTATCCAACTCTTGTTGCAAATGTGAGTCATGAACTTCCACCGTAAAATAATTTTGCTGGGTAAGGACATTGAGGACTTGTTTTGGGTGAATCATTTCTACCAAAGCCACTTCCCAATGGGCTTCGTGATCTAAGGGGATGGCTTGAGGTAATTTGGCTGTGTAACAGCACGACGTGTTATTGGGAAACACCTCCATGGAACTGTCACTGGGTAAGGTTAAGTAAAATTGGTTTTGGTGACTCATAATTCCAGAGTTCTGTGGCTGTCCGAGGGGATATTACTGGACGTCAGAGGTGTGTCTCCGCCCAAAATGGGGTTCTGATTGTGGTTGGAGTGGTGACTGGCACTGGCACTGGACACAACGTTCCCGTTCGAGGAGAATTTCAGGGAGGGATTGGGAAGCAGGTAACCGATGCAACTGCTCAATAAAATGGTCCACAATTGTTTGTCTCCTTGTTGCAAACTCAAATTGGCGATGGCTGCCCCGATGACACAATACACCACGAAGATTTGGCAGAAAAAGACGATTTGCGTTTTAGGCACACGTTCTCCACACCACACCCACAAGGGTTGTTTTTGTAAATCTTGCACAGAAGAACTAGGTGAAGAAGGAGTGGTCGACGTAGCTGCGTCTGTTGAGTGAAAGGGCATGATGGTCACTTCTTCTTTTTATAGTCGATGACTTGCGAAGCGTTGATCCAAGAATCGAAACTGGGTGGATATCCTTTCCAACGTACTTTGACTTCTTTGACACGTCGTTTGCCCACTTTACGGGTTCTGCGTTCGAGAATGCTTTCGATGTCGTACACGTCGTCTTCTTTTTTGGTGACACGTTGTAATTCGGGCAAATAAAACGTTCCTTTGAGTACTTCTCCGTTCATGTCTTCCAATTTATAGACGGTAGGATGACGGCCATGCACTCGTCCAGTGACGCGAAACAATTCGGTCGTCCAGTTAGGTAAGTAACCTTTGTCGAAAGTGCGTTTGGTTTTGCCAATGCGCACCCAATCTCCTACGGCCAACTCTCCACTTTTCTTGGGGACAGCCCTCGTCGGGGACGTACCAAACAGGCGCTCGAACACCAGCACTTCGTTGTCGGGAGTCACGTCTTGCGGGGCACGTCCGATGCTTCGATGGTAAGATTGGTTGTACGCTTGCACCAGGTGCGGTAAGATGTCGATGTACTTCAGAGTGTGGTGATGCGTAAAATATTTCCACATGCGTTCTTTCAAAGTGCGTTGAAAACGTTCCACGATGCTGGCTTTGGTTTCGGGATTCTCGGTGGTAAAAAAATGAATGTCACGTTTCTTTAATTCTTTTTGGAAAGCTTGGTTCAGAAATTCGGTGCCTTTGTCCGTTTGCCATCGAAGAGGGTGACGACCGCTTTGTTTCAACACCCGTTGCAGGGCTCGCACTAACTCGCTGCTCGATTTGGAAGTCAAGGGCACGACCCAGGCAAATTTGGAAAAGACGTCGATGACACAAAACAAATATTTGTAACCACGATTGTAGCTGGCCAAATGAGAGACATCGGCTAAATCGGCTTGCCATTGATGATCGATGCCTTCCACTCGGGTGCGACTTCTGGCAAACTTGCGTCGAATGGGTTTGTGTAAAGTGTAGGTAGCTTGTTCTTGTAACCATCGTTGCACTTGAGGTAAACGGAGACTTTTCAGTCGCGTTTTGGCAGCACGATACAATTTTTGAACTCCTGCGTAACCTGCAGGATGGGAGGGATCGTAGTAAATGCTGGCTAAGACTTTTTTTTCCATTTTTTTTGTGTTGATTGGTGTCTTAATAAGGCACCCACTCTTGGAAGAGGCTACTCTTTTTCTCTTGGGGTATTTTCTTGGATTGCAATGCTTTGCGTGTGCGACCGGCAATAGGTGTCGAAGAGGAGAAGGATGTCTGAGCGGGGGATATCGGTTCTTGTTTCACTTCTGTCTTCACTTCTGTCTTCACTTTCTTTTTCTCTTGTGAGGAAGAAGGGGTGGCCATCATCTTCTTAATCCATGCAATTCTGGAGGTAGGTGGTGTTGTTAACTTGCGTACTTTTTCTGGTGGAGTTTGAAACCCTTCTTCTTCTTCTTCTTTTTCTGTCTTGGTCACTGGTAGTGGTGGTACTGGTACTGGTGATGGTGCTGGACTTTTCATCAAGGTCTTAAAATCTTTCAGAGTGGGTAGAGCTGTTTCGTCTAAAGCTTTCTGGTGAAAGAGTTGCAGTCGTTGCAAGAGTTGACCGTACTTTTGCGATTTTTCTGTTTCGGACAAATCTTGGCGATCCATCAAGGATTGCAATTCGTGTTGTAACTGGGACATCTCGCTCAAATTGGGATTGGGAGGTAAATGCGGGGTGCGTTGTTCTTGCCACCGATGGTATTCCATCCATCGTTTGTAAGGCACTAAAGCTAGTTTTCGTCCTTCCATGGGGTTGTCAGGGGTCGATTCTGAGATCTTGGGACTTCCGAGGGCCTTTTTATCTTGCTCCCACCAGTCCTCTCCCAACATGGTTCCCAAGACTCCTTTCAGTATGGGGCCTAACAAGAGAGGTAAAATGCCTCCACGTTGGACCAACATCTTCTTTTTTTGACGAATGGGAATTTTTTTTCGAACCATTTGGCGAAGAACGTGACGATGCTTGCTTAAGCATTGTTTCTGGTGTTTGGACAAAAGGATCGTGCCTTTCAAAACGTTCAAACAACATTCGCACACGGTATCGATGACCTCTTTGGAGGACGTTTGAATGAGTTTTTTTCGTAGGGGTGGAGAAGCTTTGGACAGGACAGATAACAGGTCCCCATGTTTGGCTAAACGTGGTGGTAGTCCTTTCCTTTTCTTTCCTTGGGGTTTTCTGGAGGGTGACATTTTTTGCTTGTGGGTTCCGGGACATTCACCGAACAGACACTAACGTCGATGACTTAACGCACACCCTTTTATCTTTTTTTTTTTTTTTTTTTCTTGGGACTATCGCTTTGTCATAAAGGTGACAATGTTTTTCCCAAAATCGCCAAGGAATCCTCCCCTTTGTTGACGCCTCTTTTTCTTGGAACGACTGTGTCTTTTCTTAGGGTAACGTCGATGCGTGGCTAAGCGCTTTGTCGGATGACGCGTCTGCCTTTGTCTCTTTCTTTTGTGGCTTCTTGGAGGTGACATCTTTTACAAGTTCACTGATACCCCGACTTGGTCACAGGTCTTTTTTATACTGGTACGCGTCGCCACTGATTGTCTTTACGTCGTATTAGTTTGAGGACAGGCATGACACGTCGTGCAGGGGTACGCAACGGACTAAATCGAGCCAGTTCTTGCTTGGACAAATCCAGTAAACTTTGTAACATGCCCGATCTTTCATGGACTTTGATTTTGGGAGAAGGTACTTTGTGAGCAGCAGCCACTGCCGCTAAATTGGAAGGTCCTGCCACTGGGGAGGTTCTTTTGGGGGTCATCAACGGAGAAGTTCTTGGTGTGATCAACGTCTCCAAGTACTCTTCAGTTCCTGGTGACATCAACGGAGAAGTGGATGAACGTGAGGCTGCCGGAGACGCAGTCACCGCCGTGGCAGGTCGTGGTTTGCGAGTGTAAGGTTGCGTCCTGACCGAAGTGCCTCTCTTGCGACTAGTTTTCTTCTTCTGTGGACTTTTCTGTTTCTGGGGACTTTTTCTCTGTTTCTTTTTCTGGGGGCTTCTTTTCTTTTTCCGGGGTGGTGTCTGGTAAGAGGAGGGTCCTGCCACTGGAGAAGTTATTCTTCTTGGGGACCTGGTCTTTTTCTTTTTCTTCTTGGGGCTTCGTTGGACTTTTGTCTTGGGGATAACTTTGGGGGCATTAGGATCCCATCTTAAGAGTGAGCGAATGATGACCCCTCCTAGAGTACCGCTCCCTCCAGGTTTCAAAATGATTTGTTTTTTGGTTTGAGTGTCGATGCGGGGATCGGCCAGTTGGACCAAAGCGACTTTGTTTCGATCGAAAAAGCGTTGGGTTTGATGAGGAATCTGAATGATTCCTTGGAGTAATTGACGTGCCGTCACCGTGAACCATCGTAAGACTTCTTTGAGACTAGCTTCTAGGACACGAGCTCGTGTTTGTGGATCTTTTTCTCGACTGATGCCATACAAGGCACGAATCAATTTGACGGGAAGATGCGACTGAAGGGACGTCATGTTCACACTGTGTGAGACAGACGAAAAAGGGTCTGAGGTTTTTATAGATTTTTTCATGGGGAGTGAAATGAAGTCGAGGACGGAGACGTGTACAGGACAGGCCCTCCGTCTTGGCACCAGTGGTGAAACAAGTGGGTACGAAATCGCAAATCCTCGGGAGTCGTAGGTTTCAAATCGACGAGTAAATAGGCGTGTGGCGTTTGAGTGGCATCGTCGTACGCCTGAGTTAGCCAAGGCGTTCCTAACTGTTTGGCTAAGACTTGCACTTGCGATTTATCTCGAGGGCTTTTAAACAAGACCACGTAATGCGCATTGAGACTGATGGTGCGATGGGCTTTACTTTGTTGAAACAAATTTTGGGTGATGTAAATGACACTGGCATTACGGTGATGCCCTTTGCGCGTGAACCACAGTTTAATTTCTTCTTCGTCTTCTCCTAACATGTCGTCGAAAATGACCAAATGGGTTTGACGGGAGTCAGAGACGATGCTGTCGTCTTCTTTAGGAATGCCTTCCACAAACACGATGGAATCGCCTTGACTTTCTCGCAAGATGCTGTACGCCGATTGCCACTCTTTGTAACACCACACGATCCGTTGAGGGGGCCGATCGATCAAATGATGTTTATGTTCGATCAAATGTTTGACGAATTCGGTTTTGCCTGAACCGCTAGGTCCAGCAATGAGCATGTTAAAGGGATGGCGAAGATACAAAGCCTCCCAACTGGCACGATCTAAGTGTTCGTCGATGACTTTGACAGTAGAGGAAGAGGGAGCAGAGACAGCAGAGGTAGCCATGGTGTGAGAAATGTCACTTGTGACACGAAAAACAAACAAGACAAGAGTTTATATACTTTTTCAGAACACATTTATTGAATGTTTTTTTTCAAACATGAATACGAAAGACAAAAATACATAAAAGCCAAAGGCTTAAGTACAACAATAAAAGGCACATGATAACTATGAACGTGGAATAAACACAAGTGTCTGTACAACATGTTTTGGGTAATGTTCTAACCAGTTCTTTAGTAGGGGGTAAGGTCACACAAGTGTCCTCCCGAAAGGGTCTTTCAGGTCTGTCCACGACAGTCCTGTCCTGGGTGACGGGTTCTTCTGGCACCGTCACTAACACGGGTTGAAAAGTAACTTTTTTCCTTGAACAACTCTCGTGCATACTGGGCCACTTCTTGGGTCCAAGCCTCAAAACCCCATTCTTTCCAGGCACGGACATCTGTCCAGTGGGGATGTAAGTCACAAGCTACACACACATCGTCATACACGTCTTGGGTAGCTAAAAGTTGACGAATCTTTTTTTCCTGTTGAGGTCGAGAAGTATCCAGATGAAAACGCAAGGCTTTGAGCAAAAGGAGTTTTTCGTGACCATTTAAGGCCATGGAGGTGGTAAATACTGATCGTAAAGAGTCCACAAAGAATCGGCTGGTAAACGAAATCCCAGAAAACAAGTCACTAAGACACACACCACTTCTCGTCCCAAATTGAATGGATACAGTTCTTGTAATAATCGATGGTAATGATCCACGGTTTGAATATGGTCATTGAGTTCCTTCCACGGAATCTGTTGGATTACATACGACATAAGTCGTGGCATAGCAGCCTGTTTTTATAGTCTCTTTGTTTCGAAAAGAATACACGTACTTTCTAGCCAGTGATGTTCGTTTTCCAGTTGGGAATGTAAATCTTGCATACTGTAACCTGAACTTCTGATTTCGATTAGAAGTTTCCTCTTCCGCTAAGTAGATTCCACGTAACAAATGTTGGTAATCCTTTACCTCGTCTTCCTGAATGGGTTGCTCTAGGTGAATCTCGAAGTAACTAAAATGATCAACACGTGAATCATCGGGGGCCTGGAAGTATTGAACAAGGTCTGACCACTGAAACAATTTCTGACGAATCAGTTCTCTTATACCATTCAGGTACCAGTGCTTAAAGATCTGGTGACGTAACGGATGCAATTGTTCTTTACGTTTCACTTGTATTTTGATCAGTTCTCGGTAAATGCGTTCTCTCAACTCCACAGGCAAAGCACGAATGTTCTCTAGCAAAGTATCCATGAATAGGTCATACTAAATCCTCTTTGGTCTGACACAAGAAATGTACTCTTTGCACAAACATGGTTTCACTTCAGTGTCGAATTTAAATCGTTGAGTCACTAATCTACACATTACAATTCGTTCAGAAGTTTCCTCTTTCACCAAGTTGACATTGCGTTCAAGATGTTGGTAATTCGTTAACTCTTCCTCTGGAATTCGTTGCAGTACGTTTACAATGATGAAGGTAGAATCGTCCATACCAAACCAATCCTTTTTAAAACTAGAGGATCGTTGATCAATGTCTGTCCGATGGAACACTTTCAATTGAATCAATCCTTGTATAGCCTTCAGGTACCAGTGGTTCAAACACCGGTGACGTAACGGATGCAATTGTTCTTTACGTTTCACTTGTATTTTAACCAGCTCTCGGTAAATCCTTTCTCTCAACTCCACAGGCAAAGCACGAATGTTCTCTTGTAAAGTATTCATGAATAGGTCAGTCCGTACAATTCACAAAAGTAATCCACATAGTGAGTAATTTCTGACCACTGCCATTCAGGGTAACGTCCAAGAATGTCACTGAACTCTTTTGATGTAAACGGTCTAAAGCGATACAATAGGAGGAATGCACCCTTGACCCAAAGAAATCTAACACACTGGTTGACTTTTTTCACTTTCCTCTTATGAATTTCTCGACACAAAAGTTCTACAGTGACCCATTGAGATTTCACTCTGGCAAACCCCTGCCAAACTTCCTTGTAAATCTTCTCTTGTAGTTCTTTAGGTTATGATTCAATATCGTTTTTGAAATGAAGTTTAAATACTGGTCTCGGTGATGTCCAACATTTGACTCCTAACCAATCTGGTTTCTTCTTCGTCAACGACATGGTAAGTTACTTCAATGTCTCGGTCCCACTAAGGGTAAGTAATGACAATTCGGTGACCATCGAGCATGTTCTACGTAGGCCTAATATTGCGGTTCCCAGTGGTGAAGTGACACACCGCAACTGAAGCACTTGACTTTATCTCCTTCGCCCAAGTAGAAAAATCCGGCTCTGGCTAATTCTTCGGGGGTCGGTCCTCCCAGATACTTTGGCCATTTTCCTTTGAACGATTGAAGACGATTTTCAAAGTCGCAGTATTCCGACAAACGCACAGGAAACGAATATTCGTCTTTCACAGGTTCGTTTCGATGAGGGTTGAGTGACATGGGTAGGAGTTTGCTCAGGGCTGGATGACATCCGTAGGGAGGTAGACGTGAAGGTGAACATTCCCCTTTAAAACGAAACCCAGTAAAATGTCCAAGAGGACGAGCAGCATCGCTTTCGCATCCCACAGGTTTGACACGCACAGCATCACTTTCCATGATAGGGGTAGGGGCACTAAAGTTCCCATGATGCTTTACGGCATCGCTCAGGTCACAAGGTACAGCATCGTATCCATCGCAAGGCTCACAATCGCACTCGTCTGCAAACTCCGTTACGCAATTACAATGGTAACCACATGGACAATCGCAGTTTCCTTCCGGACATTTTCCGTCGCAATGCATGGGTCTTATCCATCCAATATTAGTCACACTAGAGGAAGATACAACTTTTTTACAATCCCCAAACTGGAACGATGTCTCTTTCAAAGTATTCATCTTGTTCGCTCGGTCTTGGTAGTCACAATGAACTATCGATCTTGACCATAGCCCCCTTTTTATACTAGTCGCAATGCAGTCTCCAGCTTGTACATCTTTCCTTTTTTACGTTTTTTATGTCCTGTTCTGGAAGGTACCGTCTCTAAGGTACCGTCAACATTGTACCGTAGTGTGATGGGTGGAAAGGCCATAGAAAGGCAAGGGCAATGCGGAGACCATCGAGTATGCTCCCGAATAGCTGAATCTTTATAGATACATAGATCCATTCGTAACTTCAGTCCGCAAAGAAACACTGTACCTCGTATCCCAATCCTGACTCAGGTCCCAAGTAGACAAATCCTGTTCTAGCTAAAACATGCGAAGAACGTAATCCCTCCCTATCCGTAGGCCATTTCTGAAACGTGTCCAATCGACGGGCACAATCACAATAGTCAGGTAAGAAGACTGGAAAATGGTAGGGTTTGAACTTGGAGTTCTCATCGGGTTTCTCACTCGATTCTTGCTGTGGCGAAGTCATCTTTCTGGTGGGTGACTATCCTCTTACAACCAATGTTTTATACCAACGTGTCCATACGGTAAGGTGAAATGATTGGGAAGTCTCACTCGCTTCTGGTACACGATTTGATAGACTTTTTCCAGGGGTCGACTGACGATGTGGTGAATGGGTAAACGTACAATCTTGTTCGGTTGGTGAGTGGTCACTTTAAAGTTTCCATCCTCTCCCGATTGCAAGGCTTCTTTCAATACCCCAAAGTTGACCACTCGACTGGTACGATAATTCAGAGTCAGTCCTTTCACTTTGCACGTCGTGTGCACTTCTCCTTGTTTGTCACGGTATTCGTAGCCGTAATTTTTGGGACCGCCACTGACGAAACTTAGAATCTTGTCGTCGGGATGCTCGTCTGTCCAGGCTCCTAAACGGTCTCCTTCGATGTTAGGGTGATGTTGAATCGGGTGATGGATGTAAATGCAACTGTCCATGTCAAAGTACAGGACGCGTTCCCCTAACAGTTCTAAAGCTTCGTACAATTTTAAGCGAGCATGGGCTGTCACGTAAGCCGCAATGATGACATTTCCAAAAGGGTCGTCTTGTACAAAGTCCAGATCTTCTTCGTAATTGACCAAGATCAAATTCTCTCGAACGACGTCCACGTGTTTCATGTATTTGGTTTTGTCGTGAATCATCTGGAAGTAGCGGGAAGGTTCTGTCAAATATTCCGTCTTGGGTAAACACGGTCGTTGTGCCATTTTACCCCACAAGCAATTTAACATCACTTTGGCAAACGATCGCCTGCCTTCGTTTTTCTCGATGTGGTCTAAAGTGATGCCTTCTTGTTCGTAGTATTTCTCTTTGAATTTTATTTGGTCTTCGGGAGTGTGACACCAAGAAGGATAGCCGCTGGCTTCTTGCTTCAGTTTCAAAAAGGCATCCACGTAGTCGGCGAAAATGCCTTTCTGCGTGGGGTCACACTTGTGGTATTGTTGTGTCTTGGGAAAGTGGCAAATTTCGTACACTTCTAACAGTTGGTATCCCATGTCCAGAGCTTTGAACAATTCTACGCTGACCCAGGTTCCCGTCAAGGCCCGTTCTTCCTGGCTGTGATGGCAAGGCTGGTCTTGGTTGCACGTTTCGGCACAAGTACGGCACAAGGGAAACATCAGTTTGCCTTGACAATGGTGAGGTAAGACGGGATGGTAGAGGTTCGTGGGAGGCAAAACTTTACACTTGATCAAGCCTTCGTAATGTCGAATGTTTTTCAGGTCGATGTGTTCCGTCAGCAATTGCGGGTGCCCTACAGGAAAGCGACAATATTTGCACACGTAGGGATACAGCGAACACACGTCCAAGTATTTGATTTCTTCTCCTTTCTCTTCGTCGGCTTGGTACAGCAAACAGGTGGCATTGGTCCTTCCTCCGTACAAACTATCCCTTGGGTTCAGCGGGTCCATGAACTGGTAACTTTCCACGAGACGTTTAAACTCGGGATCGGTTTTCATACGGTGATCGTACTCGTGTTCCCACATTTCCACCACTTGGTATCCTTGCTGTTCTAACTTTAGGCGCCGCTGACAAGTGTCCTGGTACAAGTCTTCCATGGTTCGTTGCAAAAACTGATTTTTAGTGCCACGGTCAGGGTAACAAACGGGACATCCGTGAAATAAGCAACCGTTAAACTCGTACACGATCTTTGGGTTTTCTAAGTCCCAGCCATCTACCGAATACGTTCCGATGGTCTTTTCGCCCCCTCCGTTGCGGGCATGCTGAATCCACTTGTCTTCCTTGTCGCATCAGTAATGTAACCATCGTAGGGCTTTGACCGAATATTGACGTTTGACAAAGTGGGTCGTTTGAGGACTGATGACAGCCACGGTGTTTTCAGGCATGAATCGTTGTCGATACACTAAGGAACACGCTTTGGCAATGGTGCAAGCTTCTTTCAAAGGATCGACCCCTCCGTGTTCCATGAACAGTTCTCGAAATTTTCCACAGCAACGTCGTAAAATGTCCACGTCGGAACGACAATACTTTAACATTTCTTCCTGAAAGTCGAAAGGGTCCGAGGCGTGAGCCTGGTACCAAGCGTAGAAAGCTTCTCGTTGTTCGGTACGCATGTTGTCGGGATCGTAATAGTGAGCCTCGGGCAAATGGGGTAGAACGGCGTGTTGATTGGCTTCCGTATTGAAAAAGTGTGGAAAGTAACCTTTAGCCATTTCTGTCATTCCAAACGTTTTAGGCATTCGACTCAAAGGCATGGCCAAATAGCTCATCGAATCTTTAAACTGCACTTGTCCCACTTGCATGAAAATGATTTTGGCTCCGTTCAAAGTCACTTTAGGACGTTCGGTGCCTTGTTCCGTATAGTACCTCAAAAGAAACTGTCCATCGTATCCGGAGAAATTGTGAGCCATCACCGTGGCAATCTCCGTAAAGTTCGATGTCCTCTTGGCTCCACGTCTTGTCGATGGGGTCTAAGACCCATTGGGCAAAATCGGCTAACGTGTTCGGTCCCCGAAAGATTTTTTCACGCCCTCCAGGAATCTTGCTACAGTGAGGGCAATGACTGAAGATAGGTTCTTGAATGCACTTCTCGCACGCTCGATGAGCCACGCAGAAATTAGGAATGTGAATGCCGGTCTCTTGCATGCATTCGAAATCGAAAAAGATGAAATTGCCTTTCTTCTTGTGACCGTCCTCTTTCTCTGGTGGGGGTTGGTATTTTTGCACGTAACATTGGTGTTCCAAGTCCACGATGTGGTGACAAATGTGACATTTTTTCTTTCCTCGACATACGTGTGCCTTGGTACTATTGGTACGTATGACTTGTTCACACGTAGGGCACAATCTCAGGAGTTGACAAGAGCATTTCTTCTGTGAACCTTGCGTCTTCAGATGTTGTTGGTAACAGGTAGGGCTGACAAACGTGCGCAGACAAGTTGAACAAGGCACTGGTTCTTCGCTCAGACAGAGTGAAGAACCAGAGTCAAGAGGCCAAACATCCTGAGCATTTCGATCCACAATGCTTGTGTTGCTCTCGATTATTATAACCATGGTCACATTTCTCACAGTAATAACCGTATCCCAGGAATCCGGTGATACTGGTAATGGTATCGAAATGGTCATCGTGATGATAAACATGAATGTATTTTCCGTCCTTAAAATCTTGCCCTCGAAACAACAGAGACCCGCGCACTTCTTGAGGGTACACTTTCAAGGTGTATCGTGGAGCTAGGGCATCTTGCAATTTTTGCATCTCAGGAATGCCACAGGGTGTGTCTTTGGACATGCCAGCTTGTCGTAACAGGAGTTCTGCTTCACTTCGTTGTTTGGCTCGGTCCGATTGTCGAATGTTCTCCCAGTCTCTTTTCCATTCTACCGTGTCGTTCTTGTTGGCATAGGTTCGTCCCACCACGATGGCACGGGCTAAACACATCTGGTCATGAGGATTGTGAATTTGGACAAGGCTACGCTTAATGCTGCGAAGGTCGTTCACCAATAACATCTTTTTGCGTCCGGTCCCTTGAGGAGGAGAGACGTGGGTCATGTCCAATGTGGCTTTTCCATCGGTGATGTCAAACTGGTCATTAGCTTGTTGCACGTGTTGAATCTTGTCCATGACTTTGGAAGCGGTCAATTCTGCAGGGCTGCTAAACTCGATCCAAACAGGGGATTTCAAACCGTCGTGTTGTATGGAAAGTCTCAAGCGATCGTCTTCTTTGGGTTGACATTGTCGCTTGAGTGCAGTGAGCAGAGAATCCCACACTCCGGTGATGAACCCTTCTGCTTTCTCTAACGGTACTTCGGACTTGAAATCTTTAAACTTCACCGTGTATTTGTAAGCCGTGGTTCTAAATTTTCTAGAGGAGCGCTTTTCCGTCTCTCGAATGGAATAGTATTTTTCAGGGTTGACTAAGGGTGGTGAACTTGGTTTAGAGGTTTCAAATTCTGGTTCACTCATGTCCTCTTCAAAATCACTGGCATGAATTTGTGCCAAGATTTCAGCCCTGGTACGAGGCGATAGATCACGTTTCTGCCTCTTACTTTCTTCTTCTTCTTTCTTCTCGAATGAATGGGATCGTTTCATCTTGAAAGCAAAAAGTCAAATGACTCAAGTTCAAACACCATGAGCTACTTTATAATCATAGCAGACCAGCGTATATAAAAGGGTGTGTATCTTATCCTTTCACTATTCATTTCACTCTCAAGCCGAGCACAACGATGGAAGAGACTAACCAGATGGAACGTTTCGTCAGAGCTTTGCGAGGGGTCATTAGAAAATTCTCTTCAGACCAGCCTACGGACTACTCTCCTTCCTTTCGAGATAAAAGTCAAGATACTTGCTATATCTGTCAGAAGAAAGGGCACTGGTCTTCAGAGTGTCCAGACCGTCAAAAAGAACAAAAACAGGGACTAAAAAAGACAAAAGTCAAGATACCTGTTATTATTGTAAAGAAAAAGGACATTGGTCTCCAGATTGCCCAAAAAAGAAACAAGAGGAGTCAGAAGAAAAGAGGGATTCTTCAGAAGAAGAGAGGGATTCTTCGGAAGAAGAGAGGGATTCTTCAGAGGAAGAAGAGGAAGAAAAAAGACAATTCTATTTACAAGAGGCAAAGAAACAGGAGAAGAAGAAAAGAAGAAGGGAAGAAAATGAGGAAAAGACGATGAAGAAATTCAAAAAACCGAGAGACTAAACAAGGAGAAAGAAGAAGTCAATCTACTTTTTATTAAAGTGTTGTGTTGTGAATTGTGAATTGGATTGTAAAAAATGGATAAAAGAATAAATGAATGATATAAGGTAAGGGTCTTTTAGTTATGATTTTAAAATAAGAACGTACACTCACGCACTCATACACAGACACGTACTATAAGGGTAAAATGGGTGGGGTTTTTTTTGAGTTATTGGCAAATTGAAATTGTATTTCTTTTCGAGAAATGTGGGTGGCCCTGAAAAGGGCCTTTTTCTCTTTATGATGTAGGGGTGAGTTTAACCAATCAACTTTAACTGCCTTATGCCTTTGCCACGGCCAAGGCCTACTTCTGAACTGCGTAATGTTGATGATTGGGTTGAAATCACTAAGGGTGGTACGGTAGACTTAGTCACAGGGTTGACGTGTTTAGCTCGGGAAGGTCGTATTCTCTTTGGTCGTGATAAAGAAGTCTGATACATTTGTTTCAGACTTCTTAACTCCGCTAAAATGTCCAACAGTACCGTGACCGTTTGATTTTCACCCTCTTGTTTCTTTGCTGCTACTTCTTCTTGCTGTTGCTGCTGTTGTTTTTTTCTTACCTCTTCTTCTTGCTGCTGTTGCTGTAGGAGAAAAACTTGTTCGGCTTCCTTTTGTCGTTGCATAAATTTCTCCAATTCTTCTTTCTGTCTCTGTCTAAAATTCTCCACTTGAGGTAATGAAGAAGGTAACACAGGTTCCGGAACAAATTCTTGCGAGGAGAGAAAATCCACAAAATCCCAATTCACCTCTTCTGAAAGTAAGTCCGGGTTCCCTTGGGCGGTCCCCCTGCTGGTGCACCCCATTGGATCGTTTTCTGAGTTTCCGTCATGTTGAATCACTGTCGCATAGATTGACTGCACACAAGCGCTAGCGAATCTATATTGACTACGTGACGTCACATACTGCTCTCTTCGGATTGGATGCGGGCTGACTGAATTCTGTAACGCGTGTTCGGATTGGTGAATGAACTCAATCCGTTTCAATCCTTTCTGTCCCTATAAATAAGCGCAGTTCACTGCATTGATTCACCTATTCTCGGAGCCTCAACATGTGGACCGACGTTGAATCTTCAACCCTTGTGTCAACAATGATGTTCAGGACGGACATGCTCATGTATGTCCGATCCAAGTGGACCGTTGTCCACAGGACCAGCAGCAGCCTGTGGATAAGAAGAGTCTATATAGAGAGACAAGGTTGCCTCAAGAGGACTCTGATGTATGGCCCTGCTGTAAGACGAAGTTTGAGGACAAGAAGATGTCGCAAATGCCCTTTACGTTAAGGGCATATTAACATAAACCAAAGGCCCTTTTCAGGGCCCCCATATTTCTCGAAAAGAGATAGCCTTTGAATTGCCTACCCCTTTTTTTATTTTATTTTTTAAAAAAAAAAATAGAGACCCTCCCTGTTTCAATTTTACATAGACCCTATACAGTCCCAGGGGGTTTTTGGCCATGTTAAATTTACATAGACCCTATATTGTCCCAGGGTTTTTGGCCATGTTAATTCCCATAGACCCTATATTGTCCCACGATTTTTGGCCATGTTAATTCCCATAGACCCTATATTGTCCCACGATTTTTCTCCATGTTAAATTTACATAGACCCTATATGTTCCCAAGGGTGTTTTTAATGATAAGTCCCATAGACCCTATAAGATCCCCATTCACTACTCACACACACACACACACACACACACACACACACACACACACACACACACAGAGACATACAGCCTGAGCATCTCATCATATTCTAGACTAATTCATGCATGCATATTTATTCGATTTATATTTTCTTCGAATTAACTATTTTTCTTCAGGGAGACATTTTGTTTCTTAAAATTATGTATTTCCTAGGGAAACTCTTCGCCTAATACAAAATGTGTAATTTACAGATCAACAATATTGTTTCTCACTTTTCTCCATCGAAAAGGTATGCAAACTTTGTAACGAACCTATCTCACTGAATTTTCCCCGTAGATAAGCCTGTTGTAATTTTATTTCTGTTTTTGCGCTTTCCACCTTCAGACCTTAAGGCTTGAGATCGCCCGCACAATCAGCTGAAAGTAGACATAATTGGTAGCAGCTACAAACTGTTTGTTTGCAGAAAAGAATGTGGAAATGCATATCCGCTGGATATATTTTTTTTCTGATGATCCTTCTCTTTTACTTCTTCTACTGACCATTCACAAGTGCAAGTTTCAAGATTCAAGATTTTATTAGTAAACTAGGCCACCGACCCGTAATCCGATAATATATGCAAAAAACTATTCTGTTACCTGAAACACACATCTGCATATTGACTTTATATTAAATATTGTATGCAATTTCTTGTAGACGCAGAAACGTTTATAAAATAATGTAACTCTGCGAATTACTTAAAACGTATGCATTGACATAAAACCATAACATTTTTCTAGAGATTGATGTCAAGGTATGTCTAAAAACGTTTTCTTAGTTCATGACGTGTATAATAGAAAACGCATGATATCCATCCTTTCCGAGCGCCAAAATACCGTGAGACAAACATTATACAAACTATATGAAGCAGTTAAGTCCATCATTTGCACCAATCCCTATAAAAAGTGTATGACTGAAACGTCTGAATCTTGCAAGTGTTTACCAGATAAAACTAGGTAAACCTGTGGAAAGACATTTCTCAACATTTAATAGTGTTTTGCAATTTTGATAATACCTACATTGTTACGACTTTCTGATTTTATAATGCAGTTTTGATAGGTACAAGCCTTTACTCTTTGATAGAATGCTGTTACAAATATAAAAACATTTCCAACATCTCCAGCATAGTTTAATTATTCGGTTATTCTTTCATATGACCTTACAAATGACTGCAAGTTAAAGAACACTGAAATTTAAAATCGGTAAAACAATTTACCATGACACCTCTTGAGGCAATGCACTTCCCAATTTAATATGTTCGATCTTGCCAAACGCGTTAGAAAATAAGTGCATACAAATAGTAAAATCTGCCCATTTTTCGACATATATTTCTGTACATTGGAAGGTAGAGTGAATATGTTATCAGTAGCGGGAAGTAAAGCATATGTAGGTTTTTTATGGGAAGTCATATATGAATTTTCCATAAAAAAGACAATGTAGGCTTTACTTGAAACCGTATTGGAATTAGACAATTTTTGGAGGGGACCGTATGCGAAAGAGTAAAGAACAGTCACTCTCTTGTACATAATTTTCTAAGTGTTCATCCATTAACCGACTAATATCAACTTGGAGTCTCACCCGAACATTCTCACCCTATGCTAAATAAATCATCGCAGTCAAAATACTAGTACCTAACAATTGATGACAAACGTGTGAAAAACGCGGGCTAAAATAAATTGAACTTTACTTTTATAGGAACATGTAAAATCAGAAGAAAAAGACTTTCATGGAAAGTGAAATAACACAAACAATGTGCTGAATAAACGTTTGTTTTGAACTTTATTAATAGGTTTTTGTATAATTTCGCTGATAAAAATACACGGGAAAACAAACCACGCGCAAAACAAAACTAGGAAATAGTGTCACAAATTATATCAAACAGTTTATTTAAAATTTATTTGTACCAACCTATTTTAACTGTGAAGAAAACACTGTCAATATGTACGAGATCGGCAGGTTTTGGTGGCTGATTCAGTGGTTAAGGGTCAAATGTAGAACTTTTCGTTTAAACTTATTTTGCAAACTTTCACACTTGAAAACTTCGTATTCTTTGTTATTATCTTTTTGTACTGCATCGTTTGAGAATAATTGCTCGAAAAAAAAGTATGACCATGTCAATTTTTTTGAAAGTATTAGCTGCTCCTGATATCTAAAAAGAAGTGGTGAATAACACGAAAGAAGAGCTTGCTAACGCACATATTATAACGTACGAAATTGACGGTAGGTTATGAAATAAAATTAAAGTGATCCTGTTGACATTTAAGAAAATGAAACAACTAATCATCCATCCAGGGTTAATATTCTTACGGTCAATAATCACAAAGCTACAGTCTACAATTATAATCTTACAATCATATACCTTGGCTCAATAATCATATTTATTATGTCAATGATTACATACCTATAGTCTATAATTATAATCTTACAATCATATACCTTGGCTCAATAATCATATTTATTATGTCAATAATCACATACCTATAGTCTATAATTATAATCTTACAATCATATAACTTGGCTCAATAATCATATTTATTATGTCAATAATCACATACCTATAGTCTATAATTATAATCTTACAATCATATACCTTGGCTCAATAATCATATTTATTATGTCCATAATCACATACCTATAGTCTATAATTATAATCTTACGGTCAATAATCATAAACGTAGGGATAATAATCATATATATAAGGTCAATATTCACATACCTACAGTAGTCTTAAGCCCAATAATCAGATATCTACATTCAATAATCATATTTTTACGGTCAATAATCACATACAAACAGTCAATAATCATATTAATATTGTCAATAATCGCATAACTACAGTCAATAATTAATTATTACGACCAATAATCACATACCTACGGTCAATATGTAACTTGCTCAGGAACCATATTTGGTTAGGTCGAATTAGGTGTGTGTCGGTGCATGAGGGTTCAAAGTTATGTCCTGGCGTTCAAGGAAACAGGTGAACTTAAAAATTGTGTCTATCTGCTATTCTTTTTAAATAAGAAATAACGTATTATTTTTGCTTACTCAGCAGGTGCGAGTTCGGTGTTTTACGAATCACGTAAGTAACAAAACCTGGAACCTATAAGTATGACAAGAAACATACACATGATAATTCATGTTAAATCAATATATCCCATTTCCATGTTCTGAGGTTTTTATATCTTTTAAGTCTAAAACAAGTCTACAGTGCGGAGTAAACAATTTATTCTCATCTGACTGAAGCAGAGCTAGCAAGACCACTATCACCATCATGTAACTTGCAAGGTCGTATGTACATGCCTTATAGCCATAACGACGAAATATATCATTTTGAATTTTTTTTTTTAAATTTGCTTTCCCCAAACACCTCTTTGAACTGGATGTGAACAGAGGTCTTCCGGATGTCGTTAGGACCAGACACGAGACCTAAGAGGTAAGTCGGACTAGGGAAGAGGTCTTTCAGAAGTCATCCATACGTCGGACAAAGACTTCAAGACGTTGTCTGCACGATGGACAATATCGTCCAGACGCTGAATATCACTCGGCCATCTTGCCCACTCGTCCAGAAGATTTCAGAACGATTGAGAAAAGTATTTTCTGTATTATCGTGTATCCAAGGCATTGCCGTTATCCATCTTACCACACTTATTTGTTAAAACTGAAAACAGGCAATGTACAAATATTCAATTGGAACAGCAATGTTTTATAAGTCTGTTTGCCTAATTACATAATACAGAACTGAAATTAAACTATAAAACAAATACATTCCTTGGTCAGAATTTAGGGTATAGAACACTAAAAGTAATAGTTTGATTGAAGCAGTGTATATACCATGCGTATCCGCTCCAATCCCAACCCCTTCCCCAAGAGGGAATTCGCTGTGTAAATGATGATATATTATCATAATTAGAAAGGGAGACAATAATATCATGTATTTGATTGGTAACCTTTATATAGCTCACCACTGTTTGATTTTAATATTGCTTTAAGTACATTAAATATTGAACTGACCTCACAGGAAAGCAGTAGTTATATGACAAAGCAAAGAAATAATTAAAAAACCCAGTATATTTGATAATATTGGAAAATGAAAATATCAAGTCACAAGAAGATCTTGTGTTATCCCTGTATGCTTTACTTTCAATTTTGCATTTGAATGTGGCGTGTGACCTTAGTCTTCGTTATATTATATTTTATAAACAATGACTAATACACAAAGTAACGCAGTATCCAGTATATGTAGAAATGTTTTCATTGCCCGATGTAAATACTCTTGTTTTCAATCCATAAACTAACGACTGAAACAGAAGAAGGGAAAATATTGATTCAACATACAGATTTTGTAAACTGTGCAGGAGAAGAAAATTTTATGTAATAGGGGATGAATTTCATTTTGTTTGCGTTTGCTCATAATCTGACCTTATTAGAAGACAATATCTAACAAATGCATATTATGTGCAGTCATGCCTTCAAACATTTGTCTCGCTTGTGTCTGGCAGCGATGTAGTTATGCTGTATAATTTATCACTCTACTTGTCCAGGTCATTTATAGGAGAGGGACTCATTTATCGTCATCATGTGAAATGTTACTATTCGGAAATACGTGTAGCAATAAAATGTGATTTTATGCCTCTCTTATAATAAAGAAAATGTGGTGTTCCTATTGTATATATCATAAATAGAATTTTGTATTATGTGACGAAAGCTTATATTATTGAAATAAAGTGATTTTGTTTTTTGATGACGAAAATTGTCTTATGTTCCTTTAATCTTTATTTCAGCCATTCACTTTTATCTTTGTCATCATGTATCACCGTGTAATCGGAGTGAAATAAAGGTCTGCTCTCTTCTGTTCTCATGTGTTTAATTTGTAAACAATGTGTTTGACCAGTGTTTCGAATCTATGATTTCAAACTAAGTAACAGAGTAATATGAAAGCTAACAAGGTCTGTAAAACTCAACAAATATATTATTTTCCTAAAATATGATTAAAGAGTTTACATTATTTTGAGTTAAATCTTAAACCTTTTATCACAGTATAGAGTATTCCTAATGAATTCCAATAGTGTCCCGAATAAATTCCGATATTCAATGTGCTGATATACTATTAATCTGATATAGTGGTTATGTGCTAACAGTCTTGATGTATCACAATAATATAATCCATAATATCAATGAATGAATTCACAGTAATTCCACGATAGTGATTTAGTCCGAAAATGATCAATGATCACTATGTAATTCCAATGAATAGTTTAAAATTAAAAGATCCTCTCAAATAAACTCAACTTGATACCTCTAAGACTAATGTTAATATAGAGAATGGATAATTCTTTTAATCACAACACTTATATAAAATATAAGACACAATTACAGAACCATGATGTGGGTAAAGAGTTAATTTCCCATCAATTTCATAAGCATTATTTACCACTTGTCTGTACTCCGAGAGCAAGTTAGGCACTCATAAAAAGAGCGGGAAAGGAGTTCACAGGAAGCTTTCCGGGTGGGATAGAACGCCACCCGATGATTAGAAAGAGGAGAAGACATGGAGAGCCGGGAGAATAGATATTAGTGTGAAGTCGCATGGCCGGAGACGGAAACAAGGGTATCTGAAGTATCGCAAGGAGGGCTGGGAGAACAGAAACAAAGGTACCGGAAGTACCTACAAAGGAATACAAGGCGGAAGTTAGAGATGAGTAACATAGAAATGATACGGGAAGGAAACACTCTTACCTTTAATTTCGCGTGATTAAATAACTGGCAGTTTGAATAGGTCTTGTATGGATTGGAAACAATTGTATTGAAAAATTGCCCTGTAATTGTTGAATACCGTGATATTAAATTGTTATACCTTTAACCTTGCTATTTTTATATTTTATACACTAGACTGTCGGCTTTGCTGACTGTGGGCTCGGAACTATTTATCCTTTTAATTGTCTGTCCTTCTCCTGCATTAGTAATAATTCCTTAGTGGGCACATGGCAATAATTCATTTCTCTAGAATACAAAGTGAAAATTAAAACAGAAATTACAATATTGTGAATTAACTTCCAAATAATCTTAAAGGTTCAATCACATGTCCAGAAGTATAGAGTCCTCCGAATAAATTCTAATCTTGAATGTGCTAATGTTTCAGCAGTTTCGAAAGCACTAATGTGCCAGTAGCCTTGTGGGATCACAATGGTAAAACCAAAAGTGTCCTTGAATGAATTCACAGTAATACAAACATAGTAATTTACTCCTCAAGTCAATGAGTACTTTGCGATTCCAATTAATAATTTTGAAAACGAATCCTCTCAAATTATTTCTGAACACAACTAAATGAGATTCCTTTTAAGTCTGATGGGATATGGAATGTGTAATTGCAGTGTAAACAACATTATTATAAAAATACGTGACACAAAAATAACCAAGAGGGTTATTTTCACCGTCTAATTCATGAACAAGATCACTTCTAGATACTTCCAAATCTAAAAAGCAATGTAATCATATTTATCGAAAAGCGATAATTACGTTGATAAATATTTTTGTTATGCATATTTAATTTGAGTGGTTTTTTGTTGTTAGTTTTTTGTTTTTGTTTTCGTTATATGCTATTGAGAATGTAACACTAATTGTTGGACTTGACCTTGTCTGATTCAAGTTCCTTATTTACTTGACCTGAATCTTTGAATTTTTAAAAATTCTGTAAACAACTAATACATGCCTAAAATATTGTCTATGTGTATGGGATAACTATTAGGATTAGTATGTTTGCCTGAATGAAGGACATTGTATTACCATGATCTTTATTATAATTTTTTTTGTCTGGTAAACATTAGGATCATTCTAGAAGTTTTTTTTTATTATGGGATTATAGTTATTTTTAGAAAATGACAATTGTGATATGAGGTAAATAAGTAGAAAACTATATAATCTTATTAATTCGTGCTGTAAGATCTTAGCGGAATTACTTGTATTATTGTTGTGACCAGTAATTTATTTGCTGGCGTTTGTTTATTTGAATGATTTATATCATAATAATAGTATTTAAAACGGAGACTTAATTTTATAATGAAATTTCAAATAAGGATTTAATTCTTGGATTGTATTATTGTCATTTAACAAAACACCACTACACGGGCCATCACTAGCACATCCATATTTTCAGCGCTGGTTTTAATTTGGATATCACTAAAGTTTATTGAGAACTTTAATCATTAGGTCTTGTGCCCGTAATTCTGTGATTATTAGGGATTTTATTTGCAATACGGGAATTTCCTTTTTACATTTTCACTTTGTGTTAGTGGGAAATAAATTGTTTGTTGAATTTTACAAAGTTTGTTGCTTCTTACGTTTTTGTATTACATGTTTTAAGACAATAAAATTGTCATTATCTTGATGATGAGCTATAACAGCATTTGGTGATAAGCATCACAGTTCAATTTATTTTAGAGTATTTGGTTTTATTGTAGGTTAAGAAAAATATAATTGGTCGCCAACGGGGTATACGTTATAGATACTAATCCGTGATCAAGTCATGCAAGAGAGATATATTTACATCCTGGAGAGAGAGAGAGAGAGGTGATCGTTGTGAAAATTAAAACATTTGGAAGTAAAAAATGTTTTTCTTACGTGAGACTTAGTCGTTGCACATAGCCACAAACAAACAGTACAAAACGCATGAGAATAATATAATCAGGCTGCTTTTTCCAAAGCTGCCCTGTGTAGCATAGGTCTGCATACAGTCTACATGTTTGCCACTCCTTCCAGCTATAAAGGGACTAGGTTTAATTCGAGTGGCGATGCCAGCGTAGGAGGTACTGAAGGCATGGTACTTGAAAATAATTCCAGTGGTCTCTAGCCAAGATTAGTATATATAGATTCTTCACGAATATGAAATAGGAGTAAACAAGAAAACAAGAAACACGTTAGCATTTTAATGTGGCAAGCTGCAAATTATTGACTCGCTTTAATGGTGTATTCCTGAAAAATTATTTGAAAGAAGTACAACAGTTATATTCTTGATGGTGCAGTCACAGATATAATGCTGTTATAATTCGTTATCTCATGGCATCCTAACGATTATCATATATTCTCATGACTCAATGCTGAACGTAATTAAGGAATGTGTTATTTAGTGTGCTCTACTTTTCCAAATCTGATGAAAGGATCACTCAGGAAACTCTCCACCCACAGACCCGTTGGTCCAGAGACATTTGGCCCCTCACGACATTTCGACTAGTTTCATTTGCGAACCAACATCACTAGAGTCTCTATTACTGTATACAAGTTACACAAACCCACAAAGATTGTCGACTCTCCCTAAGAGCTAAAATACAGTAACGGAAACATTCAGTACATGATTCCGCCTTAAATGTCTTTAAGTTCGAATACAGAGATACACGATGATTTCGCTTCACATCGAATTCTACTTTTATAAGGAAACCAAAGGTTGTTAATACACAAATCTTTCTACAAAAAGAATAACTGCGGTGGATTATGAAAACTAGCATTTGTCTCGTTCATTAAATTCTTTGTAACGTATTATTAAATTCAACTTTTTTGTTTAACTTTAGAATGTCTATTCTGGATCAGATTATACACTATCAGATAGCATGGCGTTACGAGACTAAAATCTGATGTTCTAGACATTTAGAATATATATATATATATATATATATATATATATATATATATATATATATATATATATATATATATATATATATATATGTATATATTTGTATGCATGAATGTGTGTGTTTGTGTTAGGTTCTCCAACTAAATGTCAGTGTCATTATGTGTGACAATCTAATCTACCGCCATGCGTGTTGATGTCTTCGATTTGTTTGTTAATAAATATATACATTGGTCATATCAGTTGATAAATACATAAATTATTCACACAAGTTGATAAATCCAAATATTGATCATGTCTGCTGATGAAATTTATACATCAGCCATACGCATTTAAAACATCATTGTTTTGTTTATATTATTGATAAACGATTCCATTTATGATTATTTTCCGATTACATATTCTTTTTGATGGTATCCGGAAAGTAACGATACCGTTTTGCTATATCCGTGGAAGAGAAAGCTAACATGTAGCTTTCGTCCTCACGCTAAGAACTTGAGAGGACGAAAGCTTTAGGTTACATATCTTTATGTTGTTTGTGTATGTGATTAAAAAGTTAAAAACATTGCCAGATATGTATACTAATACTACACAGTTAAGCTTTGATAAAAGTATCAGATGAAGAGGTTTGTGTGCATGAATACAGTAAAGATTTCAGTTGGTTATTTTTAATTTATGAGAGATGGAAGTAACGGTGTGATCTAGAGTGTCAAAAATTAAATCTTCATTAAATTACGTTATACATAATCATCTCTTTTGTCTTGATTGTGTTCATTTTCCTCGCTAGATCCAATCCCTGCAGGTTTCACTTGCATGTGCATGTATTCATCGTCCTTGCTATTTCAAATCTCTGCAGGTTTCGCTAACATGTGCTTATGTTCTGTATCCTCGCTAGGGCCAGTCTCTGCAGGTTTCACTTTCATGCGCTTGTGTTAATTGTCCTCGCGAGATCCAATCGATGCAGCTTTCACTTGCATGCGTTTGTGCTGTTTCATCGCTAGATCCAATGCCTACAGGCATCATCCCGTTTCACTAAGGTTTGGTGATATCTTTTCATTGAATTGCAGACACATTACCTCTCACGAGAATAATGTTTTAAGTCAGAATTTGGAAGATCAGGACTGATCAATTTAGATTAGAAATTGAAACAATTGCAACAAAATAAAAATCGTAGCATGCCGTAACATCTAACTTAATAAATATTTTAAGGTAGTAGGTTTGACTGTTTCAGTTGAGACGGTCTAGAGTTCAGATAAGAAGCTGCATGGAAACATAGGTTTACTAGTGTACATAAATAGGCACGTCACACATCTTCAGTTGCCAACTGACCTTTCTAAAACTATCTAGCTCGTATTTCATTCTGTCCGCTATGAGAATAAGTTATTGTCTATTATGAATAAGTTATTGTCTATTATGAATAAGTTATTGTCTATTATGAATAAGTTATTGTCTATTATGAATAAGTTATTGTCTATTATGAATAACGTTATTGTCTATTATGAATAAGTTATTGTCTATTATGAATAAGTTATTGTCTATTATGAATAAGTTATTGTCTATTATGAATAAGTTATTGTCTATTATGAATAAGTTATTGTCTATTATGAATAACGTTATTGTCTTTTATGAATAACGTTATTGTCTTTTATGAATAACGTTATTGTCTATTATGAATAACGTTATTGTCTATTATGAATGTAGATTCTACTAAACTCTTCCTTCTTTTGCAGGACAGCGAGATACATTTGTCAAAGACACTTGGGAAATGTGTGCGAGGATTATAGATCACGTGTTTCATACCTGCTACCTCTTCTCGAGAAAATTAGAATATATAAAGTGTAAATTTTAATCGGACTTCATTCACTTTGTGAGTCATTATGTAAGATGTACACTTATATTAATTCCAAACAATAATAAATTTAATCCTAAAATAAAAGGTTTTTCTTTTATTTTCACAGGAAACGGACTTGATTTATAAGATTTTTTGAAACATTCCTTCTTCTGGTTAAATTGTCATATTGCGCTAAGACAAATGATATAAGACTTTTCACTGTTACTCTTTTGACAAATGACAGAAAGAGAGTCAGACCCTTAACTACTCTACTGTGTTTCTTTCTGTCATAATATTTAACTTTAAAAAAGAAACAAATTTTCAATTTTCGAAGTAGTTTCTTATCTCTCCCTCCACCTCTCTTTCTCTTTAAAATAATAGCATATGAGGTCTTATGAATACAATTCTAAGTTTTATATACAGTTTTGCCCGTTTATAAGAATCAGAAACAAGCAGCATACTTGAAAATGCCATTAAATGATCAAGTCTTTTGTTCTTTTCATTAAATGTGTAAAACATAGTTTCCATTTTCCTAACTGTTCTGCTCCAAATGCATCTGTGTGCTAATTCGATGAAGTTCCAACAAAATAAAATGTCCTAAAGCCTTCGAGGTTATTAATGCAAGGAGATCGTGTCCATTACCATTGTAATTCTTCATCTTGAATTCGTTAAAATAAGAAGTCGCAATAAACGTATTTAACATTATACTACCTTTTAGTTTTAACCGAAGGGAGGCGATCATATAAGCTGAGGTCTAATCATCATAACGATGATGTATTTGCAAAGGAAATGATTCTTACAAAAGGTGAAGTTGAAAATAAGAATCAAGCAACGTTGTCTCTGCTTAGGTTTTCCAAGACGTGTCCTCATTTTACATTGTTGCACTTAATATTAACGCCAATTCCATATTTAATACAAGGCGTCTTTGTCGGTCTGAATTTTGGCCAAAAATATAATAGAACAATAGTCTGTGTGTGGCGATAGTTATTCAATTCAGGGCTTGATATACCCGACATTTCTCGTTTAGATCATGCAACTATATTTTGTTACAAGATGAGTGTAACTGAATGCTGCGTGAAGGTGTGCTTATAGCATTTGCAACTCTGTCTCTCTCTCTCTCTCTCTCTGTACCGGACATGCATTCTTACATTTATTCATACCCAATACGTGTGATCGTTGATTTATTAAAATTGTTGGTCTGTTTTACAAATTATAGCAGTGATTCAGACATTATTTTATCAGATGTCTGGCACATATTCAATTATAATTCCTATTTGTCCATCGAAATAGCTGTTAGACGTAATAGAGAAATGAGAAATTTGTGCGTAGCTTGCTTTGTGTGTGCGTGCTTGTTTTGTAAAACAAATTGTGGTTGGTTCGATTGTAAACGTTTTGCTTTTAATTTTTATGTTACGCTGTGCATTATTAGCCAATACGTTTTAGCATACAATAAAAAGAAATTTGCTTGCACCGAGTGAATATATAATATATTTCATGTAATCGTAAAAAACCTTAAGTATTGTCATCCACTTGGCTAAATATGTCCAGTATTCACTCAGATCAGCCAAAAATATGTCTGTCTCTTTCACTGTCTCTATTTGTTCTCTCTCTCTCTCTCTCTATATATATATATATATATAATTTCAATTTTCTTGTCGTTTTTCAATTTCTTCATCGGCTAACATTACTTTTTAAGATAGTGATCTTTTCAGATTTCATCTAAGCCTATTTCAGTTAATTTATATGTCTGTTTTTCTTATTAAATATGATCTTATTTTGTATCTTTAAATGTATGATTTTTGAATGTGTAAATAGAAATATACTGTATAGCCATACATATATTGTTTGTCCTTTTATGTTGCGTACACCTTATAAAACATATCACACCATATATATTTTTTATCAATAAAATAATCTGGCATGATGTATATATTAGCAGTTACTTGTATATGGACCTAATAAAATGATTTATACTTCATATAATCTAATATGGTTATGAATTATTCCTGTTTCACATTTTTCTTTTAAACACTTGTTTCTTTGTCTTTTTCGCATATAATTATTTAGTTAATAGATGTATGGAAATATATACATTTTTTCAGAGGCTTCATTTTTTATTTTTGTCTTTGAAGGTGACTGTACTTTTGTTTGTTAGTCAAATATCTTTGAACATTGAATGATATTTCAATATATTTATCATAAACTGATATCGAACTGCAGTCTCTGTCTGTCTGTCTCTCTCTCTGTATATATACACAGCACAAACACCGATAAATGTATGCAAATTTCATCACGATAAAGTTAAATTTTATCAGCCAAAAGTAAAAAGCAAAGTATGATGCTCTTGAAATACATATAAAGCAAATTGGAGTTCTAAGATTTGTCATGAAGTGTCTCCACTTTTCACGTTTCATCGCTTTATACCCATTCTACCAAATCCACATTTGGTAAGAGATATAATAATTACTAAGAACAGCACAAACGGTTTTAATAACCCAAGGGGAAATTCCAGAATTATTAATATTCATGCCATATTGCCACTCCTAGAAGCTCTATTACCATATGCATTTTCCCATGATTCGTTTCTCATTGGTGTGAAACAAATCCTTGTGAAAGATGACAATAGTCTGCGTGTCGTGAATAATTGACAGTTTGAGGAATAAAAGCGTATCATACACAGATCTCTTTTTTGTTACAAGAGGAATATAACTATATGCCGCGTTTGCGTGGGCTATAAGAACCGTTAAATTGTGAACCTGTCGCTCATAAGCGGATTCATAAGCGTTTCCATATCAACGACAGGAATTTGTGAGTATAACACACACACTCTCTCTCTGTCTCTCACGCACGTACATACATTAATGAATTTAATGCGTAGTATTGTGGATTTAGTAAGTGTTTGCTAACTTTAGAAAAATATAAAAATTATTGAGACATGCTTTGATTCCAAAACAAAAGTCCTTATTAGAAAAGGCAGTCGTAAAAACATCTCGTATCATTATTTCATATATTGCCTTCAAAACAACTTTCATTTTTGTTATGAAAACTGTTTCTGGTAATTTTGTTATATTCTTTTTTCCTTATTTCCTTAATTTTTCATTCAGAATTTAACGAATTTATTATTAATATAAAAATGGATGACTTTTTCTATCTGTCAATGAAAAAAATGACGTATAGTTATAATTAGTTGGTCTTTATTGTTGCATAAACATTATGAATTTGGTTTATGAATACAATAATGTGTTTTTAATTATGTTGCAGTGCAGTATTTAAGTCATAAATATACGATCCTGTTATACACCTATCATAACAAGATGATGTATGCCTTTGTAATCGATTGTGTTAAAAATTGCTCTTATTTCAACTAGTTCATTATATGTTTGCTGCATATTATATTTTAAAAGGTTGCATGTAATAAATAAAGTTGTTAGCTGTTGTATATTTTTTAAAATTTTATTTCTATTTAGTTTTTTGTTTAGCTCTTCGTTTTGAACATCTAATGATATTGTTTTACGGGCAGGATAGACTAGAATCGAACACGATTCTTTATTTGTGTCACTTTGATATAATCCAAAACGAATATTTGTAAGTATAATTAATTAAATTGTGTACTGGGAAATCTTCTTTGAAGTGTACGATATATATCATATTTATTATTAGTTTCATCTTCTGCCATAATGTATACTTCTTCCAAATATAGTAAGTTTTGGCTTGTCAGCATTTTTGCTATATATGTTATGTTCGTCAGGATTCAAGTACTTAAGTAATAAATTAAGCAAAAGGTTGATAATTTCCTTGACCTGGTTTTCCAATATTCAAGTAATACTAATCACGTAATTAAAAGTAGTGGTTGAGATATTTTTCTATTCATTATCAAGCTCGGAATTGATTATTTATATATGAAACATGCTGACAAAGGTTAACTTGATGTTCTTCACAGCCATTTAGTTTGTAAAGTTCACATATATTTTAGGGAATCCAAGTACTATTCACATTATTGCTATTTCATTTCCTCAAAACACATATTGTGGCTTCCTTATTGTCACTATTCAAAAGTAGATTTTTCATTAATCATCCCGTAAAATCAGTGACTGAATTTCAATTTTGATCTTTTTTCATCAGTTTTATTAATGTTTTTATTACAGGAATAATGCTCAGTTTTTTCAGCAAAACGGGAAATACTGGCATTACGACTATACCATAAAGTCAAGTAGAGATAATGCTGACAAAATCTTAACCTCTTTTTAAACAGGTTTAATTATTCACCGTCTTATCCAAAGAACTAGCTCATGTATCGTACAGCAATCTTCTAATCGTATGATTATTCATATTTAGAAATTGTAACATTTCTTAAGAGATGTGTTTTAGACCTTACTTGCGGTGAAAGCATTCATCCAATTGGTTTCAAATTTTTTAATTAATTTAATAACTTCATTGTTTGTTGCATATTTAGTATTCAATTCCATATCACTAGTATCTGTCAAAGATCCTACGAATAATTAGTATACCATGGAAGAAATAACGTATACTATTGAAAGTAAATTAATCCGAATTTCAAAAAGAAAACAAATACAAGTGTAATCAAAGAGGTATATAATAACTCCAAACCAATCACACTGTAACATTATATAATACAAAACTTTCTAATAATAATATATTGAAACAACTGTTAGAAATTAAACAGTCAGAAAACGATGGTGTAATCGATATTGAACATAATAACGATAAACATGATGTAGGGGAAACATTATTTTAATTAAACATTAAGGTTGCATTTACTCCATAGTAAGTTATATTGTTGTGTTACTTGCCTTAAGTTTTCATTGGAAAGAAAATTTAATGAGATCAAATAATATCTAGATATTCAGTTTGGTTATTGTCAACCACTTTCAGCATACCGTTCTCATAATAACTGATGCATCCTTTATTGTGATGGACAATCTATACATACGTAATAAACATCACATAATTCAATCTTTAGTTTTGGGCATTATTTTTTATCATTTTTAAAATCAACTTTCATAAAACAAATAAAGGTAAGAAAGGATAGGGATTTTTAATTTTAGATAAGGAGATAACACCAATCAATAGCAGAATTACTGCAGGTAAATTATGTTAGATCGCACAAATTAATGCTACAACAAGAATGTAGTCTTCCGGCTCTTACTTTGGTCATGCCAGGAAAGTAGATATTATGATTTGGCATATAACAGAATTTAATCTAAATAAATATAACATATATGGAATTACCAGAAAAATATATCGCACGCCTGTGACAAGATTCGGAATATTGGAAGATAGAATAAATGCAAACTAAAAACAAATAAAATGGAATTTAACATTGTTAGAACTTGAAGAAAGTGAGCAGCTCGTTTTAAGAAAATATTCAAATAAAACTTTCAGATGATAGACTAGGTTCATTAGATAAATATAACAATAATATTAAGGCGATTCAACATGACAATTCACACATATCAGGAACGACAGAAGATTTTCCCTCAATGAATATCTGAAAGTGAAAAATAAAAACGAAACAACAACAGCAACAACAAAATCAAAGCAAAACACCAAACAACAACACTTAAAGTACAATCAACAAACTTATCAAATTATATTGACTTTTATATTACAACTGAAACATACAAAAATACATGATCATATCTAAGTCCACCAATGTGAAGAAAACAACGAAACTAACTAGCAAACGTAGAACTTGTGTCGAGATTAAGAACCACATCTAATGTAACAACACATCATTCTTATGTAGCAGAACTAGAAGGGAACATCTAACAATACTGTATCATCATTCTATTTTACAAGCAACTAAAAACCGAGGAGAAGGATTAGTACTAGATTAGGATATTGAAGTAATGTAGTAAGATCTAAACTGACCCTGAAATCATATTTTGGCAAATTAAACACCGATCAAGTGCATACAGGTACATCATAACGGAAATGCCTACTATTATGCAAACGTAGTTGTGCAGTGGGTATCTACGGTAGATTGTGTTTACCGTACAACAAATATGCTCCGGTTTTGTACTTTATTTAAAGCCTTATCTAACCGGACTTTCTTCATGTTCATAGCTGTTTGTTCACTTTGTTTAGCTTGTAAGTTGACACATATCCCTTAATAATGCCTTGCAAATCGCCCGAAATGGTTAAACCTCTTATTTACCAATAAAATCTACTTAAATACACTTAGTGTTATTAAGGTAGCTTCTTTTTTTCACGGCTTTAAACAGGTTTCTCTTGTAAAACTTTGATCGCTCCGTACCGGAGGTGGATGATTTATTTGCTTCAAAGGTTGTAAATTCCTATTATCTTAAACAGCTCCTAAGGTTGTCGCGAATGATATTGCAGTAATGCTCACTCATTTCTACTTTGCATCAATTAAATGTCTGAGGCTTTAAGCTTGTACATGCTAATTTTGACAAGATTCGACAATAGTTACGAAAAAAAAAGAAAATCTCACTACTAGCCGGTTAATAACTCAGTGTATTATATAAATACAATACGAACTACATAATAGCAAGTTACTTATTTACTTATTTCCAATTAAGAGTGGAATCAATGAAATACGTTTTACAATTATATATATATATATATATATATATATATATATATATATATATATATATATATATATATATATATATATATATATATATATATATATATATATATATATATGGAGAATGGTTTGCAATAGTTTGGGCAAACATATTTTAAAAAAATTAACCCAAAATTATTGTTATAAAACAATCAAAAGGAAGAATCTGCGCCAAAATCCGCTGATTTTGCTACTACGGCTAGATGACTTTTAAAATCATCAAACTTATTTTGTGACAGTTTCCTTGCATATAATGTACAGCAAAAAATCACAAGTATATACATGTTCCATTCGCCTCTGCTATTTATTTGTTCAGTTTATCTTATCTAGAAATAATCTCTAAAAGCATGAGCCAACGTGCCAAAATGAGTGTATTAGATATTAGAACCAAATGGATTGGAAATTTGATAGATCCCAGAAAAATATGCTTATCATCTGCGCAAAAATCATAATGGCGTTGTCTCATTTTAACCAATACACTATTTCTAATATGCACTTCAACTTACTTCCACTAAATGATGAATATTATACTTACACACGATGCAAACAAAGTATAGGTTTAGAACATTCTCCAGGACATTTCCTCTTGCAGCCTTCCCTGCAAAATCGTATTTCTAATTTCTTATTTAACAAAATTTCTCTCTAGAGATTTCTATAATTTCTGTTTTAAAGTTATAATCAAAATGTCCAGTGCTTTAAGCAAACCTTTTTGGGTTTGTTTGTGCTTGTTTTTATTTTGTTTTTGGTGCTCTTATTTATTTTTTGGAGGGTGTTATTAATGATTTAATCGAGATTCATCACACGTAATTCTTCTGTTGTATGCATATTGAAGGCAGAAATCAGAAGAAAAATTTCATTCTAAACATTTATATTCACAGCTTGTACATGAAAATTAGAAATATCTTTATTTACTATTCATTTTAAACAGAAGCTTCCATCACCGATTCAAGAAATAATGAAGGTCCGGTTCCAAGAAATCAATATAATTATGTTCCTTGTCTTAATGGTGACAATATGTTTGCCGTCTGTGGCTTGGAACTTTCAAGACTATGATCTAATGCGTACTTCAGGCAAGGAAAACGGTAATCGAGTGTTATTTCTTCTATTCTCATGACTCTCTCTCATATTCACAAACAAGCATGGTGGATAAGATAAACCTGTCCTATGAAAAGGTTTAAGCACTTCAAATCTTGAAATAAAGATACAGTTATTATTAAGCTATTTATCTAAGAATTATAGTTCTGAAGAATGACTAGGGATCCGTAGGGTGAACAGTTAGAGTGTCTGAAGGACCAATATAACTTCCTGTTACAATTGTATCTCCTATTTATAAGCTGAAAAAAGTTTTTAACCATCCTACTTGCTTGGCACAGGCATAACAAAAATATCTCACAATGAAACTAGATCCTTTTCACTGTTAACTCATGTACAGAAGGTTGAGTGAGCAGTATGTCTGAATTTTCCAAGGTATAAAATGGTCCATTACTTCTATTGACAGCAGGTTAATAACGTTCCTAAAAGTAATATCTTCATGTGAAACTCTTTTGAAGTGTACACTAACTCAAGACGGATCACTCAATTGATTTCAGATGGCAGTTTGATCCCGTCTGTATTATGGGAAGTTCTTAGGAATCATGTCGAGTTGTGGCCAGTATTGTAACCATGTGTTAACATCTGCAGATGCTGTTGTTTGTACTCACTGCCTTACCTTGTGTACTTCTATCGTGGATCATTTCATAGGAGCCGGGAGCTACTTACACTAGATTGGGATAGGTTTTGGTGTCACGTTATTAATTAATTGGGAGTACACGTTTACATGTACTTATATTCATTGATGCTGATTTTGTCAATCTCTTCTGGGAATGACATCCAGAGACTTACTGACTCTTATTAGCAAGAATCATATGTTGAATTTCTACCTTCTTATCACGACTTTTGCTTCTCCGTGGGAAAAATGCACATCAAACATTTGACAGAGCATCATCATGATATTCAGTGTATCCTATACACATGATGCTCGTTTAAAATGTTGTTGTTGTTGTTATAGGGTTTAACGACATTTTTCAGCACAGGATAGGCTATACATGGCGGCCAGCATTAATGGTGGAGGAAGAACCAGGGAAAACCCCTGAAAGAACCACTGACCCACGAAAAGCTACCGGCAAGTTTCTCACTTATCCACATTTACCGAGCCCGAGACTCGAACCCACGCAGACAGAGGTGAGATTGCAGCGATCCGTCGTTTAAAATGTATGCTTAATATTATGCTGTAAGCTACTGTACTCCTATCTTCTAGCTCATTTTACGTCCTAAAGGTATATAATTAGAAATCATCTATTCAGATTTGCCTCAAGGCCAGAAATGTCCTGGCTCTCTTATGTGCTGTATGTTCATCGTTCACATACTATCGTTAACAATTATATTCTCTGTTTATTGCTCTATGGTTTATTTTTTAAGTAGCCGCTAAAATTTCCATTGTGTATCCAAGTATTTGTATGACTGTACTATTCGCAATGCGGAGGAAGTAAAGAAATCAATCAATTGTCAGGTCCAGGTTGGAACATTCTGATAGTGTCAACCATACCAATCAGGTTTGATGGTAATGTTCAAAGTGTATGTACTAGCATTATTGTTTAATTTACTAAAAACCAATGAAAAATAAAATATGTAAAACATATATTGGATCTTACAATAAATTTTGCTGTTGAAGATTAAGATGCGTCCACCTCCTCAGGTATGTGGAAGGGTATATGGTCGTCCATCCAAAGTCGGTGTCTCACGACTGATTCTCAGCTCCATTTATATTCCTTACGTTTCACTAAATGTTCTTTCGCACAGTTCAAAGCTTGATCTTTTGTCTTTTTATGTTTGAATTAAAGGTTTCATACATGAATTTGAACTCTTGTCAGAAAATCTATTCTCGCATTTGCGGATCATGCGATGTTTGCAGCTTATTCAGAGACTGGATAGTATTATCTGCTAGTCAAATATGGCATCAAAATAGTAAACGTGCTTTTGATAAGTGGAGCACAATATCTTACTCAAAGTGAAACGAAACGTCTCAATTAGAATACATACTCAACTAAAATTTTGATTTTGTTTAAATTAAAAAAAGCAATATTTAAGGTCTGTTAGTATCTCAGTACTAAGCCCCCAAATGACCAGCTTCTTTTAAGCACACATTTACTCTGTCCTAAAATAAAAATTATCACCATGCCAAACTTTGAGTTTTCACAAAAAGCTGGGACGTGTTAGCTTTTGATCTATATCATAATCTCTGCTATCTCTATTCCTCATGCTCTGTTAATGTCATGATTGTCATTTTGGCATAGTAATTTCTAAAAATACGAATCCTCGATAAATGGAGGATGTTAGATCATGAACATGCAAAAGTATAATGCAGTGGATTTGTGGATAGGTGAGACATAGTGGTGAAAGGTTAAGACAGTGGATGCGTAGATGGTTGAGAAATTGTGACAAATGGATAAGGCATTGGATGTGTAGATAGGCGAGACATAGTGACAAGAGGATAGGGATGTGGATGCATGGATATGGGAGGCATAGTGACAAGAGGATAAGGCAGTGGATGCGTCGATAGGGGAGACAGTGACAAGAGGATTTGGTAGTGGTTGTGTGGATAGGGAAGATATATTGACAAGAGGATAAGGGTGTGGATGCGTGGATGGATGAGAAATAGTGACAAGAGGATAAGGGTGTGGATGCGTGGATGGATGAGAAATAGTGACAAGAAGATAAGGGTGTGGATGCGTGGATGGATGAGAAATAGTGACAAGAAGATAAGGGTGTGGATGCGTGGATGGATGAGAAATAGTGACAAGAAGATAAGGGTGTGGATGCGTGGATGGATGAGAAATAGTGACAAGAGGATAAGGCATTAGATGCTTGGATAGGGGAGATATAGTGACAAGAGAATAAGATGGGGAAGGGTGAGTAGGTGAAGCAAAATAATATCAACATCTCAAATTATGTGACTGCAATTTTCTATCCCTATTTGACTATTTACCAATAAACTGTAACTTCTTAAAAGCCATACGGTACTGTTCTAATAATGTCAGCAATTATGTATATGAAGGTTTCGGTGTCTGTAACGCCAATAACAGAATAAAATAAAGCTAAATAAAACGAAGTCGAATCGAGTAGAATGAAATAGAATGGAATAATATAACCTTAAGTAAAAAAAGAAACATTTTCTTTCTTTTCTCAGCTGTTAGATTTGCCGACAAGTCTGAAAAGAGAGATTCCGGGCCGATTCACGTACAACGTCGCTATTATTGCTGCATCGGTCCTGCTCTTTGTCGTGTATGTCAAAAAAGGTAGTATTTCTTTGATTTCGCACGACAATTTCCAAAGCGTTTTAGCACTTTATTTATTTTTTCTTTTTCTAATGCCGATAACGTTCATATTAACAATGTTTCGTTACATGTGTTACGTAACTATGTCTTAAAATATGTAACAGAAAGAAAATTAAACCATCCATGTAGGTAAAATGAACAAGCAATTTAATCCTCTAAAATACATATGAAAATTCAGGAGATACTTACAATATTGTGAATTAAATCCCAAATAAGTATAAATGTCTTATGACACTTTCAAATATATAGAATGTTTTTAATGAATCCGCAAAGTCTTCAATGTCCTTATGTAACACCATGAACGAATTCTCAAAAATCCTTGCTAGTGTATATAAATCCATCACTGAATTTAAAATGAAGTACTTCCAATGAATATTTTAAATCATTAATTCCGCTCAAATTACATCTGACTTCAACAGCACTGCTTAATTTCAAGAGAATGATATTGTAAAGGGATGAATTATTTGTCTATCAAATCAATTTGTTTCAAATTTTCACTTGACCTGTAACATAATAGAATGTAAATTTCCAACTGAAAAATCTACAATATCTAACTCTAAATTTGAGTGACATAAACGTAAGGGTCCTTGAATACTTGATGATTTTTCAGCTTAAAATAACTGAACAAAAGTTAGAGTTGTAAACAAATTCTTTACAACTTACAACTATTCACAAAAGTTAAGCACACAACATAAATGAAATATTTATAACACATGCAATAATGAATTAATTGAATTAATCATTTCCCACACGCTGTGAAATACAAACAATTCAGACAGCATGCCCGATGCGTTCAAAATGTAAGGAGTATGTGCGGCTATTGTTTTCATATTTCATTTTTTTAGTAAATAATGGAGATACACTTATATCAATTCAACCAGCATTATAGAATAAACCTCTTGTTACATAAAATTAAATTTTCGAATAGAAAAAGAATGACGTTTGCAACATGTGACGTTTGCTTATCATTTACATTCATAAGCTCCTGTTATGTCTCGCAATTGTAGTGAAAAGAACGTTATGCAGTCAAGTGCTATATTTAAACATACTACAAATGTGTTGTCTGTATCTTTATGCAAGCACCTATAATATGCACACACAACGCATTTATCTCATACTTTCACAGCTGAATCTCTGTCTTTAATTGAAACGGTTTTGTCACCAGGAATTGATTTCTAGAAATACCTGATCTTAACATTTATTTCATTTTCCGAGTAATTCGCAGAAGTTACACAAAATACAGACCTATCAAGGCTCGGAGCAACAGCTCTGGCACTGTGACTTTTAACTTATGAACTTGCCAGATGCTCACTGGACAGTGTCGACATAATCTATCTTACTTTCATTTTCTGTGACTTAAATTTCTGTACGTGTGGTCATTGTAAAAACTATGGATTATTTACAGCAAAAATAAAATCGGATCCAAAGTGCAAAACAGTAGACCGTAACCTAGAACCAAATATGAACATATGTGGAAATGTTTTTATCTTTGTCATATCATGTAAGATTTTGTAAATTTTAATGGTAACATTGATGTTATGCATGAAAATTAGTAAATGTTTATATTGCTCTTGATTATATAATATACCCTGTGATAGTATTGTGTGTGAAATCTAAAACTAAAAAAAAAGACAACTGAAATTTAAAGCTGTTTGATTAAGTGAAGGAAAAAAATAGCAAAAATACTTTTTTAAAAATTCATTTTAAACAAAAATAACGAAAACGTGACATTATTTTATGTAAAAGTATTAGAAAAATTGGCAATAATTTTACACTTTGACCTCTGAACCAGACCTGGCCCATCCATGTTCAAACTGTACAACTTATTAGGGTCATCTCAGGAATAATTATGGTTTGTTTAATGGTATTGTCTTTTAGCTTAATTTCGATTGCTCTCTTGAGAAAATGCAATGTTTAGTTTTAGATAGCACATTTTTTGTCATGGTAGTGGTAACGGGCTGGACTTGTTCTTAATGACCACAGTTCTGTGGGCGAATACATGTTACCTATTTAAATTACTGTTTAGATGCCTGCGACTTAAATATTTTGACTAAACGATTAAACCATACACTACTAATACCTATCTGTTCATGGTAGCATTCTATATTTAGTATATACTTCTGAGACAGGGATCGGAATAAGATGAGTTTGTCTGCAAGGAGTGTGAATAAGTTGGCATTCGTCTTTCTGGTAAGGTGCCAAATTTCTGAAAGTTCAATGAAAAATTCATAAATATATGGAATATTGTTGTAAATTAAATAATGTTGATTCGTTTTCTTACAAGTTCTCATTGAAATTCCGGAAGCAAAAAATGACCATACAGAGTTAGCAGTCTTTTGAGAGGTGCACATCTGACGTAAGCTAACAACACTCTTACGCAAATTACACCCATAAATCATACATCAAACAAACGTGAGTAATATATACAAGGTCTGTTTTAAATGACCAAGATAATCAGTGAGGACAAGATAAGAAATTCTTTTTCTTTAAAAATATAATCCGATGCAAGGTGAGACTTAGTATGGCTCAACCATGACATGTTGGAAATGCCTCCATGGGAAAAGCATTTCAGCATTGAACAATGTGTAACGCAGTCCTACGAAAATGTTAGCATATGCTTGATCTAATCGTATTGTTGTTTATAATACATTTTTATTTGGATGTAAATTTGAAAGCAAGATTTTGAGAGTTAATACAGAAATGAATTGCTTTTTTCCAGATCACGGTAACTGCCGTCTGTGCTGAAGATTCTAGACGTGGAGCGAATGTACGAAGTGTTTATCAAATGTACTAAGCAAAGGACCCTTATTGATTATATTTTCCCCGACATGAATTAATAGTCTTGTTTCCGCATATTCGACTATCCAAGCCTCAGACTTTTGTATCCCTTCATTAGCATTGCCTAATAGTTACGGACTCGATGTTATGTATGACCGCCTGCTGGACCCTGAGGATACTATTGCCTGAGTTTCCTCACTGTACTTGTTATTTCACATCCCAAATTAATTGTCCTCATTTAAGAAATGTAACACAGCAACTGTAGTCAAACAGTTGCGCCATTATTGAAACCCCAGGTAATTCACCGGCTGCCTTGACCACAATTTAAATATGCTTATGTATACATAGATGGAAAATATCTAGGATCCTGCTTGAGTGCTCATTCCATAAGGTATTTATGAAACGAGTCGAGGGAGAAAACGATTTAAATTATTCGTCAGTAGCATAAATTCCCTTTGAAATGATCACACATGTAAATTAATATTTATCACATGACGAGAAAAAAAATCATTCTTTATGACGAAACAGCTAAATCCATTGATTGTTGTTGTTGTAATTTGTGATGTTGTGAGATGTTATTACAGGTGGATCTTTTCCGGAAATTATATTAGAATTATATTAACGTAAATAAGATAGCAGTCATAACAATATTAGGTTTAAAATTACTTGGTCATTGCAAGAGAATTCCTAAGAATTCCTTAGTTGGGAATTAGTCCAGAATAAAGAATTACAAAAGGAAACGTCTTTATTTCTGCTTCTTTGTTGAAATGACAACCCTGTTCTAGGTCTCCAGACACTTCTGCTCGAATTTACCTCAAGTTCACTTTCTCACGAGTCAGCTGATGAATGGTACTAATATGGTATACATGTCAATGGCTTTGATTCTTTTACCCTTAGTACATTCGGAACGTAAACGTTAACCGAGGAATCCATATGATTACTAGTGCAAGGTGACGGTGACGAGTCTGTCTTTATATCTATCAGTATAAAATAAAATACATCTAATATTATATTATATATTACTAGAACTTCACTATCACATACAATATTTAGTGTAAGAAAGGCAAATAAAGATGTACAGACTCAGTACTTTTGCTATTGTAGCTCAATAACAAGCACGTGAATCGGAATTATATAAAACAACAAAAACAACCAGGAAGAGAAATAATGGCGGAAACAAAAGAGAAAAATATATTGGAGAATCTTACAGGAAAGCATGTGAAAACTTTAACGGTGGCAGTCTGTACCTTCGTTGTCGCCAGCTGCAATGAGATCTCTGGAAACTGCAAATTGTTTACTATAAAAATACTTTGGATAAGAAATGTACACGAATGTCTTCTCCTTTGGCAACCTTTATCGCTAGGTAATTGAACGGTGCGTCGTTTGCAGATCGAGAAGCCCGTATTGCCATCAATGGCGTCCCTGGCCAAGATATGCTCTACTAGTCGAAACGATAATTGAGATGATAAGCTAAATATGTCATTACAGAGAACAGATTTTGCTGTTATTAACTTCATATAAACTCATAAACACTGTCGTTTAGCATATCAGTGACAAAAATGAAACACGGAACGTTTTAATTTATGATAATAATAACAACCTTTAAATCTCTATTAAATAATTTAAAGATGGAATAGCGACAAATGGCGATAATGTAGATAATATTAATGCCTATTTGTTAACACTCACTCAAGTTCAAATAAACTGGAGTAATTAATAGCGTGTACAAAACCCATTACAATTCAAAATTGTTAGTATTCAAAATCCAGAGAACAATGCTGGTGTCTATTTTATCTACTATATAGTTTGCGGCTTCTTTAAACACTCAAGTTAAATATTTTCGTCCACCAAAACATAAATTAATAAACATATAATTAAATAACACCAATTAGTCTGGTGCTTATTATTCATTTTTATTAGAGCCCTTTCCAGTTAAGATATTTTAAAGACTTCGTTTTATACAGTTCTGATATACATTAAAAAGCAATCAGATGGGTAAAATGACCAGATTGAGTATCACCATGACATATCGATATGGAAAGTTACATAATTGTAAGTTATGCTTGTGGTATGCTTGTTTCATGTAATGTGGATAGTGTAGATCATGTATGATCATGTAGACAACAGTAATGGAAATATTTTTTGAGGACATGATTCCTTTTATGTATATTTTATCATTGATTCAAAACATACATTGAAACACTGATACACCATCTGAAACAATTAATATCGACTTAAACTTGAATAACCAAATTGCCGATTTAACAGATCCAGTATAAACGTTATGGCGTCTAAACATAACTTTAGTAGAAGAACGAGTTGATATTAAAATAGATAAGAATCTTGATTGCAACAAACCCTCAAAGCTACAGAAACAGACCGATACAGGCAGATATAAATAAGATTTTCGATACATAAGACTTATACAGAAAACTGTACGCTACTTTACCGACTGCTGTTTTTCCGTCTGTCAAATGCTGGAAAAAATAGCTCACTCTGACTTATCTGTTTATATGAAAATAACAATATATTAGTATCCATTAAATAATATGAATTTTTTTATTATCTTAAGCTAAAGGAGAATAAAATATAACAACTTCAAAAGAAAATCGCTGCACTCTCCAATCGAAAATTATATGGTTAGTACCTTATAATAGATGAATTTCTTATGTGTATATTTATTGTTTCTAAGTTGGAATTTAAAACTGTATCTAAAAGTGGGACGATTAAGATATATTATAGTCGACATTGTGTGAAATACATTGAGCTGACATTAGAGAGGTTTTTGATTCAGCTAATAAGGGTCAAATATAGAACGTTAAGTTTAAACTTCAAAGATTCTTTGCAATCTTTTATACTTAAAAACTGCACACTTGTTGTTAATATCAGTGTGTGCTGCATTGTTTGAGAATACTTTATTTTATAAAATTATAACCCAAACAAAATGTGTCGCACTTATTGGATTCCCAAAATATGTTTTCGAAAGTGTCGAATAACAACACACACAAAGAAAATGAACTCCATAACTGATCGAGCAAAGTATAGGGAATTTGCGATAGGTTATTAAATGAAATGAAACTGATCCTATTGACATTTAAGAAAATGAAAAAAATAATCAGATACCTACAGTCAATAATCATATTTCTACGGTCAATTACCAGATATCTACAGTCAATAATCATATACCTACAGTCAATAATCATATTTCTACGGTCAATTACCAGATATCTACAGTCAATAATCATATTTCTACGGTCAATTACCAGATATCTACAGTCAATAATCATATACCTACAGTCAATAATCATATTTCTACGGTCAATTACCAGATATCTACAGTCAATAATCATATTCCTACGGTCAATTACCAGATATCTACAATATATTTCTACGACTAATAATCTCATATCTGCAGTCAATAATCATATACATAATGGCAATAATCGTATACACAATGTCAATAATCATATTTTTACGGTCAATAATCTCATACAAATAGTAAATGGTCATATTCTTAAGGTCAATAATCAGATACCAACAGTCAATAATCATATACCTACATTTAATAACCACATACGTAGGGTCACAAATCATCATTCTGACGATCAATAATCACATATCCACATTCACTAATCATAATCATACCGTTAATAATCACATACCTGTAGTCAATAATCATGTTGATACAGTCAATAACTAGATAGCAACAGTCAGTACTCATATTATTACGGCGAATAATCACATATATAGTCATTAATCATATACCTACGGTCAATAATCAGATACCTACAGTCAATAATCACATACCTACAGTCAATAATCGCCGAAATCAGAGCAATAGACCCTGATCTGCAATATATCGAAAATAAACACATTTTAAACAGCATCATCTTGGCTGATTACTTATAAGTACTTCAGTCACTGAACAATAGAAAACTGGAGAACCCATTGTTGACTCATGTTCTCATCGAACATAGTAAGCTGAGTACATCGCACAATATCGTATACTGTTGGTTACATAGCCACGCTGGTATCAAAGGTAATGAAAAAGCAGATCGCGCTGCTAAAATGGCCCTATCCCAAGAACCATCTGATTTTAAAATACCATATACTGATTTTAAACCTAGTATCAAAGAGACTTCACGTCAGAAGTGGCAGGCATCATGAAATGATGCAGTGAATAATAAACTTCATGGCATCAAACCAACCCTAGGAGAATGGATTCCTTCCTACAGAACTCTGCGTAGGGAGGAGGTAGTCATTGCAAGAATTCGAACTGGTCATACGCATATAACCCACTCCCACATACTAAAAGGCGAAGAGCCACCATAGTGCATAGTGAACCATTCACTGATAAACACTTTATGATAGAGTGTTTCGACCTGCAACATACGTGCAATCAGTATTACAATGTGCATGACATGAAGGAACTCTTCGATATAATAAACCTCATTTGTATTATAGAATTCCCGAAAGCAGTGAACATTTACTCTAAACTGTAACTTTTACGCCATCAACTTGAGCATATTTATATAATTAACCGTCCAATAACTTTTCATCTGCCTTTATTAACATATACCATTTACATCCCCCGTAGATCGGAAAGACTTATTTATTACTGTTACCATCTTAACGTTTTTTTTGGTTTTGATATCGCTGGTCGATATAAAACCTTTTATCATTTTTTACATAATCATACATATGACCTTGTTTATGGTACTAAAAAGCCTAACAGTGCTGGTGCGCCGTTAAAAAACCCCAACAAACAAACAAACAACAAACAGTCAATAATCACATCTGTAGGGTCAAAAATCATGTTTTTACGGTCAATACTCCCTTATCCACAGTCACTAATCATAATCATACCGTTAATAATCACAAATCTACAGTCAATAATCATATTCTTACAGTCAATAATCACATGCCTACAGCCAGTAATTATTATCGTACTGTCAATAATCACATACCTATGGTCAGTAATCATATCCTTAAGGTAAATAGACAGATACCTACAGTCAATAATCATATTCTGACGGTCAATAATCACATACCTACAGGCAATATTCATAAAACTACGTTCAGTAATTGTGGTGGTCAGTAATCATATTCTTACAGTCAATAATCAGATACCTACGGTCAATAATCATATTCATACGGTCATCAACATATACCTACAGTCAAAATAATCATAATCTTTCGGTCAATAATCACATACCTGGAGTGAGTAACCATATACCTATGGTCAATAATCGTATACCCGTTGTCAATAAGCATACATTTGTACGGTCAATAATCATATGCAAACAGAAAATAACCATATTCTTACGGTCAATAATCACATACCTACCGTCAATAATCATATTCGTACTGGTCAATAATCACACACATACAGTCAATAATTATAATCTTACGATCAAGAACCACATACTTACGGTCAAATATGTTGCTTACTCAGGGACCATATTCAGTTAGGTCGACTTCGGTGTGTGTCGGTTCATGAGTGAAGCGTCTCAGTAAGGGTTCAAAGTTATGTACTGGCGTTCAAGCAAACAGGAGAACTTAAAAATTGTGTCTATTTGCAATCCTTTTTAAATAATAAATAAAGATGTGCTCACTAGGCTGGTGCGATTTCGGTGTTTTGTGAATTCGAATAAGACGCAAAACCAGTAACCTATAGGCATGAGAAGAAACATACACATGCTAATTCAGGTTAAATCAATGTAACCCATTTCCAATCGCTCGGATGAAGTTTTGATAATTTTTAAGTCTAAAAGCAAGTCTGCAGGGCGGGGGTAAACCATTTATGCTCACTGAAGCAGAATTAGAGAGATCAATAGCATCATGTAACGTGCAAGGTCGTATGCTCATGATTCATACCCTTAACGATGAAATATATCATTTTCAAACTTTTAAAAAAATGCTTTTCCCAAACACGTCTAGAGAATGGATGTAAAACGAGGCCTATAGGTTGATCGGACTAGGGACGAGGTCTTTCGGAAGTCATCCATACGTCGGACAAGGACTTCAAGATGTCGCATGCCCGAACGATGATATCGCCCATTTAGCGAATGTCACTTGACAATCTTGTCCACTCGTCCAGACGACTTCGTAATGTTTGAGAAATATAGTTTGACAAATTCTAACCATCTATATTTTCTGCTGTCGAAAGTTCTCGGTTTCGAGAGCTTAAATCTGTGTAGTCCTGTATCCATGGCATTGACAAGTTTTACATCGATGCAAAATGCTAACAAGGTGGTTTAAATAATCTAATGATGGTCTAATTTAATTCCTGATACTATTTTTGAATTCTTTCGACATTCAAAAGACACTGAGTTGTTGCATGTGTGCTCATTATTTCTGTAGTATACAGTATGAGTACCAGTTCACCTGATGACTATTGAAGCGCATCTGCAAGGACTCCAAGTATTGAAGTGGTATTTCTACTTACTATAAAGTAGAAAAGTTCCACAGATATGAATTGTACATGAAGTGTACAAGACTGAGGACATGAAGTGGCATTTTTTCTTACTATAAAGTATAAAAGTTGCCCAGGTATGAATTGTACATGAAGTGTCCATGTCTGAGTATGTGAAGTGGTATTTCTACTTACTATAAAGTATAAAAGTTCCACAGGTATGAACTGTACATGAAGTGTCCATGTCTGAGGATGTGAAGTGGTATTTCTACTTACTATGCTATTTATATCATAATTTTCAAGGTTGACCGTCACATAACTCAATTTCATTACATTTTCTCATCTCAAGTGAACTAACAATCGATTTTCTAACTTCTAATTTATAGGAAAATATTAATCCAGAACGAAAATCTTGAAAACTGGGTTTCACATGTACTTGATAAAATTCTAAGAGGGGAGTTACCTTTTATTAGGAATGTAATAAAATCCCTTATATCGTTCAATGATAATCTTAATTATAGCATGAAATGTAATGCAATCTTTTATTAGGAATGTAATAAAATCCCTTATATCGTTCAATGATAATCTTAATTATAGCATGAAATGTAATGCAATCTTTTATTAGGAAGGTAATAAAATCCCTTATATCGTTCAATGATAATCTTAATTATAGCATGAAATGTAATGCAATCTTTTATTAGGAATGTAATAAAATCCCTTATATCGTTCAATGATAATCTTAATTATAGCATGAAATGTAATGCAATCTTTTATTAGGAATGTAATAAAATCCCTTATATCGTTCAATGATAATCTTAATTATAGCATGAAATATAATACAATCTTTTTCAATTTATACCTATCTCAATCAAATAAAAATATATTCCTTAAATGTGTGTGGCTTGAAATGTAATTTGGATCTGATACCGTTTATAGAAATAAAGCATGCCATTTTCACTATTATCCATCTTACGCACTCTGTTGTCAAAACTGAAAAAAGGCTAAATACCAACATTCTAGTGCAATAGCTGTTATAAGTCTATTTTCGTAATTGCATAATATAAAACTGAAATTGAATTCTAAAACGAATACATTTCTTGGTCGTAAAATCATCAAATGGCTATATAATTATTATAGTAATAGATTGACTGGAATAGTTTTTATACCACCTGTCTCCACCCCCACCCACACCCCTTCCCGAAGAGGCAGTCGATTTGTAAATGATGAGATATTATCGTAGGTAGAAAGAGAGATAAAAGAGATGTGAAGACGTTTTAGTACCATGTATATGATTGGTGACTTCTATATTACTCACCACTGTTTGATTTTAATTTTATTTTAAATACATAAAATATTTAATTGATCTCTGCGGAAAGCAGTAGTTATCATCATCATCATCATCATCATCATCATCATCAGTATCATCATCATCATCATCATCATCATCAGTCTCTTGACCTAGTGTGGTCGTCGAGGCGCTGTGCTGTTGAACATCGGACCAGTTCCCTCAACTTGTCTCTATCATGTGCCACTGCCTGTGTCTCCGCAAAACTTTTCCTGGTCCATTCTGTGATGTTGTCAGTCCACCTTTTTCTCTGTCTACCTCTTCTTTTGCCACCCTGGACGCTGCCCTGCAGGACTGTTGTGGATAGACTGTTGGCTCTAGTGACATGGCCATACCATTTCAGCTTTCTCTTTTTGACGGTGGTGAGGAGGTCTTCATATTGGTCTATTTTGCGCCTGAGGGTGTTACGCACTTCATCTGTGATGTGGTCCATGTAAGAGATGCCAAGGATGGTTCTGTAGCATCTCATTTCAAGTGCCTGGATTCTTCCTTGTAATTCTGCTGTCGGGGTCCAGGCATTACACGAATAGAAAACGATTGAGATGCCTAGTACTCGCAATAGTCTGATTTTAGTTTTCAGATATATATTCTTGTCTCTCCTGATGGGTCTTGGCTTTGACATAGCTGCCGTTGTTTGTGTTGCACTTGACAAAATTTCTGCTCTTGATTCCTCTTCGGTGATTATGGAACCAAGATATTTGAACTGGCTCACTGTTTACAGTTCCTGTCCTCTGACTTTAATCTTGGCTGAGATTTGTTTGCCACTATTTGTCATCAGCTTTGTCTTCCCAGCGGTTAACTCCATGTCAAATCTGGAAGATTATTTCTTTGCTTTCTCAGTAGTTGTATGAGAAACCAAAGAACTAATAAAACAAGCAGTATATTTTATAATATTGAAGATGAATATATAAAGTCCCAAGAAAATATTGTGTTATCCATATCTGCTTAACATTTTAATTTTGTATTTGAATATGGAGTGTTACCATAGTCTTAGTTAAGCTATAATTTATAAACAATGAATAAAACACAAGGTAATGCAGGAGGCGCATCTGATTGTCGTCCAATTATAATCTTGAACTCTCTCGGTAAGTTATTTACATGTGTTTTAAAATTCAAGACTATCGACCTTTCTTAATGATAATCTAATTCAAGAACATTATCCAGGTTTGTTCAAAGGTTGTTTTGCTTCTAATGACATGTTTGTGTCACATGCCTTGATGGATCTATTTAGGATCAGAAAATGGAAACTATATTCATAGAATAAACAACATGGACTATGACCAATAGTATTTAATTATTTTAAAGATGCCAAACAAACAAAAATATCAATGGCTTCCAAAGTTTCGAGCTTACACAAATTCTTCGTCAGTGGAATAAACCGCCGATGTACATAAAAAACACTCAACACATAGTGTGCATTATATAAAATGATTTCTAAGGCTCAGTGAAAGTTGTTCTGACTTTTATATACGCAATAATGGAGTTCGTCAAGGAAAAATGTTCCACTGCTGATTTGTGTATGTGTTTAATTGTTCGAAAATGAACTGTTTAAAATTATTGTACGGGAGTTCATTTTGCAGTCTCTGAGGAAATATACAATAGTTATATTTATTTAAATAATTGTTCAATTGTATGCAGACGATACTGTCAATACCAGCTGCGAATTGGAGAGACAAACAGATGAATTTAAAAATAATTGCAAATTCGGAAGCTAGCTGTTACTACAACAAGACAAAATATTATAGTACTGATTAGGAGAAAAACAGACAAAAAGTTTCAAAATAGGCAAAAAATCAAGTCGACATCGTAGAATGTGACAGGTATTTTGGCATTCCAAGTTAGGCAAAAAATCAAGTAGAGGTCGTAGAATGTGAAAGGTGTTTTGGCATTTGTTAAGCAAACACTTAAAGAGTTGTAAAGGATAAAAATGCATAATAGAAATAGTAAACAGAGTCAAGAACGGTCTTTATACTAAACTAAGAAATTTATACATCGCGATAGATTTACAGCTGAAAGTATTCGACCAAATGATTCCACAGATCCTTTGAGATGTATCTGAAATTTGGGAGTTCAGAAAGTACAATTTTTTTAAAAGAAGAAGTCAATACGACAGATTTAAAGTTATGAAACAGAACTCAGCGTTTTAAGGCACATGACCAGCTGAGAAGATTATTGTTAGAAATATTTGCCGATACCCGAATGGTGACTTTATTTGGGGTAGATTATTACAAGGAAAGTTGTCACAATTGTCATTTCTCTTATTTCATGTTAGGTCAGGATTGGAATGAACACGAATATCGTGTTTAGAAAGCGGCTTTAACGATGTTGGATTGAATGCTCTGTGACGGAACGAATTTCTCCCTAAAATGTTAAAATATCAGTTTTTATAAACTTTTTGGGATTAATATATCTGGGGTCTATCTAAATCGTTCATATATTGGATTATAAAAACCGATCATTTGGCAATGTTGTATTTGATACCTTTCCCACCCCGTTTGTCAGTTACCTTTCCAAAATCCTGCATGTTTAGATATTACTTTTTTATTAAGCAAATACATGCCTATAGAAACTACAGAATAAGTGTAACTATTAGTGAACTCTAAACTATGTAAAATCGTTCTCTTACAAATATTTTAATTTGTATACATTAGATATGTTATTAAATTCTACAAATATGATCATTGTTAAAATGCGAACCGTTATCCATTATCTGTAGAAATATTTTCATTGCCCAATGTAAATAATCTTTTGTGTTCAAGCCATAAACTAAAAATTGAAACATAAAGATGGGGAAAATATTGATATCGCAATCCGATTTTGCGAACTGTGCAAGAGAAGAACTATTTATTAACGGAGGATGAATTTAATTTTGTTTGCGTTTGCCCAGGATATGATATTACTAGAAGACAATGTCTAAAGAATGTATATTATGTGCAACCATGCCTCGAAAAATTGTCTGACTTGTTTCTAGCAGTAATGTTATGACGCTGTACAATTTATGACACTACTTGTACAGATCATTGCTATAAGGAAGGCTCTTTTATCTCCATCCCAATAATATCGTGTGAAAATGTTAGAATTTGGAAATAATTGTAGAAGTAAATCAAGAATTCATACCTCATCTAAGTTAAAGAAAATGTGACGTTCCATTTGTGTATATCATAAATTGAATGATCATATTTTTAATATTATAGCATGTGAACATATCACTTTATGTGATTCCGATTCCAAATAAGCCCATGAAAATATTGTGCAGCATTCTTTTTACTGATTGGCTGCGATCGTGTGAAACTTTTTAGCTTAGCCTTCTGGAATGTTTTATTGGCAATGAACATTGTGACCGCGATATTTTTATTCGATTCGTAAAATGAATTGGGGAAAATATAGTCTCGCCTGCTTCAATATGGCTAATTTATTCCCACAGGGGTTTGTAATATCCTGTATAACTTATCATAATATGAAAAATCGCAAAACACCACCACAAGAACAATTACAAGAAGTAAAAGTACGGGTATTGATCAGTTGATTGTGCGGCGGGGATGGAACGGTGGTATATCTTTAGCATGGAATCCCCCTTATGTATAATAATTTTTTTTTAATGTGAGCGTACATAAATAAAAATACTCACCTTTGTTCACAGAAAAGCGTAGACATAAACCGGTCTCCCCAACTGACATAACTTGATCCAACCACTGCATATTTACGCGGTATGTATGCGATGCGAGTCAGACTCAAAACGAGATTTGTTTATGTCTTCTGTACAGTCCAATGTTCCATACCAAAATACTGTAAATACCCGATCAAGAATATATTACAGCAACTATCTGTATTTCTGCAACCAGCATCTTATTTTCACAAAGCATATCGCAACAATGTCATGTTTAGTTGTGATGTAGAATTTCAATGTAAACACTGGCACTGTCTCGTGTAGGACAACTACAACCGCTACTGTGCACCGTATCAGACCATGTGACATTACACACATAGGACATTTTGTGCTGAAAAATGATTTCGTCTTCTGTAGAATGTTCTGTTTATTTATATGGACGCTTATTCTTTGATTTATAGTTCGCAACATTGCATAATCTACTTTTACGATTTCAACTTTGTTTGGGGCTATTTTTTTACTCACAACAAATTAAAGTTACTTCGTCTGTCAGAATGAACTTTATTATTCATTCTTCTTTCTACATAATTAATTTCTGCTGAAATTAAAACTATGTGAAACAAAAAATCTCAAAAATCGCCAAGGCTCTCAAAAGCTGGACATTATTCAATACGTTTCATAAATTCAATATTAAATGATTGCTTATTTGAGATTCTTTATTTTTGTAATATGGGCCGAAAGCCATTATTATTGAAATAAAGTGATTTTGATTTTTGATTATGTAAATAATCTTCTGTTTCTTGAGGTATTTTTTATATTCCCCGTATCTTTATCCTCATGCATCAGCGTGTGATCTGAGTGGAACAAAGTTCTGTTCTGTTCTGTTCTTTTCTGTTCTCAAGAGTATAATGTCTAAACAATATGTTTGACCAATGTTACGAATTTATGATTTCAAACTAAGTACCAGAATAGTATGAAACCCAACAAGTTCTGTAAAACGCATCAAATAATGTATTTCTCTAAAATACAAAATGGAACTTTTAAAGATTATAGATTATTTTCAGTTAAATCTCAGATAGTTACAAATCTTCTATCGAAGTCGAAAGGTATAGATTATTACACTTGAATTCCAGTTGTTTTCCAAATAAATGCCGATATTGAATATGCGGATGAACTATTAGTCTGGAATAGTGTTGATGTACCAATAGTGTTGCTTAATTACAAAATACAATCCAAAATATCATTGAATGAATTCACAATAATTTTAAGATACTGATTTAGTCCGAGTGGCCGAGTGGTCTAAAGCTCTCACTGCCAACTCACCTCTGTCTGCATGGGTTAGAGTCTCAGATTCGGCTAAGATGGGTCGGTGTTTTTTCTAGGGGTTTTCCCGATTCTTCCTCCACCATTTATGCTGACAGCCATGTATAGCCTATATTGTCTGGGAAATGGCGTTAACCACGCCCCACTATTAACATCAACAGAATCCGAAAATGATGAATACGCAGCTAGACTCAACTTGATTCCACTGAGATTGATGTTAAAATATGCAATGAGTAATTCTATTGATCAAAACCTTTATATAAAAACTAAGACACAATTGCAAAACTAGGATGAGGGTCAAAAGTTATTGTCACCACCGATTCATAAACATGTTTTCTTCTAGAAAACTCCTAATTTCGAAAAAAAATCGAGACCTCAGACAGCTATAAAATTATTTACCTTTAAGCATGATCTTAAAATCACAAACAAGAACGTGCTATGGAATATGTTGTTTGAAAAATTTGTGTTAGTAGTCAGATAGTCCTCTACCTGCAGTTACTGAATAAGGTGAACGACACAATGCAGATTAAATATACACAAGTTTACAGCCAAATACGTTTAGTAGCATTCAATATATATAAATATTTTTTACAGATATTTCTAGCTCGATTATACGTTCTATCCTGAAAATAGTTTAAATTGCATTATGTAATCATTTGGCATTTATACAATTGCTTTATTGTCATCCTTATTACAAAAACAGCATTTCTTCCCTCAAAAATCATTTTAAAGAGAAAATTTTCGGTAGTAAGAATCTTATGATTTATTTTAAATTAAAACCGCGGTAACTTTGGCATACTTCTATTACTTTATCATATGTTGATGAAACATCCTTTTGCTGCCTCGGATTCTGTAAAAATGTTTTGACAAAAATGTCACAAATAATTCGACATCATCGTTAAATCGTCGTCCTGTTAGTAACGAAAGAACTCACGAATATTCTTTTTGTGCTTTTAGATTTTTTAAATTGTTTTTTTTTTACAGAAAGTATTGAACGAAAGAAAAGGTTTATTGGTGGTGAAAAAGATAATAACGCAACTAAATTGTTATGAGGAGAGAAGGAGTCGTTTTGATGGAGAAAAGTGGTAAATATCTTTGACAATTAACACCAATATAAATTTTGTCTCTTGTGCATAATTATATTTCTATTTTTATAAACTCCAAAATGTATTACAACTATACAACTTAAAAGTTCTGTGGTCTGTAATATACACATATTTAGACCAGACCCAAATGCATTTTTAAAAGAAGACTTACATTTTTTATCATCATTTGACAGGTTTTGCACCTTTTATCGCCACAGGGGCCAGATTGACTAGGGTGATCTTGATTAGTGATTGGCATTAACTTCGCCCTGAGTAGTATGTCCTTGAGGTTGTTTGGTCTCTGGTAGGCTACTACAGGTTTGTTCGGGAGCATTAACTTTAGTGCGTCCGACGATTCCACGATGGGCCTGTGTTTCCGATGATTGTAAGTACTTTGGGGTTGTCTGGATGATAGGTGAGGATAAATTGAATCCCATCAGCCTTTTCCTTCTTTCCATATTTTAGTAGGTCATCGGGGTTTGTTTATTTAGACCTTTGGGTTGCCTCCGCAATCAGGTCGCTTTCGTAGTCTCGGTAAATTAAATGTTTAGGTAGCTCTTCAGACCTTTATAGGAATGTTTCATCGTCGGAGCAAATTCTGCTTATCGTCAGTGAATGGTTATATGGGATGTTCCTAATGCATTATTATGGATGCCAGCTGTCAAAACCTGTCAACATATCATACAGACCAGTACATTTTCTATTCTAGCACAATGACTAGAGAAAAGCTAATAATACATGGTCCCAAAAAAACGTGCAAAACAGAGAATGTAATTTATCTCATCACATGTAAGATCTGTAGCCCTTAGTATGTCGGAGAAACTGAAAAGCTACACTAAAGGATCAGCCTTCATAGATCTGATTGGATGAAAACGAAGCTGTAGAGAAGCCCGGTCGCAGAACACTTTTTCTCCCCTGGCCAAACTTTCAGTGATATAACATTTATTGTAATTGCCCACAACCCCAACTTGGGTTCCAAAACCAGGAAAGAAAATGAATCTTACTGGATACGCCGCCTTAGAACATTGAAATCAGCGGTTTAAACCAAGAAGACTATAAAAAGACAGCCATGCACAAATAAAACTATTGTTGCAGCAGACACATTTTCTTTTAAATAATTCTCTAAACTACTATTGCGATGAAATAGATGGGATATATTTTGTGCTTACATAAATGTACTTTAAAAAAAAAACAGATGGCGTTATGGCTCATCGATTTGTAGGTCAATAAAAATATTTTCCAGCATCCTCAACAAGTTAAAAAAATAGATGAAATATGATAAATTTAAAGGTTTAATTCCTCTAGAAACAGCCATATAAAGTTTTGCAAATACAACGGTTTTTCTGTTATATTTGGTTTTCTTGTCTACGTTTTATATTTGCCTTTGAAAAAGACTCATTAAAAGTCGAAAGCGCTCAAGCTAGTTAGATACTAGTTTTACACGTTTCGTTGACACACACACACACACACACACACACACACACACATATATATATATATATATATATATATATATATATATATATATATATATATATATATATATTGTGTGTGTGTATGTGTGTTAGGTTCTCCAACTAAAATTAAGCGTCATTATATGTGACAATCAAATCCACCACCATGCCTGTTGATGACATTGATATTTATTATTAAATTCAAACATTGGTCATATCAATTGATATATCCATACACTGATCGTATCGTTTGATGAAATCAATTCATCAGTCACACGTATGAAAAAAATCATTACATTGTTTATAATATTGATTGGTGATACAAGTTGTGATTATTTTCCGATGATCCATACTTTGATGGTATCCGCCGAGGAAGGATACAGTTTTGCTTGATGTGGACGAAAGCTTCAGGTTAGATATCTCTATTATGGTTTTGTATGTGATTGAAAAGTTAAAAATATTACCAAATATAAATAATAATAATAATAATACACATTTAAGCTTTCACCAAAATATCCGTTGAAGAGATTTGTGTACATGAGTACAGTAGAGATTTATGTTGTTTATTTCTAAGTTATGAGAGATAAAACAAACGGAGTGATTTAGAGTGTCAGAAATTAAATCATCATTAATTTGTATGATATATATTCATCTCTTTTAAGGTCTTGTGCTCAGGATCCAAACCCGATGGTTTTCACTTTCATGTGTATGTGTTTATTTTAATCACTAGATCCAATCCCTGCAGGTTTCACTTCTTTGTGCTTGTTTTTAGTGTCCTCGCTAGATCCAATCCCTATAGTTCTCCCTTTCATGTGCTTGTGTTCAGTGTACTCGCTAGAGCCAATTCCTGTAGGGATCATCCCGTTCCATTAAAGCTTGATGACCTAGTTTCTTTGAATTGCAATAAAAATTACATCTCACGAGAATAATTTTAAAATCAGAATTCAGAAGATCAGAACTGATCAAATTTAGATTAGGGACTGAAGGAATTACAGCAAAAGTAAAACCGTAGGATGCCGTAGCATCTAACTTTATAAATATTTTAAGGTCGTAGGTTTGACTGTTTCATATGATACGTTCTAGCGTTCAGATCAGAAGTTATATAAAAACATAAGTTTATAAGTGTATATAAATAGCAACATCATGCATCTTCAGGTGCCGTCTTTTTTGTTTTGATTATCTAGATTTCATTCTGTCAGCTATGAAACGAAGGTTATTGTTTATTATGAGTGAAGATTCTACTAAACTCTTTTTGCTTTCTCAGGACAGCGAGATACATTTGTCAAAGTGACTTAGCAAATAAGTGCGTATTTATAGATGACGTGTTCAGATTTAAAATAGCGGGATTAGGCAAACGTCTGGGTCCAGTTAGGCTTATTTTAATGCAAGTCGGTTACTATCTGATATTTCGTAATAGTTTTCTAAAAGTATAGGTCTTAAACGTTCCTGTAGATGACACTCAGGGATCAAAGATATCCACTTGCAACTGAACAGAGGTTTCCAAAATTGGTACAATTTCACCGTATTTATGCTATGATTTTAACTCTGTGTGTGTGTGTGTGTGTGTCAAATTGATTTAAAAGTGTCTATTAGTTTTCAATATAGCATGCTTCTAACCATTAATGTTAACACTAATACTCTTTATTTTATACCTGCTTCATCTTCTGGGAAAAATTGGATTTATATGAGTTATACAATCATGCTTGGATATTTATCGAAGAAATGGAAATTTTACCTAATCACTCACAAATTTGTCTAAGTACATTTTAATCGGACTTCATTCATTTTGTTAGTCATTATATAATATGTACACTTCTATTAATTCCAAGCCATACTCATTTAATCCTAAAATGAAAAGTTTTTATTTTATTTTCCCAGGAAACGGACTTAATTTATAAGAGTCTTTGAAGCAGTCCTTCTTCTGGTTACATTGTCATATTGGGCTTAGACAAATGATATAAGAATTTTCACTGTTACTCTTTGAAAAATGACAGAAAGAAAGTCAGACCCTTAACTACCCTGCTGTGTTTCTCTCTGTCATAATATATAACTTTAAAAAAGAAAAAAAAAATCCATTTTCAAAGTAGTTTCTTATTTATCCCTCCCTCCCCCTCTCTCTCTTTAAATAAAATAGCATATGTGGTCTTATGAATAAAATTCTAAGTTGTATTTACAGGTTTGCCCGTTTACAAGAATCAGAAACAGCAGCATACTTGAAAATGCCATTAAATGATAAAGTCTTTTGTCCTTTTCATTTAAAGTTCAAAGATAGTTTCCATTTTCCTAAATGTTCTGCTCCAAATGCATCTGTGCGTTAATTCGATGAAGCTTCCAACAACATTAAAAGGTCCTAAAGCCCTCGCGGTTATTAATGCAAGGATATCGGTCCACTGCCTTTGTAATTCTTTATCCTGTATTCGCTAAAATAAGAAGTCGCAATACACGTATTTAACTTTATACGATTTGTTAGTTTTAACCTAAAGCAGGCGATAATATAAGCTGAGGTCTGATTATCCGAACGATGATGTATTTACAAAGCAAATGATTCTTACAAAGGTGAAGTTCAAAATAAGAATAAAGCAAAGTGTTCTCTTTTTACATTGTTTCACTTAGTATTCATGCAAAGTCCATATTTAAAACAATGATTTTTTTCGGTCTGAATTTCGGCAAAAAATATAACATGCATTGATTTCAACATGAAGACCGGATAATGTTGGGATAGATTAGTTACCTTACTAATAACTATAACATAATGTAGGTAAGCTATTAGACAAAACACTTAAAGCCCCGGGGAAATACAAGGATTTCTAGAATTATTAATATTAATCAGAGATGGCTATTACCTTTAGTACCTTTTCCCATGATTTGGTTCCATTGTTTTGGTCAAGAACAACTTGAAATAATCCTTCGTCACTTTTCATGCAGAACAATAGGCTGTGTGTGGCGATAGTTATTTAATTCATTGCTTGATATATCCGACAAGGGATCTCCTTTCTCGTTTACATCATGTAACTATATTTTGTTACAAGATGAGTGTAACTGAATGCTGCGTTTAAGCGGACTATTAAAATGTTTTAATCTTGAACCGTCGTTGATAATTATTTTTCCTAAACGTTTTGATATCAGGGAAACAAATTGTGCTTATATCATTTACAAGTCTCTCTCTCTCTCTCTCTCTCTCTCTCTCTCTCTCTCTCTCATGCATTCATACCCAATACGTGTGATCGTTGATTTATTTTTTGTTGGTCCGTTTTACAAATCATAAAAAACACGTATTTTATCAGATCTCTGGCACATGTTCAATTATAATGCCTATTTTTCCATCGAAATAACTGTCAGACGTAATAGAGAAATGATACATTTTTGCGACGCTTGCTTTGTGTGTGCGTGCTTCTTTTGTAAAACAAATTGTGTTTGGTTTGATTGAAAACGTTTTGCTTTTAATTTTTATGTTACGCTGTGCATTACTAGCCAATACGTTTTAGCATAAAATTAAAAGAAATTTACTGCACCGAGAGAATATATATTTCACGTAGTTGTTAAAACAAAATTAAGTATTGTCATCCACTCGATTAAATATGTCCAGTATTCATTCAGAGCAGGCACATATCTCTGTCTGTCTCTTTCCCTCTCTGTCTGTCTGTCTGTCTCTCTCTATATATATATAATTTCAATTTTCTTGTCGTTTTTCAGATTCTTCATCGGCTAACAATACTTTTGAAGGTGATCCTTTCAGGTTTGATCTATTCCTATTTCGTTAATTTATTTGTCTGTTTTTGTTACTAAATATGATCTTAACGTGTAACTTTAAATGTATGATTTTTGAATGCGTAAAAAGAAAAATGATGTACAGCCATAAATATATCTTTTATCCTTTCATGTTGCATAAACCGTATAAAACATATAACACAATATAGTTTTATCAATAAAATAATCTGGCATGATGTATGGTAGCAATTATTTATATATGAACCTAATAAAATGATTTATACTTCATGTAATCTAATATGGTTATGAATTATTCCTGTGTCGCATTTTTCTTTTAAAACATTTGTTTCTTTGTCTCTTTCGCATATAATTATTTAGTTAATAGATGTGTGGAAATATGTGAATTTTTTCAAAGGCTTCGTTTTTTTATTTTTGTCTTTAAAAGTGACTGTATTTTTGTTTGTTATTTCAATATTTTTGAACATTGAATCATATTTCAATATATGCATCATTAACTTGTATCGAACTGTAGTCTCTGTCTGTCTCTGTCTGTCTGTCTCTGTATGTGTCTCTGTCTGTCTTTCTGGATATATATATATATATATATATATATATATATATATATATATATATATATATATATATATATATATATATATATATATATATATATATATATAATTCAATAACAACAGCCTAAACACCGATGAATTTATGCAAATTTCATCACGATAAAGTTAAATTTTATCATCCAAAAGATAATATCTGTGCTCTTGAAATACACATAAAGCAAATTGGAGTTCTACTTAGATCTGTCATGAAGCGTCTCAACTTTTCATCGTTTGATACCCATTCTACGAAGCCCACATTTGGTACGAGAGATATAATAGTCACTAAGTTCAGCACCAGCGGTTTAAATGGCCCATGGGGAAATTCCAGTATTATTAATATTTATGCCATATTGCCACTCCTAGAAGCTATATTAACATATACATTTTCCCATGATTCGTTTTTCATTGGTGTGAAACGAATTCTAGTCAGAGATGACAATAGTCTGCGTGTCGCGAATAATTGACGGCTTGAAGAATAAAAATATATCCTACGCAGAGCTCTTTTTGGTATATTTTGTTACAAGATGAATATAACTATATGCCGGGTTTGTGTGGGCAAGAAAAACATTTAAATTTAGAACCAGTCGCGGAAAAGCGGATTCATAAGCGTTTCCATATCAAGGACACCAGTTTGTGAGTATAACTCTCTCTCTCTCTCTCTCTCTCTCTCTCACGCACGTACATGCATTAATAAATGTACTCATACGTAATGCGTATTATTGTTAGTAAGTGTTTGCCAGCTTTAGAAAAATCACAAATGATTGAGACATGTTTTGATTCCAAAACAAAGGTCCTTGTTAAAAAAGACAGTGGTAAAAATATCTCGTACATGTATACGCACGTATCATTATAATGCATCTATTGCCTTCGAAATAACTTTCATTTTTGTTATGAAAACTTTCTGGTAATGTTCTTATATTCATTCCCTTTACTTTTTGATTCAAAATGTCTGATTTTATTAATAATTGAAAAATGGATGATTTTTCTATCTGTAAATGAAACAAAATGACAGTCATAAATTGTTGGTTTTTATTTTGCATAACTTTATGAATTTGATTTATGAATACAGTAATATGTTGTTTTATTATGTTGCAGTATATAAGTGATAAATATACGATCCTGTTATACACCTATCAAAACAAGATGATGTATGCCATTGCAGACTATTGTGTTAATAATTGTTGTTATTTAAACTTGTGCATTATATTTTTTGATGCATATTATTTTTCGAAAGGCTGCATGTAATAAATACAGTTTTCAGCTGTTGTATATTTTTCTTAAATTTATTTCTATTGCGTTTTTTGTTTTGCTCAGCATTCGGAACATCTAATGATATTGTATTATGGGCAGCATATAATATATAATAAAACACGATTCTTTGTTTGTACTACTTTGATATAATCCAAAACGACTATTTGTGTGTATCATTATTTAAATTGTGTACTGGAAAAACTTCTTCGAAGTATTCGTTATATATCATATTTTATTCTTAATTTCATCTTCTGCCATAATGCATCATTCTTCCAATATAGTACGTTTTGGCTTGTCAGCATTGTTCCTATATACGGTATGTTCGTCAGAATTCAAGTTCTTAACTAATAAATTAAGGAAAAGGTTGATATTTCCTAGCCCTCGTTTTCCAATACTGAAGTAATACTAATCAGGTAATTAAAAGTAGTGGTCGAGATATTTTTCTATTCATTATCAAGCTCAGAACTGATTATTTCTATATGAAACATGCTGACATAAAAGTTAACTTTATTTTCTTTATATCCATTTAGTTTTTAACGTCCACATATGTTTTTGAGACTCTAAGTACTTTTCACATTATTCCCATTTAATTTCCTCAAAAAACATCTTGTGGCTGCTTTATTATCACTATTGAAAAGTAGATTTTTCAAAAATCATTCCGTAAAATCAGTAACTGAATTTCAATTTTGATCTTTTATCATCACATTTTATTGATGTTTTTATTACATAAATAATGCTCAGTTTTTCCGCAAAACGGGAAATACTGGTATTACGACTATAATTTAAAGTAAAATACAGATAATGATGAAAAAATCTTAGCCTCTTTATTAAACAGTTTTAATTATTCATTGTGTTATCCAAAGAACTAGCTCATGTACTATTAACCAATCTTCCAATCGTAGGATTATTCATATTGATAAATTGTCTCATTAACTAAGATATGTTTTTTTTTTACCTACCTTGCGGTGAACGCAATCATCCATTTGATTTTAATTTGTTTTTTAAATTAATTTAATAACTTTATTGTTTGTTGCATATTTAGTATTCAATTCCTTGTCGCTAGCATCAGTCAAGGATCCTACGAATAATTAGTATACCATGTAATATTTATGGAAGAAATAACGTATACGTTTAAAGTAAATTAATCAGAATTTCAAAAAGAAAACAAATACAAGCGTAATCAAAGAGACATATTATCACTCAAAACGAATCACACTGTAAAATTACGTAACACAAAAAGGTGTAATGATAATATATTGAAACAGCTGCTAGATATTATAGAGTCAGAAAAAGATGGCGTAATCGATATTGGACTACTAACGATAAACATGATGCATGTTCCATAACAAGGGAAACACTAATTTAATTGAAAATTATTCATTAAGTCATAGTGTTGTACTACTCGCTTTCAGCTTTATCTGAAAAGGAATTTTTAAAGAGATCGAATAATATCTTGACATTCAGCTTGGTTACAGTCAACCACTTCGTCATACCGTTCTCATAACAACTGATGCATCCTTTATCGTGAGAAGTAAGTTAATTTGATGAACAATCTATACATACGTAACAAACATCACATAATTCAATCTTTAGTTTTGGGCATTATTTTTAATCATTTTTAAAATCATCTTTCATAAAACAAATATAGATAAGAAAGGATAGGTATTTTTTTAAAAGACGATAAACAACACCTATCCATAGCAGAATTACTGCAATTATATTATGTTAGATCGCACAAATTAATGCTACAAGAAGTATTTAGTCTTCCAGCTCTTACCTTGGTCATGCTATGCAAGTAGATTTGGGATATTAACTGCTTTTGATCCAAATATATATAAAATATATGGAATTACCAGAAAATTATATTGTATGCCTGTGACAAGATTCGGAATATTGGAAGATATAATAAATGCAAACTAAAAACAAATAAAATGGAATTTAACATTGTTAGAACTTGAAGTAAGCCTGCAACTCGTTTTAAGAAAATATTGAAATAAAACTTTCAGATGATAGACTGGGTTCATTAGATAAATATAACAATAATATTAAGGTGATTCAACATTACAAATCAAATTGAAAAATAAAAACGAAACAACAACAGCAACAACAAAACCCATGCAAAACATCAAACCCCAATGTACAAACAACAAACTTATCAAATTATACTGTTGTTTATTTTACAACGGAAACATAAAAATTACATAATCATATCTAAGTCCACCAATGTGAATAAAACAACAAAATTAACATGCAAACGTATAAATAGTATCAAGATTAAGGGCCACATCTACTATAACAACACTCCATCATAATGCAGCAGAACTTGAAGGGAATACATTACATAACAATGCTAAAAACCGAGGAGAAGGATTAGAACTAGACTAGGATATTGAAATAATTTACTAAGACCTCACAAACTAACCTTGAAATCATATTTTGTCAAATTAAACACCGATCCAGAAAAAAACAAAACATGAGAGCTTAAACCGGATGCTTACCGTGGCAAAATCTGTGTGTTATCTTGTAAAATAGAGTATAGTTTGACTGATTTCATAACAAAGCACATAATCTTCTTATGGTAGCAAAAATCAATGCAAATTTAATATAAATGAATATAGTTAGCGGGATATATTGATACTAAAATGGCATAACAAATAACATTTATAATGATAAAATAATTAATAAAGCCGAATATACAACAATATTTGAAAATTAAATTTAATCATATATTATGCAAACAGCATTAGAAACTAAGTTATTCTTTGATAAAGGAAATTGGAGTTTTCATCCCCAGTCCTTTTGCATATTAGCAAATAATATACAATACATTCATTCCTTCAAAGACGTGCTATATTTAATTTAATAGCACATCAGTGAATAATAATATCCAGATATTTTGATGGTAATAAATATAATACATTAGCTATATCGGCAGGTACAGATAATGTCAAAGATATACATCGAATAAGAAAAAGCTTATTTGGAAATAATTGCGCAAGCAGGGGCATCAACCAGATCTCGTGGAACTTACCTGTTGGCTGATAAGTCAGTTTGCAATTTTAAGTTGCCGTTTAATATTCAAAGACACGCCCACAAAAACTCAATCATATACGTGCAATGCGAGAGGTTAATGATTTGCCAGCAAAGAATGCTGAGACATTTTAGGTGTTTCACAAAGTACAAAAGTTTAGTTATAGTAATTTTAATATGAGAGAGAGATTCTGCTTATAAACAAAAACATACAAAAAATCAAAAACAAAAGAAACTAATTTTAATTTCTTTTGCTTAACATGTTCCCATACAATGAAATATACATATCCAATATGCAACATCTGATAGGCCAGAGTGCTTAGCACTTGAGACCCAAAAAATATACATGTTCATGCAATACAATTTCTCAGTATTATTCACATGTTTACTTTTACCAGTTAACTACTGTTTTTACGCAGACTGTACGAACCACGTGAAGCCACAATTTATAAGAAAACACTTTATATATATTGCTGGTTGGGTCATTTAATGAGTTTACATGAAATTTTCCAAAATGTTTACTTTGCATCAATTAAATGTCTGAGGCATTAAGTTTGTACATATTAATTAAGACCAGCTTCGACAATAGATACGAAAATACAAAAAGAGCTCTACTGTCAGGTTAATAACTCAGTGTATCATATAAATACAATACGAACTACTGAATAGCAATTTACTTATTTACTTATTTTCGTAGATTCCAGAAATAAATATGCTTATTATCTATTTCTAATATGCGAGTCAACTTATTGCCAATAAATTATGAATATTTCTTTTACACACAAAGCAAACAAAGCGCAAGTTTTAGAGCATTCTCCAGGATATTTCCTCTTGCAGCCTTCCCTGCAAAATCATATTTCTAATTTCTAATTTAACAAAATTTTACTCTAGAGCTTTTTATAATTTCTATTTTAAAGTTTCAGTCAAAATGTCCAGTGCTTTAAGCAAACTTTGGGTTTGTTTGTGCTTTATTTTTATTTTGTTGTTGGTGCTCTCATTTATTTTGGGGAGTGTGCTTTAAATGATTTAATTCATGACACGTAATTCTTCTATTGTATGCGTATTGAGAGCAAAAATCAGAAGGAAAAGTTTTATATCTGCTTTTATTCTAACAATTTAGATTCACAGCTTGTACATTAAAATTAGAAATCGCTTTATTTACTGATCTTTTTAAACAGAAGATTGCATCACCGATTAAAGAAATAATGAAGGTCTGGTTCCACGAAATCATTATAGTGGTGTTCATTGTCTTGATGGTGACAATTGTTTTGCCGTCTTTGGCTTGGCCCATTCAAGACGAGGAACTAATACGTACTTCAGGCAAGGAAAACGGTAATTGTTATTTCTTCTGTTCTCCTGACTCTCTCTCTCTCTCTCTCTCTCATATTCACAAACAACCAAGGAGAATAAGAAAAACCTGTACTATGAACAGTTTATAAAGATTCAGTTATTCTTAAGATATGTATCTAAGAATTACAGTTATCGTTGTGAGGAATGACTAGAGATCCGTAGGGTGAACAGTTAGACTGTCTGGAGGACCAATATACCTTACCTTCCCGCAACATTTTCTAATCTCCTATTTATCAACTAAACAAAGTTTTCCAAGCATCCTACTTGCCTGGCACAGGCATAACAATAATATCTCACGATGAGTTTTCCAAGGTATAAAATGGTCCATTGATTCTTTTGACAACAGGTTAATAACGTTCCTAAGTGTAGACTAACTCAAGACGCGTCACTCAGTAGACTTCTGATGGCAGTTTGATCCCGTCTGTATTATGGGAAGTTCCTAAGAAGTTTCCATCTTCTCTTGAATCATGTCGAGTTGTTGCCAGTATTGTGAACAAGTTGTGTTCACCTGCGGATGCTGCTGATTGTACTCGCTGCATACCTTGTGTACTTCTATCGTTGATTATTTATTAAAAGCAGGGAGCTTCAAACACCAGATAGGGATAAAGGTTGGTGTCACAGTATTAATCGCTTGCGAGTATATGTTTAAATGTAATTAAATTCATTGATACTGATTTTGGCAATCTCTTCTGGGAATTACGTCCAGAGATGTATTTACTCTTATTACCAAGAATCATATGATGAATTTCTATCTTCTTCTTATCCTGTGACTAAAATGCACATCAAACGTTTTGCAGGGCATCATCATGATATCCAAGTGTAACCTATACCCCTAGTGCTCGTTTAAAATGCATGTTTAATTATATGATGTAAGATTCTGTACTCCTATCTTCTGGTTCATTTTACGTCCTGAGGGTGTAGAATTAGGAATCATCTATTCAGATTTGCCTCAAAACCATAAATGTCCTGGTTCACTTCTGTGATGGATGCAGAATGGGTCACATACTATTGTTAACAATTATATCCTCTGTTTATTGCTTCATGGTTTATGTTTTCATAGTGTGGCTCTGTATTTGTATGGCATATCGAAATTCGGAGGAATGAAAGATATCAATCAATTGTCAGGTCCAGGTTGGAACATCTGATAGTGTCATCAATACCATTCAGGTTTGATGGTAATGTTCAAAGTGTATGTACTAGCATTGTTGTTTAATTTACTAAAAACCAATAAGAAATAAAATATGTAAAACATATATTGGATCTTACAATAAATTTGCTGTTGAAGATTAAGATGCCTCCACCTCCTCCGGTATGTGGAAGGGTATATGGTTGTCCATCCAAAGTCGGTGGTCTCACGACAAGTTCTCGTTTCCATTTACGTTCTATCACACTGCCTCTCGGTACATCAGGACTATCTATCTATCTATCTATCTATATATATATATATATATATATATATATATATATATATATATATATATATATATATATATATAACATATATATTCCTTATGTCGCATTCATTTTTCTTTCGCACAGTGTACAGCTTGATCTTTTGTCTTTTTATGTTTTAATTTGATTTTTTCATACATTTATTGAGTTCTTTGTCAGATTAACATGTTCTCTCGTCTACGGATCATGCGATGTTTGAATCTCAGTCAGAGTTTGGTTGTATTGTCTTCCAACCAAAAATGATATAAAAAAATATTAAACTTACTTGTGCTTGGTGGAGCACAATATCGTACTCAAAGTGAAACTAAGGTATCGCTTTCATGAATCGTCTCAACTTAAATGCATACTCGACTAAAATTTGTTTAAATTCAAATAAAGCAATATTTAAGGTCTGTCATTATCTCAGTGTTAAGTCCCCAACTGACCAGCTTCATTTAAGCACTCAATTAACTTGGCCTAAATTAAAAATTATCAGGATGCCAAACTTTATTTGAGTTTTGACAAAAACCTGAGACGTGTTAATAGAATATAGTTTTTGATCATTATCATAATCTCTGATATCTCTAATTCTTATGCTCTGCTAGTGTCATGATTGTCATTTTGGCGTAATAAAGCAGAGATTTAATTTCTAAATATACGAATTCTCGATAAATGGAGGATGTTAGAACATGAAAATCCAAAGGATAAGGCAGTGGATTCGTGGATCAGACATCGTGAAACGAGGATAAGGCAGTGGATGTGTGGATAGGTGAGACATTGTGACAAGAGGATAATGATGTGGATGTTTGGATTATAGAGACTTAATGACAATAGGATAAGGCAGCAGATACTTGGAATGTGGATACATATTGACAAGAGGATAAAGAAGTAGATGCGTGGAGAGAGAAGGTATATTAACAAGAGTTATTCTCTGAAACGCCTTATTGGCAATGGATGCGTGGATAGGGAAGACATATTAACATAAGAATAAGGCAGTGGGTGCGTGGATGGATGAAACATAGTGACAAGAGGATAAGGCAGTGGATGCGTGGATAGGGGAGATATAGTGACAAGAGAATAAAATAGGGAAGGGGGAGTAGGTGAAGCAAAATAATATCAGCATATCAAAATCTGTGAGTGCACCCCCCCATTTGACTGTTTACCAATAAGCTGTAACTTTTTAAAAGTCACACGGTATTGGTCTAATATTGCCAGCAATTATCTGCATCAAGGTATCTGTACCTTTAATGCCAATAACATAATACCTTTAATGCCAATAACATAATACCTGTAATGCCAATAACAGAATACCTTTAATGCCAATAACAGAATACCTTTAATGCCAATAACATAATACCTTTAATGCCAATAACATAATACCTGTAATGCCAATAACAGAATACCTGTAATGCCAATAACAGAATACCTTTAATGCCAATAACATAATACCTGTAATGCCAATAACATAATACCTGTAATGCCAATAACAGAATACCTGTAATGCCAATAACATAATACCTTTAATGCCAATAACAGAATACCTGTAATGCCAATTACAGAATACCTGTAATGCCAATAACATAATACCTTTAATGCCAATAACATAATACCTGTAATGCCAATAACAGAATACCTGTAATGCCAATAACATAATACCTTTAATGCCAATAACATAATACCTGTAATGCCAATAACAGAATACCTGTAATGCCAATAACATAATACCTTTAATGCCAATAACATAATACCTGTAATGCCAATAACAGAATACCTGTAATGCCAATAACATAATACCTATAATGCCAATAACATAATACCTGTAATGCCAATAACAGAATACCTGTAATGCCAATAACAGAATAAAACAGAATGAAGTCGACTCGAAGAGACGGTAATATAATGGAATAATATAACGTTAAATAAAATTAAGTAAAACTGTCTTTCTTTTCACAGATTTTAGATATGTCGTCAAGTCTGAAAAGAGAAGTTCCGAGCCGATTCACGTACAACGTCGCCATTATTGCTGTAAAAGTCCTGCTCTGTGTCATATATGTCGATAAAGTTAGTTTTTCTTTGATTTCTTACGACAATTTCCATTGCATTTTAGCACTTTAGTTCTTTTTTTCTTTTTCTAATGCCGATAAGGTTCATATGGAGAATGTTTCTGTTACATGTGTTACGTATCTATGTCTTAAAATATGTAACAGAAAGGAAACGACACCATCAATGTAAGTAAAATCAACAACCAATTTAATCCTCTAAAAACAAGTGAAAATTCAAGAGATACTTACAATATTGGGAATTAAATCCCAAACAGTTAAACATGTCTTATCACACTTTCAAAAATATTGAATGTTTTTAATGAATTCCAACAGTCATCAATGTCCTGATGAAACACAATGATTCAATCCAGAATGTCATGGAACGAGTTCTCAACAATACACGTTAGTCTATACAAATACAAAATGTATGGAACCTTAAGTACTTCCAATGAATATTTTAAATCAATAATTCCGCTCAAATCACATCTAACTTCAACAGCACAGCTTTATTCCAATTGACTGATATTGTACAGGAATGAATTATTTGTCTATTAGATCAATCTTTTTTTCAAATGTTCACTTGACTTGTAACGAAATAGAATGTAGATTTCCAACTGAAAAATCTGCATAGTCTGACTCTAAAATTAAGTGACCTTAAACTTAAATGACTTTGAATTCTTGCTACTTGAAGATTGTTTCAGCTTTAAATCATGGACAAAAGTTCGAGTTGTGAACAAGTTGTTTACAACTAACAAGCTTTCACAAACGTTAAGCAGACATCATAAATTATATATATATATATATATATATATATATATATATATATATATATATATATATATATATATATATATATATATATATATATATATATATATATAAGACATGCAGTAATGATTTAAATGAATTAATCATTTATATATATATATATATATAAGACATGCAGTAATGATTTAAATGAATTAATCATTTCCTACACACAGTGAAACACAAACAGCTCAGAGAACATGCCAATCCGTTCAAAATGTAAGGAGTATGTGCAGCTATTGTTTTTATATTTCACGCAATTTAATTAGTAAATAATGGAGACACACTTGCGGTAATTCAACTAGTATCAATTAATAAACCTCGTGTTACATAAATTAAATTTTCGAATTTAAAAATGAATGACTTTTGCAACATGTGGCGTTTGCATATCATTTATAATCATAAGCTCCTGTTATGTCTCGCATTTGTAGTGAGAACAACGTTATTCAGTCAAGTGATATATGAATAGCAGGCTACAAATTTGTTGTCTGTATATTTATGCATGCACGTATAATATGCACACCAAACGCAATGATCTCATTCGTTTCCCAGCTGAAGCTCTGTTTTTAGTCAGAACGGCTCTGTCACCAGAAAATGATTTCTAGAAACACCGGATGTTAAAATTGATTTCATTTTCTGCGTAATTCGTAAGAAGTTACACAAAATATAGACATTTCAAGGCTTGGAAGAACAGCTCTGGGCATTGTGACTTTTAACTTTTGAACTTTTATCAATGGGCACAATTGAATGCAAAAGTAAATAATAACTCAAACTTTGGCTTACCGTGGGTTTCAACGTTCCATGAAAGCAGTGTCGATGTTTACCAGCAAAACAGCGAGAAGATTCTGCACTGATTTATGGGTAAGGTTGTCCCTCGAGATGAATGTATTTCTAAAGATCATTGGACATGATAAGAAACTTGCACATGTCGGGGCTAATGATTTAAGCAAGGTATCTTTAAGGTGAAATGCGAACGTTTTGATAATGTCATTGGTGTACAAACTAAGCCGACAAGACACTAATATAATTTTTTACCGTGAACATTTAAATACGTATTTGCAACAAATTTTTTTTGATCACAAATTTATACTTTATTGATATATTTTTTATTGCGCTCTACAGTTAATATGTACTTCCAAGAGAAGGGCCGGTATAGGGCGAAGTAGAATGCATTATCTAGATGCCATCTGGACAAAATGTTGTCATACATCTATGTTACTTTCATTTTCTGTGACTTAAATCTTTGTACGTGTGGTCATTGTGGAAACTATACATTATTTGAAGCAGACAGCAAAAACAAATGGCTGCTCGCATTGCCCCGAAAAATGAGCATAAATTAGGCCAAAGTACAATATCTTTAGTAATGATTAAAAAGGAGAATATTATTTAGACGATAGCAGGTTCTGAATGTTCAATGAATGAATATATATATACACATATATATATATATATATATATATATATATATATATATATATATATATATATATATATATATATATATATATATATATATATATATATATATATAAGTAAAACATTATAGGTAGGCTGTTCTTATATACCTTTAAAATCCAGGAATGCGAAAATGACCATGCTAAGCATACAGTCTTTTGAAAAATTAAGATTGGAAATATGGCCGAGATGTAAACTCTATAATCCAAATGACACACATCAAACATGCACCAGTGAAATAAAAGTTAGTTTAACAATACCTAAAATGTACAATTTCTATTTTACACAAGCTGGATAACTAGTGAGGAAAACCTGGTGACATTATTTGTAGCAAAAATTGAAATCATATGCAAAGTGCGAAACAAAAGAGTGAATCCTCAAACCAAAGATGAAAATGTATGCAATTGTTGTTATTTTATATGTATCATCATGTATGATTTTGTAAATTTAAATGGTACATTAACATTGGTGTTATGTATGGAAATTAGCTTAATGTTTATTTTGCTTTTGATTATACCATATACCTTGTGGCAGTATTGTGGGTGAAATCTAAAATAAGTAAAGACAATTTAAATCTAAAACTGTTGGATTAAGTGAAGGAAAAATATAGCAAAAAATATTTCTTTTAATTCATTTGAAATACATATAACGAAAACATGACATATTTTATGTACAAGTATTACAAAAATTATCGATCAATTTACTCTTTGACCTCTGTGAACCAGTTCAATTTATTAGTGACATATCAGGAATAATTATGGTTATTTTAATGTTCTTGTCTTTTAGCATAATTTTGATTGTTATGTTGATGCAATGTATAGATAGCGTATTTTCATCATGGTGGTGGTAGGGAGCTGGGCATTTTGAATTTTCTACTAATGACCACAGCACTGTGGAAGAAATACATCAGAACTATTCAAATTACTGTTTAGATGCCTGCATCTTAAATAGTTTACCGAACCGATTAAACCATAAAATAGGAATGCCTATCGGTTCGCTATGGTAGAACTCTATAGTTAGTATGTACTACTGAGACAGGGATCGGAATAAGACGAATTTGTCTGCAATAAGTGTGAGTATGTTGGCATCTCTTTATTTTAATTTCAGGTTTTATGACAATTTTTTGAATGTTCAATGAAGGAAATCATAAATATATAAAATATTGTTATAAACCAAATATTATTTATTCTTTTTATTGCAATTTCCCTCTGAAATTCAAGAAATAAAAATGACCATACAGAGCTAGCAGTCTTTTGAGTGGCACACATCTGACGTAAGACCAAGATGCCAATTCAATAATCCAAATTACACCCATCAATCATACATCAAACTAAAGTTAACAATATATACAAGTTCTGTTTTAAATGACCAAAATGGTATGTGAAGACAAGGTGAGAAATTCTTTTTCTTGACATATAAAACTCTATGCAAGGTGAGGAACTGTATAGCGCAACGATAGTAATTTGGAGATGCATCCATGGAAAAAGCTTGTCAGCCTTCAATGTTAGTATATGTTTGATTTAATCGTCTTGTTTTTTTAAACACATTTGTATTTGCAGTTAAATTTAAAAGCAAGATTTTTGAGAATTAATACCCAAATGAATTTTTTTTCCAGTACATCCTAACTGCCTTATGTGCTGAAGTATCTAGACATGGTGCGAATGTACGAAGTGTTTTTCAAATTCACCTAGGAAACGACCCTTATTGGATTACACATTTCCTGACATGGATTCATAGCTTTGTATGAGCATATCGACTATCCAAGCCTCATACTTTTGTATCCATGTATTTGCTTCACCTAGTAGTTACAGATGGAGATGGAAAGTTACATATTTTTAAGTTATGTTTGTGATACACGTGTTTCATGTAACGTAAATAGTGTAGATCATGTATGACCGCATATATAATGATATTTAAAGGTCTTTTTTGACGACACAATTCCTTTTCTGTATATGTTATCACTGATTCAAAATATATAAAGAAACGCTGATATACCATCTGAAACAATTAACAGCGACTTAAACCTGAATAACCATATTGCCAGTTTCACAGATCCAGTGTAAACGTACTTGCGTCTATATAGAACGATAGTAGATAAACGAATTGATATTAAAATTGATAAGACCCTCAAAGCTGCAGTATGGTAGATTTATCAGAAAGGGCCAGTAAGACATAATTACTGAAGCAATCCTGACTACCTGTCAACTTGTATTCTTATAAAGTGCATTTGCACATATCATTAATGTTGGAGATAATTCATAATCTCCATTTATTGTTTACATTCCCTTCATGTCCAAACCTTGATTGGGTGCACAAAATCATTACCACTTCGGTAGGTTATATGAACAAATTTTTAAAACTATTAACTACTTTTTCTGTATAAGATTAGTTTGGGAATTGGAATTATCTGAGTTAGAGATCATGTGAATTAGGACAAATGGAACATTTGTGCTGATTTTCACATGCAATTTAACACTGAAATTATTGTTGTCATTTCAACATGCTTTATGAAACATCTGTTTTGAAAATTGGCAAATATTATAATTCACTATTCTGAGCACTAGATTTTGTGATAAAACACATTCATCCCTGGAAGACATATAATAAACTGTGTTGACTATTTATATTTGTTTTGTTTTGTGCTTTTATGATCTATATAAGAACTTTTGTAGTGAACACACATTTCTTGACACTACAATACACTGGAGAGATCTAGTAACTGAAAAAGGCGTGAGCTGTCCATCTATTCCATTTTATTTGACCTTGACCCTTGACACGTTACAATACACGTTTACTTATCAAATAAGAAAATATTTAGTGAACTTGAGAAATTACGTAAAATTCAAACAGAAATCAACAGCTCTCCTGATAGATGTAGGAAAAATACCACGGTAAACCTGTGCCGGTAAAAATGCTCACCTCTTTAACCATCATTCTGCTGATCACGCAAAATACATACTCATTGCACTGATGATGGCTGTTAGAATGTAAATTGTTTTTGTAACTTGTGATTTTCAGCGAAGTTAACTAATGGTAAATATTACATTCCAGAAAGAAGTAAAAATACCGCAATCAATTAAAACCCTTAGGTCAATACATCATTGTGTCACGCGCACATGGAGTGACATTCATCTAGAAGAAACTGTACAGATAATAATATCAAAGGGACTCCAAATATATTTTACCTGGCTTTATCATTGTCTCGTTTGTTATGAAAGTGTAATGATTTTCTAACAATGGCAAAATGGTAAACAATTTAGATGGAATATTTGCAAAACACATCGCCATATCTTACAGAAACAAAGATATTTTCAAGTAAAATGACTGAATATTCTCGGGGATTTCACAAATTCGTGGACACATATTTCTGCTAGAACAAACCGGATTGACCAAGTCATCATGGATGATAAAATATGAAAAGTGAGTTTAGGGACAGGTAATGTATAAAATACTGGAACTGTTTACTGTACGGTTTGAAGGGGAAGGCAGCACAGCTTAAAGAAATTGCATTAAATGTCTAACAATAACTTGTAAAAACCAGGCTTTATGACTTGGTCACGTGCACATCCTGTCTGTCCATTTTCCTGACAATGACGTAGTCGATTGACAAATAAATCTTAACTTTCAGATATAAATAGGTCATTGGTGTTCCCTTTCTTATGAGTGCTGATACAACATAACACTCGCAATAGCACCTGAAGTAATTAAAGGAGGAAACCAATACTACAAACTATGACTTTTTGTTTTCTTCTATGGCTACATCACTATATAGAGACATGCATCCAATACAGCTTTGATGACCCGAACACTTCTCACAAAATGAGTTTAAAGGGTAACTTTGACACTTTTTTACTGTGGAAAAAGAGGAGAGAAAGTCAATACAAAAAAAGTTTTACAACTCAGCTTTACACATAATATCAGTGACTGTACAAGTCTGGCAAACATTGTTTATTCCTACGGTTTACATTGGACGAAACACTTTATAGAAAACACCAAGTCTTTTTTATAAACAGAAACACCACACTTAAATTTGTAACATAGGTGTTAAAAATGGTAACGTTGATAAAAACTATATATACCCTGATTTGAAAAATACACACGATAATAAATTACATGTAAGTAGTCTTAAATTAGTTTATTTACAACAAGGTGTCCACTTTCAAATCGATATAAACTTATATGTAGATACTCGAAAAATTATATTTATTTCGTGTCTAATGATCAGGTCTTCGTACTGAAATCAATTATGTTTTAAGCATCAACAAATTTATTTGAAAGATGTCCATAACATAATAATTTGTGGGTTTTAGTAATTGTGGCAAAATATTGTTTGCACTAAAATGGACACATACAGAAAAATATAAAGAATATCTTTTTCTTTACATCGCTGTCATCTATCCAACATTTGTTTGCAACAAGTCTTGTTAGAAAGTGGTTACTAAAAGGTGAAAAGGTCATCATGAAAGGTCCTGATGATAAACTCGACAAGTGGAATTTTTTATTCGTATTCTACTGCGATTAAAACCAGGATCCACGAATTACGGAACCCATCGCATTGCCTGCATGCACCAACCCCTATACCCTCTCGATCGCGCACACTTCATCAAATATAATGCATCGTAGTTACTGGTATATGCATTTATTTGTAGCAGACACGTCCGCATATTGACTAAGCAATTAATTTTCATTTAAGTAGTATTAACATAAATCAGAATTAAAAAATTTCTAACCTGTACAAGAAAAATATTTCTTTGCATTTTAAAAGATAATCTTTAATTGTAGGGCTTTAGGTGGCATCCATTAAGAAATTTCATTATGTGTGATGGTGCAAAAAATACAACTCATTCTCTTTTAAGATTTTTGAGAGAACGCATGTAATTTGGTCATCTTCTATATCAAGGAAAAAAACCCAAATGAAGGAGAAATTGTAGATATTTCGAAACAGAACCACAACAAAAAAGCTTTTAATGAGACAAGGGTTTCTTTTCCAGACGTGTCTTTTCATATGGCGGTCGTGTACTGAATTTTACAAAGGTTTTTTGTCGTCATGTGCCCACCATTGCAAAACTCTGAACAGCGACCAATGAATACTTAGGCGATGTTTTGTAGAGATAGAGTTTCTGGAACGTTTCCTGTAGTTAATTTTCTTTACAGGTAGATGGCTACAATAATGTCTTGGAAATGTTTAAAATGCAGGAAATTCTGTGGACTCCATGGAGCCCTATATTGGTGTTCCAGTTATAGACCCATTGCCTACTTGTTACCACTACCGACTCTGGAAAACGAAATGTATTGATCTGCCAGTGGATGCTCTTAAGTGTATTTGTCAGGCGCAACTGTGATATGACAGTGTAACATTATACCATCTTTAAAGGTTAAAAAACTTAAAAATTGGCATTAAAGTTACTCAGGCACGAATATATATATATATATATATATATATATATATATATATATATATATATATATATATATATATATATATATATATATATATATATATATATATATCTGTGTTTCTGGACTTAACTGCAATTTTAAAATGCGAAAATATCAATCTTACAGCTGTGCCGGTTAGGTTATTTATTCACGCAATTGACTTATCGCCACTTGTTAATCATGCTCATCAATTAATCAATCAACGAACGTAAATTAGACACCTTCATGCATTGCTTGTGTCCTCCATTTCCCTCCGACAACCTGTTTGTGGCAACAATGAATTGATTACGAAAGTATTTACAACTTTTACAATGATTTGTCGATTTCTCGAGTGATAATGGTAAATAGAAGTCTATATCAGCCTGATAATTCTGACATTGGATATCGGAATCATCTAAATGGAAGAATTATATTTAATCCTTTCCCGAAACAGACAAAACTTCCATGGGTAAAGACTTTATGGTCGCGTGTACGATCAGCTGAAATAGGAAACAATTGATGGCAATTACAACACGTTTGTTTGCACATAAGTGTGTAGAAAAGCATGTCCCATCGATGGCTTGAAGGGGGACAAAAAAGAATTGAAATTGAAAAATATATGTAAAAATAAATGTTTCTAGAATAGGGATGGAGAACCACCCAACTTTCAGGCTTTGATGTATATTATTATTCTTGTATATGAAGTACTGAACTCCAGACTGCATTACCTTAAAGTTTGAAAATTTATACTTTAATGTTTACTTGTCCCAAAAAACAATGATTTATCGTATCGTTCTTTCAGACACTTGAGTGACTCTTTACTTTCTCATTCGGCTGAAGGAGGTGTGGGGATGCAAACATGTAATAATAAAGAAATACAAAAACAATGGTTTCAGATTATTATCGTCCGATATATTAAGCATGGATTTACATGTTTACATTAACATACATCATTGATCAAAATTCTATTCGAAAAAACATAGTAGAAATTTTACAATTATTATGTTCAAGAGTATAGTTCTAAACAGAAATTATTTACGAGTTTGTTTATAATTTTTATTTCATTTCCTTACAAGGCAGCATAAACATAAACCAGATAAAATTAATAATGAATAAGATTATATACTAAATACATTAGCATTTTTTGGAGCGAATTTTCTTGTACAAGAATAAATTCTTGAGCAGCTTTAACATTGATTTTTTTTATTATTTATTGAAATAGCACACTTAGATTATTACTATACGAACTTGAACTACAAATATAAGTATTGTCTACTGCAGTATAATTTATGCAACTTTGAAATTTTACATTTTTAAGAATAATATAATTCATTTTTAATAAACATTTAACTTAAGCTAAAACATATTCTATGCCAAATATTGCATGTTTGTCGGAGGTTAGAGGGCGTCATGTCACGTGATTTAGTAGGCGGAGCGATCTATCATCTCGCGTAAGGTCAATTGTATCACAGCCATGCGAACACCCTTCCATTTCAGGTAAGCGCATCAATACGGATAAAGTTATGCAAATTTTTTTCACTGCTGAGTGGCCATAACCGTAGTTTTTTCCAGATGAGGTACATGGCGGTCATTCTTTACCAGCTAAGGTACATGGCAGCCTTGCGAATATGTTGTTGTTCGTCCGTCGAGTCGACGAGGACGACTCTAGTCATCCGAGGGTTGGAGGGGCTGGTTCTGTTCTGTGAGTGAGAGATGGCTGATGAGGCCAATCCTTGCAAGGAATGTTTGTGTGCATTAGAGACAAGGGATGAATGCAACATCTCCAGGAGGGATGATGGCACGCGCCTTTCTGGCTTGCCTCTTCAGCTCTGCGGCTGCTGTTCTGCTAGATTTGCACAACTTGGAACCTTTGTGCACGGCGGAACGCCAAGTGAATCAATCGCTTGCTGTTAGCTCCCAGGATTCAGGGTTTATGCTGAACGCATTCAACGCAGCTTTCAGATTGTCTTTGAAGTGTTTCTTCTGACCTCCGTGGGATCGCTGTCCTTGATGTAGCTCGCCATAGAAGAGTCTCTATGGCAGCCGGTGGTCTGGCATGCGACAACATGTCACGTCCAGCGTAGCTGAGACTGCATCAGGATGGTGTGGATGTTTGGGAGACCTGCTTGGGCGAGTACCTCAGTGTCTGGAACCTGGTCCTGCCACTTGATGTTGAAGATATTCTTAAGACTTGTGGTGTGAAAGTTGTTTAGCTTCCAGGCGTGGTGTTGGTACACTGTCCACGTTTCGCATGCGTAAAATATTGTGGGGAACACACTGCCCCGTAGACCTTTAGTTTGGCCTGGATGCTGATGCCTCTTCTGTTCCCGACGTAGGCATACAGTCTGCGGAAAGTTGCGCTGGCTCTGATAATGCGGAGGTTCACCTCGTCATCAATAGTGACGCTCTGTGACAGTGTGCTGCCAAGGTAGGTGAAGTTGTTCACTACGATAAATTTTTGGCCGTTGACGGTGATGTTGGGCTCAACATAGGGTTTTCTAGGGGCCGGATAAAACAGGACTTCAGTCTTTTTGGTACTGATGGTGAGACCGAAGCTTGTGCAGGAGCCGGAGAACTTGTCAACGCTGCGTTGCAGGTCGGCGTCTGAGCCAGCGTTGAGGGCTCAGTCATTTGCAAATAAGAATTCCCTGATGGTGTCTGTCATAACCATGTTTCGCTTGAAGCCTCCTGGGGTTGAAAAGTTTTCTATCTGTACGATGCCTTATGTCGACTCCAACATCGCCGTCTCTGAAAGCATTAGTAAGCAAAGCGGAGAACAATAGACTGAACAGTGCCGGTACCAGTACACAACCCTGCTTGACGCCATTGGTTACTGTGAATGGCTCAGATGTACCTCCTTTGTCCTGAACTCGTGCCTTCATATCGTCGTGGAAATGCTGCACCATGGATATAAATTTTCTCGGGCATCCGTACTTGGCAATTACCTTCCATAAGCCTTCTCTGTTGACAGTATCAAAGGCCTTTGTCAAGTCGATGTAGATGGAGAAAAGGTCAGCGTTTTGCTCTTGACATTTCTCGTGTAGCTGGCTCACGGGAAACACCATGTCGATGGTTCCACGTTCTTTCCGGAATCCACACTGGCTTTCTGGCAGGAGTCCCCGGTCAAGGTGCATAGTGAAGCGGTTCAGTAGGATTATGGCGAGTATCATTCCTGCGATTGAGAGCAAGGATAAACCCCAGTGGTTGTCGCAGGCCTGGTGGTTCCCCTTGCGCTTATACATGTGGATTATGTAAGCGTTTTCGAATTCCTGGGGGATCGTCTCTTGCTGACACATCAGTAAAAACAGTTGGTGGAGCATTTCTATAAGGTTGTGACCCCTTCTTTGTAGACTTCAGCTGCGATGGAGTCTGAACCAGGGGCTTTGCCACTGGAGAGCAGACGTATTGCTTTCTGTCTCACGAGCAAGGTTGGAGAGTCATCCAGTGCTTCGATGATGGGTAACTGGGGAGACAATTGGTGGTTTTATCGTTGATGGATGAAGGGCGATTGAGGACTCAAAGTGTTAAGCCCATCGTTGAAGAATCTTCTCCTTGTCAGTAATTAGTGTGTTCGCGTCTGCGCTGAGAAGGGGGAGGGATGATCCAGAGGACGAAGGTCCATACACTTCTTTCAGGGTGTTGTAGAAGTTCTTCATGTCATGCCTGTCTGCGTAGTACTGGGTCTCATCAGCTTTATTTATAAGCCACGTGTCTCGCATCTCACGAAGTTTCTGCTGTACAGTTCTGCGTATATCGTTGTATGCATCTTCCTGGAGGTGTAGGGTGTTGAGGTAGGTTCGATGGAGGCGGTGTTTCTCATCCATCAAACCAGTCTTGGTGCTTTCTGGTTGAGGGTCCCAGGATTTCCGAAGCTGTGCTGTAGACCAGCTCTCTGAATGCCGCTCAGTCGGTCTCCAAAATTCTAACTGTTCGGAGGGGTGGATTTCAGACGTTTTTCCAGGGCATCCACAAGAGTCTCTTTGGTACTGGTACATTTCAGTTTGGTTATGTTGAGTCGTTTAGGATCCTTCTTTCCCTGGAGTCGTCTCTTGGGTTGAATGTGGATGTTATGCTTGATGATGATGAGGTGGTGGTCTGTTCAGCAGTCAGCGCCTCACAGGACTTGGTCACGTGGACATCCTGCCTGTCCCTTTTCCCGACAATGACGTAGTCAATGAGATGCCAATGCTTAGAACGAGGGCGCATCCATGACATCCGGTTACTGGTAGGGATACGGAAGACTGTATTGGTCAAAGCAGTTCATGTTCGGTGCACGTCTGGAGCAAAAAGGAGACTGTTGCTGTTACAGTGAACCACTCAGTGCTTTACTAGCACTCCATCACATGCAATGTGATCACAACCTACTCTTACATTGAAGTCGCCAAGAAAGATGAGCTATCTGCCATTGGAACGTCAACAAGGACGGAGTGATATCCTCATAGAACTTGACCTTCACTTCATCCGGGTTGGTCATGGTTAGAGCGTAGCATCTGATGATGGCAAGGTGCTTTCTTCCAGACAAGAGAAGGAATTTCATGGTCATTTGCCAATCATTGCTGTTGTCACTGCAAAGCCGACACCAGCCTCACGGCGCACTTCACTTCCTCGACCGCTCCAAATGTATCCGATGCCTATTTCACAGAGTTCACCTTCAACTGAAAGCTGGGTCTCGCTCAAGGCAGCAATGTCTACGTTGTATCTGTTGTGTTACTTTCCTTTTAGGGTGGTTCTCCTCTGGGATCTGACCGCGTCGTCTCTGTTCAGTAATGTGCGTACATTCCATGCGCAAAGTGAAAGGAATAATCTTCATTTTCTTCTTTGTATTTCGACCGCTGGGATAGGGTTCCCGCCAGCCGCGGTAAGCTGGCTAAGGAGGTGTAGAGCATACAATGATTAGGGCACCTTTCCTAGCCCCTTCCTCCTCCCAAAGAGGTGAGCAGTGCATTCCTGAAGAGGGCTGCTCAGTCACTCAGGGGGCTACCGGACACCACTGCTGCTCTGAGTCAGTGGTGAACGACCCAAATGGCCTGAGCCGCCTGCGTGCATGTTTGCGGCTACTGCTACCAGTGTGCCCACACCTGCCGCTTCGTCGATTGCCTATCGCCACACGACTTTAGTGGGTGATGAAATGGGATGGGTGAAAGACAAGAGTGACTTGTGAGGTGACTTTGTTTAATTTGAGTTGCGCAGTTCGTCTACCTCACTCTCGCCCAAAACCATCCGAGTTCAGCAGTATGACAAAGTCGAGACGGCCGGAGACGGAATTGAGTGCAGTGGATGACCAGGATGTCCTATGTGTCTTGCCGAGCTCTTAGCGCTCCACGGCGTTTTGCTGCGAATCGCCTTTCTTCCCGTTAACCAGCCGGTGGTTCCTCCGCACAGGCTGCCGAATCCAGTCTTCACATGCTAGGTAGACAAAACCTAACTCACCAAGGGATTAGGACCAGTCGGCTACCCTCAGGTTGGCTTAGCCGGCCAGTAGAGGCCGTTTTCCGGGATGTATCCGCTGCTCATGCAATAGTTTCTTGGAGCCACAGGCGAGAGCTGAGTGCCAAGTGGAGACCAAAGGTGGGAGAGCTACCCCCGAAGGAGTACGACCGCTTCCCTAAATCACAGGTACTACTCCTCCCCGGACACCCATACACCCCAGCCTTGTGAATAAACATTTTCATTGCAGAGCATTTACATGATTGAATTATAAAATGTTTATCATCAACCACAACATAGTGTTTATCATCAAAAGAACTTGCAGCTACTATATTTTCATGTTCTCGTGTTTATATGACCTGAGTAAATTCATTATCTGTAAACGTGTTTGTCATCTTTGTTCTCAATGAACAGTTTGGTCTTAACATTCCCCTCCACACGGATAAAAAAAAATTCCCCATCTCACTCATGAATAGTCTTATTTTATAATTGTATTTATCAACTTTTTTTCACTATGCAGCTTTTATGAATCAACAAGTGAATATGATCAACATACATCAATGTGTCCTGCTTTTTACAAGTTATTGTTAGACATTTAATGCAATTTCTATAAGCTGTTCTGCCTTCCCCTTCCAAAATTTCATACATATTTATAGATGCATATAATTCATTAACTTTCAAAGTTACTGTTTTAACTTTATTGACCAAGATAAAAAACATTTATACAAGAAATATAACTGTTTGGCTTGAAAACAATTTACATGAAAAATTGATCTTAATATTTGCTGTATAATGTAATACTGAATTATAATGCATCAAAGGGAAGCGAGCATAATGGGGACATGCTACAGAACTTACATGCATTATTACATACTGCTAATATTTTTTAATTTGTTTTTCTCTTTAAATTTAAAAAAAGCTTCTGTGTTATGACCTTTAAGTTTGTTATTAAATCATTATTTACGTACTTCACTGAAATCATATTACGAGAATGTTTGCCTTTATTAAATCAACACTAGCAATCCAGCTCAAAATGACAAGATCATTACATCACATGGTAATTTTTACACATGTGCATCATACCACTATGAAGTTGGGTTTGCTAGCATGAAGTTAAAATTGGAAAGACAACATCACTGGATGGTAACTTGTAAAATATCTGGGCTTCCAATTGTTTAGTCAGTGATGTAATTTACACAAATGACATCATTTCCATAAAGGCTACATTGGAAACTCTCCTCTGAACCATAGTGATTGGCTAACAGCTTCACTCTGAACCATAGTGAATGGCTAACAGCTTCACACTGAACCATAGTGAATGGCTAACAGCTTCACACTGAACCATAGTGATTGGCTAACAGCTTCACACTGAACCATAGTGATTGGATAACAGCTTCACACTGCAGCAGTGTATAAAAGGGAAAAAAGGAAAAACAACTGTACTTTTATTTTAAAGATGGCTGCAGTTGATAGTTATCTGCACCTAACAACTACAGAACTGTGATGCAATTATAAGTGAAAAAACTCTGGGAGACATAAAAATAGGCACATAACTTGCAGCAGAACATTTCTGCCATGATGATGTTTTCACTCCTAGATCATCTTAGTCCTGGCAGAATGATATTAGTCTGGAGAAAATGTATAATCTCTGCTCTATTGTGGACTGTTTATATCAGACATTTACATCCCATTACTTGAGAAAGTTAATGACACTGAAAAATGGTGTTGCACTAACATAACATTCTTCTAGTGTGATGTAAATTTACCATAAATGTCTGATTTATCAATCACAATCAATTTAAACTGCCTTTATTAACACTCATAGCACCCTCTAATGGCTGAAAATTTTGATGTCTCATTTCATTTTAGTTCATTTTTGTTTCTCCAGGCCTTTGTTTGGTTTTCTACTGTACAGCATCCACCCATTATTACGCAAAATGAGTGCACTGGATAATCCCATATACTACTGTACAATAAATAAATGAACCAGATGATCATGTCCATTTACTTCAAGATTTATTGAAAATATGAAACAAATATTTTTTTTTACCTGTTTAATAGTGATATATTTTGCTTTATGTATAATTTTACATAGCTTTTTAATTATTTTTGTGATTTCTCTTTATGGTTGTTTCTTTGGCTTTGTTACCATACTAAATGACTTGTTTGATTTCAACAGTCCTTTGATCAATTAATTTTATTCACTAACTTTTGACCGCTACGGTGGTAAAGTGGATAGAGCGGCCACCTAGGATGCAGGAGGTCGTGGGTTTGATCCCAGGCGGAGTTATACCAAAGACTTACAAAAACGGTACTAACAGCTGCCTCGCTTGGCTCTCAGCATTAAGAGCTTAGTGTTAGGACTGGTCGGCCTGGTGTCAGGATAATGTGACTGGGTGGGACATCATGCTGCATGTCTTCACCATTATGCCCCAGTGCTAGACATCACTATAAACTGCCACACTGCAGACATCCTAGAGATATGACTGAAGAATTGTTAAAGCTATGTAAAAAATCCAAATCACAAAGACACACACACTAATTGTTGCCCGCTTAACTCTAATTCCTTGTTGGTCACAAGATTCCATTCAAAGATTTTCCTTTCAAAATATTTAACAACAAATTTTTAGTACCCTTTGCATGTTGTTTCCTCTTCTTGACTTGTCTTAAATGATGAATAGCGCTTTGATCTTAGTCCACAAAACTATTTTATAGTCGTACTGTCAGTTCATTTCTGAAAATGGTGGGTAGTCAGTACTGTCTTAAAATGTAATATTTCCTCTCATTTCAGTGTTAGAGTTATTAGTTTCAACATGGACACACAGTGAATCAGTAATGGTTTTAAGAGGTTGCATTCTGTTCCCATACTTTATATAAAAAATTGTCATAGCAGAATTCACTCTTTAACCACTTCTTTAGCTCTAACAATGTAAATGAATCGGTTTTGCTAAATCTGATTTTCTTGTTTTTTGATGCTACCTAAAACCAAATTATCACCAATTATCGTCAATTATCATCAATTATTGTTCTCCCAGTGAATGAGAGATCTAATGCCATTTGGAATATTTCTTTTCATCTAGACTTGTTTAAATAGTTGTTGGTTCCTTCAAATTCTGATTAGGGAATTTTTTAAAAATCATCTTAACAAAGTCTTTCTCAAATTCATTTGTGGCCATTTGTTTACAAATGCCAAATAAAGGTATCTTTTTAGTTTTAATTCCATCTGCAAAGCTTTAGATTTCTGCAATGAAAAACAAACTTCACTTTGTTTTTCAGACATAAAAAATTTAGAAACTGATGTTTTTGTGCCTTTTTATGTTCAATAAATATTCTTTCAAATCAGATAATCTTGCAAGTTGGTACTTCTAAATACTCTTCTAGAACATAATTAGCATTATTGTTATCTATTTTAAATTGACATTCTTCTATCTAATCTGTCCATCAATTGTCCATCTAAAATTCTTAACAGTCTGAACTGTATATATTGTCTGTATCTAGATATATGATAAAGGACATTGATTTAGACTTGCTGTATTCCCCATCATTTTAACTTTACCTTTGTCATCCAAATAGTTGTTATGGGGTTTAATGCCATCTTTCAGCACAAGAAATATATTTCTCATCATTGTTATCTCCTTGTCGCTACCTTGCCTTGACAACGAGGATGTTGCCATAACCAGACAAGTTATGACTGAAGAGTGGAATGTATCTTTTGTACTTACAATTTGGATTGCATTCATTATGTGGTGGACTGCTACATTTTGCCTCTTGCATAGTTATAATCACAAACTTTGTGTTTTTTTCTTACAGATATGGCATATGGGGAAAAAAAATAATGCATCTGAGGTCATATACATATTTGCACAAGATAACAATTATCCATATATACTTGCTTGCAAGTCCATCTGCAAAAACAACATACACACCAATCTGCCATAGTATAATGCACCAGAAGATAAAGGTCCATAGACCAACTGCATAGACCCTGATCTGCCACCATATTATTCAATGGCAGATTTGGGTCTGTCCAATTTTGAAATTGGATTCAACTTATAAGTGAATACATACAGTATAGGTATATTAATTTATTTCCTTCAACACCAATCCTTTAAGAGTCATGGTATTTTACGTTTACAAAGTGTTCATATGAATCACTCTTGATGGGCACTATGATTATCCATGTAAAATAATTATCCATGTAAAATAATCATCCATGTAAAATAATTATCCATGTAAAATAATCATCCATGTAAAATAATTATCCATGTAAAATAACTATCCATGTAAAATAAGGTAAAAATAAATGTTGATCAACATGAAGATGTATTGCAGGTTTGTCTGAAGCAGCTGATGTAAAAAAAGATCCCTTTTTTACCAACCTTTTATTTAGCAGGTAAGTTACATACTTTTAACACTGATCTTGATCAAGGATGTGGACTGACATACTTATGGTTTGACAAACATACAAGCACACATGGCCTAAATGTAGGGTGAAGATGGAGAAATTATAAATTGATATACATACCTATGGATGGATATACATACATACAGACAAAATGACATTAATCCAGGTTGTGGATGGACATAATTATTATTGATATATATACACACACAAAACAAACTAACCTTACTCTAGGGTGGGGATTGATATACTTATGGCTACATGCACACACACACATTGGCCTTAAAATAGGATGTACACTGACACGCTTATGGATGGATATGCATACAAACACAATGACCTTAACATAGGTGTGGATATACCCATTTAAAGTGGGTTAAATTATAAAATGACCATGTCTTATCCACAGAATGCTGCACATATATGAGAGGTCTAGCAAATGCACAGCAGATATTTGCCACCCAGACTCGAAGCATATCTCATTTAACAATGCTCATGTCTTTCTGAGAGATCTTCACCAAAAAAAACCCAAAGGTTTTGTTATCATTATGACATCGAAGCTTTCCCAAAAATTGATAAGGTGATTACACTGCTTGATTTGATACTGTGACGATGAAGTGCTCTTAGAGACATGTCTTCAACAGCAATGCTTCTTTACAACCTTATTTCACTCATACCTTTCAAAATTATTTTGAATTTTGAGTGACTGCAATTATGTCTGTTAATTTTTCAAGATAGAGTAAGCTGTACTGTGAAACTTGTCAATAGCACCACCCCTGGGAAAAGGGAAAACTGACCATTGTACACAAATGACCCATATACACAGGTTCACATTTAAACTTGGTTTTTGAGCAAATAAAATGCACCAGATATTATTTATTTATACATTATTTTTACTATTACTGCTATTATTGCTATTATTATTTTATGCATATATGTTGTTCTCATCAAAATTTATGTAACATACAAGGTTTCTGTATCCTGCTTACTTTATTCTATAATTAAATCATTATGTACACCATAACAAACAATAAATTCACTAATGATGACTGTAAAACAAAGGACTGACTCTTTGGTTGTACAGCTTGCATAAATTAAGCTTAAAAACAGCTGTTTATGCTTCAAAAACAGTATCTGAATTAGCCAATTGCTTAACTGACTGAGATCAAAAGACAGTTCTCTTATGTGAAAGGCCTGTGATGAATAGGGAATCAAAAGAAGTCGTATGTGGCTATTTATGACCCATGAACCAAAACTTCAACTGCCTTCTACAGAGCAGTTTTAAATATTGAAAGACTTGACATTATGAAAAGATATCAACTCATATCTCTTCTCTAAGATAAACGCTGTTTTCTAAATCTGCCATAATTTTCCACTTATGCCTAATAATTTATTGTATCTAAGTTTGCCTGATTCTCATTTCTGATGCAACTATACAACTACATTTTCCAGTGTCCAACAAACAAATTGCTTCATCCCTCTCCCTGAAGACTAAACACTGCTTTGCTTCTGAACCTGACACACTGACACCTTTGAGTTAGATTGACAAGTGACCGAGTACAGTCAGTACAAGTAAAAGATGAAATAATTACACATTAATTCACATAATATGCATTTATCTCAAGAATGCCATGCTCATCAACAAAAAATTAATTGGCATACATCACGCGGTCACTGTTGACATGCTCTAATGACCAATTAAGGTAGGAGAAACTGATGATTAGGAAACATCTGGCTGCTGACCACTGAAAGCAGGTGATAGTTACAGATGGGACATTTATACAGCAAACTGGGTGAGGGGAAATTAGAATGACCATTGTGATCAGCTGACCGTTAGGACAGGTCTGACTGTAAAGGACATGTTTGGCACTTAATGCAGTGTTGCTTTGACATTGGATCACCAAAGTTCCATATATGCACTCAGGTCAATGTCTGCTTGAAAGAACTAATTCAATGGAAGAAACCAGTCTTCTCCACAGCCTGGATTATTAAAAGGAGATAGGTACATAGAACAAAATGTAAGTTTAGACAACAATGAAATTATGAAGAACTAGTTTATTTATAAGTCAAGTTGTCATTATGACTGAAATTATATTATTATTATGATCTCTAAATATGCACTAGCACATGAAGAATTGATCAAGGTAAAGGAAATATAATTGTTGTCTTGTTTGTCTCCCAACACAATTTTAAAAAAAAATCCTCTTTCTTGGTCAAAACTCTGGGGAAGTAGAGTTACTTCCCTTGTTTGATAGAAACCTATGCAACTATTCATCAACAAATCAAACAAGGCTCTAGATGACCAGAGTCCAGTGATGAATCCTTACTGCTGACAGCCAATGTGAAACATAATCCACGTAAAATGGTCCAAGAAATGATTTAGTACAACCCACCAATATCCACCAGTTTGTATCCAAGAAATCCTAGTCATAAACAAGCCTGAAGCTTCTCTCTTGTTCTTTTCTCTGAGTCTCCATTTGCTTAGATATCTCCTCCACTCGTCTGCTCAGCAAGGCTTAAAAGTAAAAACAACATGCTAAACATCAGAAAAAGTAAACAAGCTATAGTTTTCATGAATGTATTGAGACAAAAAAATCTGTAATACATTAACTTTGATAAAAAAGATAGATGTATAGCATGTACTTTGTCAGTCATAGAATTATTAAAAAATTACATTATAGTTAGAAAACATTTTATGAATAAATGCAAATACATAAAATATTTATATACTAAGATTTTAAGTGCATGATCAATTTTTCCACCTTTCCATTTTATAAAAAAGGACAATCAATGAAACAAAAGAAAAATATCTATTCTGTTATAGTAGAATATATTAGAATTCATAGTCTTAGAGACCTATTTGTCCAAAATTTGTTTGCCTTTTTTCATGTCATGATAGAGTAGACAAAAGACAAAATTAAGCAAAAGCCACTTTACATCCTAATTTGCGAGTGGATGAATTTCAAATAGTTCAAATTTCATTGATAATGAGATGTGTTTCAATAAATCCGTTAAAAATGTAATTAAGAAAATATAAAGAAAATGAAAGTGCTAATTTTGTGCATTTGACTTTGTGACCAGCCATGCTGCTTAGGAGAGTTAACCTGTATTAACCATTCAACATCACCAGGCCTGAAACTTCAAAAATATCTTAAGTGAAAAATTTAAACATTTACTCAAAACTACCAAAATCACAGTTTTGCTCAAGTCATAGAGTAGCAAACTTGAAGTTAGTTAACCAAATGAAAATAACCAGGGGTGAAAATTTAAATTATCATTCAGAACCATAACGAGTACCATGAATGGTACATTATGACAATCATCTATGTACATAATTATAATTTTATACAGAAACCATTTCCGTCAAACTGACCTTGACCTTTGCCCTATTACTCCCAAAATCAACAGGCTTTTTATTTATCCTACTTTACAACTTACAATTATGAACAAAGTCTGTGAAACACAACTATAATTAGTGTGCAGAAACCATTTTTTCCACTTGTCCCTGACCTTGACCATTGATCTCTTGACCCCCAAATCATTAGATTTGTTTGATGCTAGTGCAAGCTATCCATAAAGTTTGGCTAAGGTAAATCAGTTATAACTGATTTCTTGTGCAGAAAACATTTTTTATTTTTTTCAGTCCAAGTGACAGTGCCTTTTGACTTTTTGGCTCAAAAATCAATAGGATTCTACCTTACACCAATTGCATGCCATCCACAAAGTCTGGTAACAATAGAGGCTGAAAGAAATAAAGTTACTGTGCAGGAACCATTTTCATTTTTTCATTCAGAATGATCATGACTTTTGACCTTTTCAGCCTAAACTTGATAGGGTTCTTCCTTACCATGGTGAAACCATCAACAAAATTTGGTGAAAGTAGATGGTAAATAATTTGATTTATTGCACAGAAGCCATTTTCCTTGTTTCACAGTGACCTTTACCTGTGAGCTTTTGAGTCTGAAATCAATAGGGTTCTTCCTTACTCCAAGTGCAAGCCATCCAAAGATTAGTAACTGTAGATTGTTGACAAATACTGTTACTGTGTAGAACCAAATTGGAAACAGATGGATGGAAATATGAATGGATAAAAAACATTACATAATATGCTCTACCTTACAGCGGGCATATAAAAAGAACTTAATGGAAAGTTTTTCGTCCACTGCAAGTTAGACAACTTAAAAATGTTATGAATTCAAGGCTAGGATATATTCTGTTAAGTTTCATGAATCAGTCAACAATTACTAGTATCATTGCACTGAGTCAGACAGAAGGAATATCATCTGTGTGAATGCTTTGGAAATATGATCAATATCTAAAGCAAGCATGCCTTCTTTTCCTTAGCAAGAGTCCTTTGAAGGCCTGACACACTATTGGGCCCCAACAAAATTTGAAGGCCTGACACACTATTGGGCCCCAACAAAATTTGAAGGCCTGACACACTATTGGGCCAAAAAAAAATTGAAGGCCTGACACACTATTGGGCCAAAAAATTGGTTGGAACCAACAAGATATGTTTTTTCCATTTGATTTTTGTTTTCAACTGCTGGGTACTGAACATGCAAGACATCCTTGAAAACCTCCAACACAATAATTAACTTCTTTAAAAAATGTTTTTATACACTGAAAATCTCCAACACAATGAATTAACTTCTTTAAAAAAATATTTTAATACATTAAAGTTAACATAATCATAAGACCAGTGCAGTGCAAATATATTTGCCATGAACTTTGACCTTAAAACTGATATAATGCATAGAAAATAAATGAACTTGTGTCAGACTCTATCAAGATATTCCAACATCCAAAGTTTGATTGAATCCATAATTAGTATTTGTTTCAATTATTGTATTCACAAGTCATTATAGTTCATAAGCACAAAACATTACAGTTCAAAAATACAACAAGTTACTGTTCAAATGCCCAACAATTTACAGTTCAAAAGCCCAACAAGTTACAGTTCAAAAGCCCAACAAGTTATAGTTCAAAAGCCCAAAAAGTTATAGTTCAAAAGCCCAACAAGATACAGTTCAAAAGCCCAACATGATACAGTTCAAAAGCCCAACAAGTTATAGCTCAAAAGCCCAACAAGTTATAGTTCAAAAGCCCAACAAGATACAGTTCAAAAGCCCAACAAGATACAGTTCAAAAGCCCAAAAAGTTATAGCTCAAAAGCCCAACAAGTTATAGTTCAAAAGCCCAACAAGATACAGTTCAAAAACCCAAGAAGTTACAGTTCAAAAGCCCAACAAGTTACAGTTCAAAAGCCCAACAAGTTATAGTTCAAAAGCCCAACAAGTTAAAGCAAGGTCAGGTACAAATCCATTCAAACTTGTTTCTCATGTCATTCACACAAGCCTTTACAGATAAACATCAGTTTCAAGACTTTTGGCTTTGAAATCAATCTCAGAGTACTGACTGTCAACTTGTTTGTTATAATTCAACTACTATTTTTGACATAATTTTTGACAACTGGTTCATACAGCCCTGGTGAATTTATTTCTTCTATGGATTATGCAAGATTATTTTTTCATGTAGAAATTAGGTTTCTTCACATATTACTTTGCTCATCACTGTATAAACAGGTCCAACAGAACAGAACAAATCTAAATTTTGAATGAAGTTTTCAAGATATGCATCATGAATACACAAAACAAATGCCTTCCTTCCTGATTTCAACAGTAGGTCAATTTAATAGCACTAAATGATACGGATGCCTATAATTCATTTACAAGTCAATCAGACCAAAATGTGCCAATTAGCATATACATTACTGCTTACCTGAGTTTGAATCAATCCACTGTAAGGAGTCCATATGAGCATTGAGAATCTTTGTAATTTGCTGAATCTGCAAAATTGAATAAATTCTTTAAGCTTCATATACAAAAATTTGGGAAACGCAAATTGTTTGTCACAGAAGTATCTTCATAATTATATTTTTTTCAACACAAAATAAATACTTTTTTTTAATGAACTGCAGATAGAGACTATATAGGAAATTTCAGACATCAACTTTTCACATAAATATTTTTATTTATTAACTTATAGATGGAACAGAAGTTTAACACTTTGTATATTCTGATTCATATTCATAACTTGACACATTAGCTTTTCCATTATAATTCAAATAAATAACTATATTAACAGCCTTTAATTTAAGTCATTTCCCTCTTTCTACAGTGACCTTTTCAAGTGCTGATGAACGGTTGGTTAGTTCATATTTAATGGCAGTTTAGGCACATTACTGACTATCTCATATCAAGGAAGTGGGAGCAAGGTGCCTTTCCAAATTACAGCGAGGCAGTACCCACGCTGGTATTGGCATGTACTGAACTTGCAAACCCTGGGTTACAAGTTCCCTGCTCTATCAAATGAGCTATGATGTCCTTCGATAAATGGAACAGTAATAAATTTGTGACCAATTATATTGACATTCCAAGCATACAAACCTAATATTAATCATACAATAAATAAACAATTATGCCACATTTCTAATATGTAAAGGATGAATTTACCAACAAGGGGCAAAGTGGAAGGTAAACACATACTCAGTTCTCAGAAATGTACCTTTTTGCAGCAATAAAGGTGAAATAAGGAAATTTCAGATATCTTTTCTCTTCACTAAATCAAAGGAAACTAATTATATTTTTAGTGTAGAACTGGTCAAGTGAATAACTTAATTCATGTCCAGTGGCTTACAGGGTCTTGGTTGTCCTGGCCAGAGTTAGATGTGTTGAGATGGTCAATTATTTCCTTCAGGTCCTGTAGCATTCTCTTTAGCTGGGCATCAATGTTCTCGGCCAACTGGTAACTATAACAAAAAGGAAAATGATGAAACTCAGTTTTCTCAAATTAATTTTTTTGCCGATTGAGCTAATTGTTATTAGAGGAGCATTATACATTGTTCTTCATCTGTTCATAGGATGGTGTCTTTTCATGACAATTTTTTGCTCTCTGAATGCTAATTTACATCAATGAGCTTATGTGATCATCAGAAATGAGGTGAACACCATACAGTTGATCATTGTCACGGATGTAAAATTTAATGATTTGGTCCAGAAAGAGCAGTTTTAAATTCTGGTGGTTTAAATTTTAGAGACTGCAAACAAAGGGAGGGACAACTAGTAGTATTTTCTAGCCTAGTATATGCTGAATTCATTGTGACTACACAACACTCCACTCTGTGTGTGTGTGTGTGTTGTTGGGGGGGAGGAAATAGCTTCTTTACCCTTCAGCGAAGGAAGAATCATGAGAAGCAAGCATGCATTATGTCAATGAACTGAAATATTAGTCAATAATAGAACAACCGTTTCAAATTCACCTGGGTTTAAGAACTCAAATACTAATATACTCACTTTTACAAGTCCAACTGCTGCACAGACCCAGAACTACCATTGCAAAATGTTCTGGCAGATCTGGGTCTATGCATTTTGCTAGAAGTAATCAGTACAGCAAACAACATTATGTGATGGCAGATAAAGGTCTATGTGGTTTGGAGAAGGACTTGATTTATAAGCAAGTATCAACTGTACTCTCTGCTCTATCGATAACAAGTTTGATTAAATACTAACTGTTCACAGCTGCCAGCTGAAGTGAGTTCTTTTTACACTGTCCATAGCAGCAGATAAGCTGCTGGAGTCCCTAGAACTCTTCATTTATCATGGGAAACACATTGATTTATTTATTTATTATTTAACCAGTACCAAACATTGGATCCTATTCTACATTTATTTTGAACATTATCTTCAGTCTCTTTCATATCGTTTGCAGAGAACTGAGGCTAAGAACGTAAGCTCATTTAAGAACAATGAGGAATGTTCTATTTGAAGTTCAATCTTAAGATTTTCCAAAATGTTAAAACCTGTGGCCAATTTTCAGCGGATAATAAAGTGAATTTTATTTTCATTATCGTAAACTGGGATCACGAAATTACTGCAATTTCTTGTTTGCTAAAATAATTTGACACAGATACACAGAACATATCTTTCTATGATGACCTAGCTCTTTGACTTACTCAATAAACTGCAAATATTGTAATTAAATGGCAAACAGTTTAATGAAATGACTCAAAGGTATATTCCCATCCTTCATATGTCTTATCTTTGCTACAAATAGATCAAACACTATGTGTTAAATTAAAATCACACAATTAAGATACGAAGAATATACAACAATTCCTCACTATAATGTCCTTCATTATAACATGAAACCTGTATGACAAGATATGTATGGTCATGGATCCCATTTCATTTAATAAAATTATATGCACCATGTACTTCATTAAGAATTATGAGGCAGTCACACTATAAGGCAGTAAACTCTATGGCACCCATGGACAGTATTATAACGAGGGAATACTGTATCATGTACTTCATTATAAGGTGGTCTCACTATAAGACAGTATACTCTACAGTTCCCATGGACAGCAATATAATGAGGGAGTACTGTATCATGTACTTCAGTATAAGGTGGTCTCACTATAAGGCAGTATATTCTGTAACTCCAATGGAAAGTATTAAAAAGAGGGAGAACTGTGGAACATGATGTCTCACCTATTTGTTCTGATATTTTGACTTGCAAAGCTTGAACACATGATATAAATGTTGATCTTGCCACAGATGGAAAAATGTGAAATGACTACATTTTGTGGGATAACAATTGTCATGGCTTTCATATTTTCTGCAAGCAATAAATTTAAAGACCCAACAAAGAGTAATTCTATTGTGAAACTACTCCCCTTTCCTCATGTTGGCTTGGGGATGTAGACTAGTCCCCCATCAAACATGGAGTTTGAGGTGTTGTAAGAGGTGACTCACGAAGGCAACTTTTTTTTTTATAACAACATGATGTTCTATGATACACAGATATGCACTCTTTCTGCATAATATGAAAAATATAAAATTGTAGAAAACACAATTTTCAGACCTATAAATTATTGTCAAGCATTGGGTTTACATAATAATCAAAATCAAACTTTCAGATTTGAAAAGCGCAGACACTGTTTTGAGTTGTATAAATAGTACAAAGGCATAAGGTATACATATTATAACAACCATGGCTGTTATTGTAAAATTTAATGATTCCATGTAAAATGAGGTAGATGAAGATCCACATCCCAGAAAAAAGTTTTGTGAAAAATTGAAATTTTATAGTAAATTATGTTTCTGCAAAAACATAATCACATTAATGTAAGGAATTACTTCTGCTACCTCAGTGTATCCCTTGCAATGAATGACTGAGAGTCAAAAAAAAAACTCAATGTCAGATTTGGGGGTCAGACTGTGTGAAAAAAACAAAAAAAAACTTAGGTATCAAAATTGGGGGTCAAATTAAAATTTTGGGGGTCCCTAAAGCACAACTGAGGGTAAAGGGAAACAATGTACTGGGGAATCCAGCCCTCCCACAAGCTGAAAAATCAAAAATCTTTAGCTGTATAGACTAAGGGAAGTAAATCTTACAGATTACCTCCCATTATCCCACTAGGTGGCTTGACTTGTATCAGATACGGTCAGTTTTAACTCAAGTAATGTCTGAGACAGGATGTGCATATTGCAGGGAGCATAGGGAAGGATTTATAGTAATGTGATTGGGTAAGTATTTCCAGAGAAACATAATTTACTATAAAATTTTCTTTCTCCATCAAATACATTACCCAATCACATTAACATTATGAGAATAGACAAGAGGAGGAGGAAATGCTGAGCATTCAACCTCTACCTAAAAGCAACCTGTTTATATGTAAAACTCTCCTGGTTGACTCAACCGAATATAAGCATATATATATATATATATGTGCAAGGAACTATCCTGTTGACTCTGCACCAATGAATAATTACAGAGAAGGATTTTTCTCAGATGAATACAGCACAAGTTGATAGGTCCTACATGAGGATGTGGCTGTGTCAGGAGTGGTGTGATCTTGTAACTGTATAGGCAGCAACCATGAGACTAACTAGATTCAACTCCATGTTTTGTAAGGCCATGTAAGGATGCTTTCTATCAAATTTAGTCATATTGCATTCAGCAATATTCGCCAACTCATTTTATGGTTTGTCTGTTTATAGTAATGGCAGCCATATCCAATGGTGGATCAGCATCATTTGTACTGGCTTTCAAGGCTTTCAAATCAAGTTTTGTTAAATTTTTATTTAGCAGGCTTTTGAAGTCATTTAAAAGTTGTCTATAATTTTCTGAAGGAAGAACAACATTATTGGTATAAATTTGAAAGGGCTTCATTTAAGGCTGATTTCAGTTATATTTGAGAAGTCATTTGAATTTTTTGTTAAAGTAATGGCAGCTATGTATGATGGCATATTGGCATCATTCAAACAGCTAAAAATAAAATCAGTATATTTTATATTGCATTTTCTGGAAATGAATTGAAAAAATGACTGGATTTTCCATGCAAGTAACCTTTTCAGAACTGCCTGAATTACATCTGAGAGACTGAACTCAATAAACATTTTATTTTCTGTTTAAGATTTAATGCTGCATTCTATTGGAAACATTCTTCACTGGTGAGCAAATCTCTAGAAAATGTCAAGAGAAAAAAAATAAAAACAATCTTCTAAGGGACTACAATAGGATGCAATAAATGCTGATTGGCTCAGATAGTGAAATGTAAAGAAAATTATACCAATAACACCATGCGATACGTATACATACGTGTTTTCCCTCTCCAGATCAGCATGTGGCTGGAAGCTGGAACTGGGTAGCTGCTCCACACTTTTCTCTAGTGGCACCAACAGTTCCTCAAGTTCACGCTGCTGGGAGTGGATGAAGTCCAACTCATGGTCCAGCTTCTGCTGATCGATCTTCACACGCTCCATGTCCTGGTTAAGGGACAGTATCTGGAAAATTGTCAGAGAGGTCTGCTTAGGACATAATAGATTTGCACAGCTTGGTCAGGCGTCTTGACTTCAGAAGAGGAAGGATTTTCAATAACCTGACTTTCCGAATTCAAATGGACAAAAATGACAGCTAGTTAACAAATTTCTTTCTTGTATATTATTATGTGCACATCATCTCAGCACATCAGTCCTTTCACAGTAACATGCTGCATTTCATACTGTCCTTATATCTAGCACAGGAATTTTTAGCCTTTCATTGCTTGGATTGTATTTGTTGCAATCCTCGTGATTGTTGAGATCAAGATGCATCCAAATTTTCTCAAGTGAGCCTGAATTTTCCTCAATGTCTGCCTTAAAGTTTACTGCACTGGGTTCAGATCAAACTTCTGAAGTTTTTAAATGCATATTTCCAAGTTAACAATAGCAGTACATGATATTTCTCGAGTCTCAGGCTCGGCTAACGTGGGTACGTGAGAAAGCCTGCCAGTAGCTTCTCGTGGGTCGGTGGTTCTTCCCGGGGTTTTCCAGGGTTCTTCCTCCACCAATTATACTGGCCGCCATGTATAGCCTATCTTGTGCTTAAAAATGGCGTTAAACCATACAACAACAACAACAACATGATATTTCAATATGCCTAGACTGCCTTACTGAAAAGTTCTTGTTAGAGTCGGCAGGTCTGTCTTCTAAAAGGTTTCCAAGTTTCAGATGAAATATTATCAGGTTAAAAAAAGGTTTAGAATATCAACTTTTTCTCATGTGAGTTGGGTAACTTTGACTCCCTGAGAGAGACACGAAAGTAACTGAAGAGACATTTCCCAAATTGCACTGCTCAGGTTTTCTATGTTGAACATTAAAATAATGTGTGAAATAAAATAAACAAAAGCAAAAGCCTTTAGTCAGTAATTCTTATTTATAGCATATTATTTATTTTAAACTAGCATTGTATGCTATAACCATACCAATAATATGCCATCTCTTTTTTGTCAGTACCATTTTCTTGTAAGAAATAACAGATTAGGTGTTAATGTGGTATAGGGAAATCCCACCAGTGGGATATGAATTTGTATTTGAAACTTGGAAAAGACTTGCCCCTGCCCATGAAGCTTACCCTTGGGTGGAATTTACATTATCATGGATTATATTAGTCTCATCATGCTGTTGCAGGTGAGACAATGCTGACAGTTTGATTTCAGTTTCTTTGGTGGTTTAAATGGCACATCAACACATAACAGGCTTTAGAGTGCTAATGCAATGAGATTAAAATGTCTTGCCCAGAGAAACTTGCCCAGATTCAAATCTGCAACCTTTGGATTGCTTAGCCAATCATGCTAACCACTAAGTGACAATTGTTCCCAAGACAAAAGTGCTAACCTTCTCTCCATTATCCACTAGCAGTCTGTCCCAGGCATTAACTTGTGTGGCCTGCAATAGGAAAACCCTCTCTTGCTCCTCTAAATCCAGCATCCACTTGTTGATCTGCTCCTCAAGTTGTCTGTAGTTCATCTGCTTAGTTGGGGATCCTGATGGGGATCCTGATGTGGCACCAGAAGTTGAAGTTGCAGTGCTAGTAGAAAGGAATGAATATGAACATAGTGTCTTTAAATATAATTGAAATGTTGTCAACTGTGTGATTTGATTTTCAATCATTCATATATGATATCACTTCCTTTTGAAGAAGCCTCTACATAAATATATTACCTCTGTATAAAGAACACCTACTTGTACAGGATAACATTAATAAACCATTAAGTCAACCTCCATAACTGGTTTATATAATGGAAACTTATGCACATGGGAGAACATTAATAAGCCATAAAGTTAATAAGCCATAAAGTTAACCTCTGTAATTTGCCTGTATATCATGGACACTTATTTATACAGGACAACACCAACCATTAAATTAACCTCCATTTAGTTAGCTGCCAATACAATACATATAATGATAAAGATTAAGAGAATCTCTCTGACAAGGGGGACACAAAAAATGTAACCCTGCAACTGAATTTCCTTGTCCTGGTACACCCAATATTTTTTAAATTTAAATTAAATAACCCTGCACTTCGGCAACATAATTGGCATTGATTAGGTACCATTACTGCCTCTCACTCTATAAAGGTCATCATGTTTTGTACTCTGAATAATTATCTAAGCAGAATCCAGCTATATATGCTGCTCTTAAAAAAAGAAAAGAAAAAAAAAATCAAGAACAAAAAGTTATAATTGTTATGTGCTTCAGTACTGCATCATGAGTATCTTGAACAATGTGCTGATATTTTTGTAAACCCATATTGATACAATTATGTTAATGAAGGCAATGGGGAGCATGGTCAAGTCTAAGTAAACAGGTTCACGCATGAGAAAATAGAAACATAAAATCATTTTATATTGCTGCATTAACACATTTAATTGATGAATGTCATGTGAAGATAACAATAAGTAATTCATATTATTTTATACAGACAACTTTTAACTTTCATTGGTTCTAATTTGGAAAAAGTTCTATGGTTGGCAGCGATTTGATAAATTAGACAACTCGGTCTAACAAAGTGTGTAATGAGGTTGAGGAGATTTCTAATTCATGATATTCTTGGAGATTTATACTTTTTGTCCTGGAAATATGGCCATTGTTGTTATTACTAGTACAGTGATAGGCAACATGGAAATTTTCTTGTGGAATAGGATGTGAACTGATGTTGAACCATTCTCATAAGTGCAGGAATTTTCATTTGTTTATAATATTTAATTCAACTGGTGCTAGTCAGAAGTATTTGAAAAATTTTGAAAAATGCAGGTCAGACAAACACATTTCTGGTATTTGCTGGCATTGCAGATACTCTTGAGAGAGTTTGGACTTTTGTTGGTGCTGGCATTGCAGATACTCTTAAGAGAGTTTGGACTTTTGTTGGTGCTGGCATTGCAGATACTCTTAAGAGAGTTTGGACTTTTGTTGTTGCTGGCATTGCAGATACTCTTAAGAGAGTTTGGACTTTTGTTGTTGCTGGCATTGCAGATACTCTTGAGAGAGTTTGGACTTTTGTTGTTGCTGGTATTGCAGATACTCTTAAGAGAGTTTGGACTTTTGTATAGCCAGTGATGTGTATTGCCTGTGTGTCTGAAACAGTGTTTTCTGTTAATAGTTCATTCCACACAGCACTGCAAATTTTTTCCTACCTGTAACTCAGTAAATTTTCAGGTCAACATCACTAAATCTAGCTAAATGTACCTAATTCATTCATACAAAGTATTTAAAAGTAATTAGATACTTTTAGCTACATTCACTGATGTTGACCTAAACAAATTCTAAGGTACAGATAGAATAAATTCACCATGCTTTGTATAGCATAATACCAAATAATTCAACTTTGTGTGCATGTGTCTGTCTCTCTCAAAATGTTTTGTATGGTGTGTTATCAAAGTTGAAGAGACCTTAAGTTGCCTTATGAGTGAATTTATTCTGCTATATATCTGTTGCTGTTGTTTAATTTTATAATAACTCCATCAGGCACAGCAGAAGACAACAGGGGTTCCTTCTTTTTAAAATTAGTTCCTAGTGCATGATTGAGATGACCTGACTGAGATGACCAGCCTGGGATAAGGAAAGTAAAGTTAGCAAAACAGCTAAATTTCTCGTCTCACATGGGTGAGAATTGGCTACACTGTGATATAGGAATGATGATAATATTACAATACAGACTTCTACCTCATCTGCTTATTTTTGTATGCAATGTATATCTTGAAAAGATGGCCTTGCAAGCACAGAGCAAAGTTACTAATACAACCTGAATATATCATGACTGCTTTTCAAATTCTGCATATGGTTTAATTACAAACTTTTGAAGGTCTATGTAATTATTTGACTCTGGAAATATGAAAATATTTCCTAGTGGGAGCCTTGAATACAGCTAAGAGTTTTGTTTATGGTCTCAGCAAAGTTACTTTTTGTGTTCACATTAGATCAACAAAATATCTTTCATACTTGAATGTGTAATAAATATTCACATATAATTTAACATAATCTATACACAGAACTTGATAGCTGGAGACCAGTGACCAGAGCACAGAAAGAGGACAAGTCACTCTTTCTGTTGCCGGGAGAACTCCTGACCACTGAATAACTTCTGTTTAAGCTCCCAGACAATTTCTAAGTACTGAAACAACAGATCTGCATGAGAGGAGATGGGGAGATAATTTTTGTGACCTTTGTACCAGAGGGTAGGTCACAAGTCTGAGATAAGGACGTTGTAAACCTTGTTCACTGTACCCTCATCGAACACTTGACCCAACAGTGATTGTGTGAAGGAGCAATGATGTATCCCAAAATGTCTTTGAATGAATTCACAAAAATCCCAAAGTAATATATTATTTCAAAGTCAATAAGCATTTTAGTAATTCCAATGAATCGTTAATATACATAACACTACACTACATCCTCCTAGGCAAATGGGATTGCTGATCCCTTCTACATAGAGTATAGGAAAGCTCGGGGATTTGAAGCTCTTGCGAGCTCGATAATTTTTTCAAGCTTGAGTAGTACGAAAAATAATTTTTTTATAATTTATTTAAACATCATTCTTGTTAATATAACAGTATTTCAAAAAGACAAGAGCATGCAGAGATTTATCCGATAACTTTGATCGCAATTTTGTACAGAAATTAGTAGCAACTGAAAATGCTCTTTCTGAATCAATTGAAGTCGGTTTGATTGTACTGATGGCATCTGATAATTGCCTCAAATTTTCAGTCAGTTCACCATTACTTTTTGACAAGGAAAATTCTTGGCGTAATTTCTTAAATCGATCGGTTTGAAGAGATCCCTGAGTGCTAGAAGCTTCCAATCAAAATCTAAGTTCATCTTCAAGTGAGAGCTCGTTATGGTTAATTGTTATTTTCTCATCATGTGCTTCTTCATTTGCAATATTTGCCGATGGAAATAGCCGCTTCATCAAATTTGTCGCTAATTCAATAGAAGTTCTGGATGGAACATTATCCAAATGGTGAAGAGAAATCATAAGATCCATAAGTTGTTGATTAACTCTACCGTCTATGTAATAATCAATATTTTCTAAAAGAGTACGACTGATCTCTGTTCCTTGTGCAGACAATGTTTCCCTCATGAAGCTAATAGCAACATAAGCGGTTCTCAGAGAAGCTTTTCTTTCGCTCATAGCATTAAGAGTAACCTCAACCGGTTTCAACGCCAAAACTATGGATTTCAATAATTCTATGTTCAAATTAGTTAAGAGATGCTCAGATCCGATTTCACTCAGCACTTCATTGGTGACATCGTATAATTTAATAAAGATTTCTAGTATTTTTAGCATGGAATTCCATCTAGTTTTGCAGTCGAGGGACAGTTGTTGTTCTTTGTTAAATTTTTCTGAGCTTTTAGCTTTAAACGCATCTGATCGTATGGCTGAGCCTTTGAAAAATTTAACGATTTCTCTCACAGTGTTTATATTTTCCTTCCATGATTCGCTTTGTATCTCAACTTCTTCAGCACTCAATTCATCGTCGCTTTCATCGAAATCATCAGTCTGTCCAGTTTCTTCGTGTGAAAAAACTGAAATTCCTTGACCTGGGCAATTTTCTCTGTAAAAAGTTTTTGTAACACCCAAATGCAATCCGTGATCAAGGCAGGCTTGATACAGAGCGGGCGATTTTTCTCCGAACTTGATCATGACACTTGCTCCATCACTGGCAGAGGCAACAATATCCTGTTTGAATGAGACACCAAAAGAATTAAGATGTTCCTCAACGAGCTCGTTCATTCTTTCAGCATTACAACTTCCGTAAATTCTGACAAGACCAAGATTGATACATTTTGACGAGACCGTATGAAGGTTGATGTTGAGAAATCGATGATTTCCGATACTTGTCCATTCGTCCAATGATATTGAAAATCTCTTTGATTCTGAGAGTTCTTTCTTAATGTCCTGTATGACTTGTTGCTTCACTTTTTCTTCAAAATCGCGAATAAGGGCCAACACCGATCTTTCATCAGCAGGTAGCTTCATTCCTCTTAATGACAGCGACTGACGAATAAATTCTGAATGAGTGATTTTCTGAATTGAGAATCCATCGACTGCAGCGAGTTTCGAGACTATTTCTTCCAGTGAAGTTTTGACAACAAAGTTTTCCATTGTTCTCATTTTCTTTGGCTCTATTTCAGACTCATCCTTGTTGACATCAATATGATGAATGCTAAGCAGATGTCGACGCATTGTTGAAGTGTTTCCTTGTGGACATGAAATTGTCAGCTTACATTCATTGCAAGCTGCGAAATTATCCTTTTCGCGCTTGTTAAAATAAGTCCAAACAGCTGATTTTTTATTTGTTGACATCGCTACTGCTTTAGAAATAAAATATAAGTAAAAATTAACAAACAAAGAGCAGATACAATATGAAAAATCGCTGGTAACACGTTTATGTTGTTTGAACTGTTCAAAAATCAATTTAAAAGAAATCCCTCGGGCGTCAGTTGTGCGCCTACTGCCCCTCCGGCACCACTCATCGTCAGGCCAAACGCTTGAGAAGTTCACCGGTTCTCTCGCTTGCAGAAGTTCAAAAACCTCTTCTCCCCATCAGCCACAATCATAATAGTCGGAATTATTATCTTAGGAGCCCCCAGCAATGACCGTTGCAAGGCAACGACCGCCCACTGGTGGACCAACACATGGGGAAGCGTAGACCGTGTGAATCTGTAAAGCCGCTCATTCCCACAGTCAATTAATTATTGCACGGGTTTATCTGGTCCAATAATATCAAAAAGCGGAGAATTTTTCTAGGCATAAGCTCAAAGCTCGTTGAGCTTCGACCTCAAGCTTCGAGCCCCCGAAAATGCTCCAAAATTATCGAGCCTCGAGCTCGAGCCTAGGCTCGTCCCAAACTCTACTTCTACACTCCCTAGGACAGGTATATCTATGATGACATTGGGGGGGGGGGGAAGGAAGACTCACTTTCTGGAAAGGTGAGTCCCAATTTCCCACAGGGATTAAACAGGATAATTGGTGAAAGAGGGCATGTCAGTCCAATCTCCAACCCAAGTCAGGCAAGTACAACATTACTCCTAATCCTTATAACAAAAAAACAGTTCCACAGGGATACAAAAATGGGAGTAATCCTAAACCTAATCCCTGTTCCAAGACAAAAAATCAAAACGTGGTGACCAGTGCAAGAAGCCTGGTGACTGACGGATGTCTTGTGATCAAAGACTGGTCTACAACAAAGATCTGATGGATGAGCCCACCCTTCCAGGAAGAACACATGTCAACCATGAGAGGGAAACTGCTTGTCCCTAAATGAGAAGCACAACTCACTCTCAGGCACATTCCTTCTAGGGATCCTTGGCCTTTGGACCATCTCCAAACCATGGAAGTCATGGAACAGTTTTGCACTGAGAGGCGTTAACTTCCCCAATGCATGAGGAAATCCAAACCCCTTCTGGGATCATCCAATGATGGGAAGGAAGATGGGACTTCTTCCTCCTTCTGTACATGCTGTGACTTTCCTCAAGTTCTCAATCAGCATCTGTCCAGCTGCAATGAACTGGACATTCCCCTATACATTGTCAACCAAAGCAGGATAGGCGGGTGGGATACCTGTCCCACATAACCTTCCTTTGCCCACTCTTAACCACACCCTATGACACATGGCTTTGAAGAGAATAAAAAATCATTTAAAAAACCAAGATTAAACAAAAAATCCGGAACACAAATAGGGTTGACAACACTCACCCTACCACCAGAACTATGATGGGGGAGTGTAATTTACTGAAGCACCACTTACCAAGAAAGGCACAAACAACATCTTCAAAATTAATAAGAGAAATGAAGAAAACACAAATAAAGCAAGTACGGAGAGATAAAGATTCAATCAATACAAAAGGGTTTGCCTAAAAGACAACTTTGATAAGCAATATACTACATGATTGTATCAAAAGCATGTCAAATGAGAAAAGGTATTTTGTATGCTGTCTATGATTAAGGATTTAGAAAACTCCACAACATCATAGGTCAAGTGGAGATTTTTATATATAGGGGTTGATAAACAAAACATTCATTCCTGTTTTAAGATCAGCCTATGGAATCATTAACAGCTCTGTTCGGGTATAATTTGAGAGGAATTGTTTCTTTAAATTATTCACTGGAATTATAAAGTGCTCATTAACTTTTTAGAGTAAGGTACTACTTTGGGACTATTCATTTAAATATATTCTGGATTGTATCACTGCAGTACATGAGGTCATTCAAGACTATTGGAATTCGTTTGGAACATTCTATACTTTTGAACTTGTGACAGGATATTAAAGATTATTTAGGATTTAATTCATAATACTGGAAGTGCCTCTTAACGTTTCACTTTGTAACTAGAGAAAGTAATTATTGTTTTATTTTACTAAACTTTCTGGTTTTGCTTCTTCTGTTGTAAAGTTTAAGACCTAGAGATGCAACTTCGATAAACATTTATTTTATAAAAGTGTTCTTAATTGAAAGGCTTCACAATTCAAACACATCTGATGTTTGTAAGGGACACAAAAATGTTTGGGATAATTGGGAATTGAATGAACATGTTTGGAGTTGTATAGTAAAATCGGACTTGATACACCACTGTTTAGACAACCACCTGTCATGCAAGACTACATTTTGTACACACTAATAAACTATGTTATATAATGCAATGACCTCTAATGAGACCACATGCCTTGACAGACCAACTTTCTTGAAAGATCACTTGCAAAAGCAGTTCTTCTGTATTGTATTCTGTGCCGATTTTGTAGTAGCAGAACTAAATGCAAAGTAATCATTTCTGCAAATTTTGAGTATGATCGGAGTAAAGTCAAATATGGCCATTTCATTTTGAATTTGCTGATGTTACCTTAAATATCTTCATGATAAACAGATAATCTGGCAATTTGCTTTAATGGATGTATTTAACTGATTTATAATTGATTATGCATTACTAAGGAGATTAGAGAATCAAAACAGGTCAGCGAAACTCATAAAGTCTGGATTCTTAATTAAAACAACTAATGCATAACACTTCCTTTCTGCCATAAAAAGATGGCTGTACATAAATGTCAACATTTGCAGTCCTTATTATCACAGAAGATTGGAAAGAAAATACATAGAAATAGTAAGGCAAACAATTCTTTTATTCTATAATATGAAAATACCTTGTGGTGGCAGCAGAAGTGGTTGAAGGAAGTTTGCTAAGGCTACCAGCCAAACTACTGCCCCCCAATCCAAAACCGGATGTGGCAGAAGTCAGTGCAGCTGTCTGCCCTAGCATTGGTGCTGTTGAAGTGGTAGATGCAAAACTAAATCCTGGTACTGTGGAAGATGAGGCTGCTGTAGTGGTGGTTCCAAAATTAAATCCTGCAGAGGCAGATGTGGACACCTGCGCCTGTGATGCAGTCGATGATATCGGAGCACTAGCTGCCAAACTGCCACCAAGCTTAAAACCACCACTGCCAGTTACTGGGGTGGCTGAAATAGAATTCAAGGATAAGAACACTTTCAATGCAAAGTCATCCCCAGAGAAGTTGGTTTGTGAACCCAAAATTTGGATCCAACTAAGACAAATTCTTTTGGCTTCAATTGCATGTATCATCTCCGATTTTTTGAAAAATCCATAAGATTGAAACTGCATTTTTGATATTAACTTAACTGAAGCATCAGTGTTTTAGGATCAACTAGACATCATAATGTGTTTTAGTGATATGCCATGTCAATATGACCATCCATTCAGGATAAGTATAGATAATATAACTTCAAAGATGGATGCCATGGCAGCCATATTGTATAACTCAAAGGCATTATTTTCTCTTGTTTCAAGCTAAACATCATGAAAAGTCTCTCAGTAAAACTACCACCAGGAGGAATAATGATAACAGATTTTCACGGTGTAGATGTCAGATCAGCACTATGACCATTTAGGACCAACTAGCGATCTCATTAAGACTTTATGTGAAAACCCCACAATAACATAGCCATCCATTCAGAAGGAGTAGTGATAACAATATTTTCAAACTGCCCACCATAGCTATAATGGATGTAAGAACTGTACCATTTTCATCAAGGCTTCATAAGCAGTTTTTAAGTGAAAACCCCATGATGATAGGACCATCCATTCAGGAGGTGTAGCTGTAAGATTTTCAAGATGGCTGCTCAATGTCAGAGGACATGTCTGATGGGCACCATTTTCAACTAAACATTACATTAGGGCCAACTAAACATTACAAAACGTGTATTGAAAATCTCTTGTCAAAATGACCATCCATTCAGGATGAATAGAGACAATATGATTTTTAAGATGAAAGCCATGGTGGCCATATTGGATACTTTAAAGGCACCAGTTTTACTGAGAACTAAATGGAGATTATAAGAAGTTTTTCAGTGAAAACCCAGTGTAAAGAATTCCATCTGGTCAGGAGAAGTAGTGATAAAAAAAACTGTCAGGATGGCCAACATGGTGACCTTAATGGATGTCACTGCTGCATCATTTCCAATCAGAACCTACTAGACTTAAAAAGTTCTGCATGGGTTCGAGTCTTGGATTCAGCCAACGTGGGTATGTGAGAAAGCTTGCCAGTAGCTTCTCGTGGGTCGGTGGTTCTTTCCGGGGTTTTCCCCAAGTTCTTCCTCCACCATTAATACTGGCTGCCATGTATAGCCTATCGTGTGCTGAAAAATGGCGTTAAACCCTACAACAACAACAACAACTTAAAAAGTCTTTCAGGTGGCAGAGCATAGTTACTAAACTGGCCCATGCCAAATTACTTAACTTAAGGCTATCATGTGCCTTTTGCAGCCATTATTGTTTACTAATTAAAGATATGGCTGAACTAGGAAAATGGTTTTGGGCATGTGTTGTTCTTGAAATTGATATAAGGCATGTACTCCTCCCATAGTTACTTTACAGTGTGTAGACAGTGAAATACCAATTGTTGGCTAGGAATAAGAGCTAGTCACCCATAACAGTAAACATGTGTGTTCAGGGCAAGTAGAATATCTAAAAAATGACTTGTATGGCAACTATTCTGAATTGTATCAACCTGTTTAGAACAAAATGTCTTGCAGAATTATTACCTAGGAAAAGAGCTGTGTTTGCACTGTGAGCATCAAAACTGACCATCAGAGATGAAAAATGCAGAGATAAATCTGGGGTCTGGGTGCAATAAACTTCTTTTGATATGAACTGCCATTGATTTTTTAGGTCTGGTTAAATGATTAATATTTGTATGCTTTATTTTAATATAGCTATCCCAAATTATGAAACTTTTTAACCTCACTTGTGTATTTTAAGTTTTATGACTTTTTTAAAACTGGGCAGGAAAGAGAGTGCGACATTAAATTTGTGCATAAAAACTATCCCCTGCACTCTCAGCAGATAAAATCCATGTTGATATAACCATCCATTATGGAGTCGCAGTGATAGAAGATTTTCATATTGGATGTCAGATTGGTAGTTTTTTTTAATAAAATTTATGATTAATTACCATATTTGCCAGCCTATAAAATGACAATATTTTTTACCAGAAAATCTCTGCTTCGTCTTATATTCTGAATCAACTTATATATGGATATTGTTATCCAAATCACTTTATCATATGTCACATAATTTTTCCTATTGCAAAAATTCTCCAAAAGTACAACAACACAAAAGTGTAAAAACATATTTCATTTGGGGGAAGAGATTGTGTATGAAAAATATAGGATTTGAAACAATTACATGATCGTCAGTATTAAAATTAACTTGTATCAGATGCACTTGCACTAAAGCAGCATGCATTGGTAATGTATGTTGTTTGTAATATATGTTGTTTGTAATAGATGTTGTTTAAATTTGATACTGGTGCATTAAAATTAAAAGTTAGAAGATGAATAACCATGACAGAAACAGACACAGTATTCTTACTGCACCTCATGACCAAATAAAAATTATGCCCCAATGAGAGAGAGAGAGAGAGAGAGAGAGAGAGAGATAGAGACAGATATCTTCACGATTGTAAATCTGTATTGTTCATTTATGTGATGACTGACCTTACTCATGTACAAGTGCAGAACCATATTCCATTATCAATTAATACCACTGAGTAAGCAATTCCTTCTAGTTTTAGTTCTCACTTCTACTGTTCATGAACCACTTGGCTTTGTAGTGGTATGTACATGCTAATTCAATATGCTACAACTCTACAGTGTTTCCCTTTATGCACATTTGTGTGTCGTTGTTGTTGTTGTTTTGGGGCTTAACGCCATTTTTCAGCACACGATAGGCTATACATGGCGGCCAGTATTAATGGTGGAGGAAGAACCCGGGAAAACCCTGGAAAGAACCACCGACCCACGAGAAGCTACTGGCAAGCTTTCTCACATACCCACATTGGCTGAATCCTAGACTCGAACCGCCGCAGACAGAGGTGAGATGGCAGTGATCCATAACGGAGAGCGCTTTAGACCACTTGGCCACTCGAGGCCCCACATTTGTGTGTCAGGGATGCACGCTGTAGAAAATTGACACACATTTTGTTGCCATGCATTTTTGTTTATGCAAAGGACTCACATAAATCGATCAGGATTTATTTAATATCCAGTGCTTTGGATGAGGGATGGCATAGTGTATACTTCGAGCATAGGCATAGTCTGGTTCCCTGCGTCACACTCTATTGGGCCATATTTTTTTTTTATCATGAGTGCAAGAAGAAAAATGCTAGGGAATAAATATGGATCTTTGTATCTCTCTTCCCCCTCCCTAAAAAAAAATGTGGAAAACGCATTTTAGCATCAATGATGCAATTTCCCTATTGCTAGTAATCTGAAATAGCATACATTGATAATTTTAATATTTATGAAACTGGAAGTTATTATAGTTTAATTCCACACAGCATTGCAAATTTTATCCTATCTGTAATTCAATACATTTTCAGGTCAGCATCATTATAAGTAGCTAAAAGTAAATAATACATTTAAAATACTGTGTGTGAAACAAATAAGGTACTGTTAGTTACATTTATTGATCAAGACCGGAAAGGTTACTGAGTTACAGATAGGATAAAATTTGTAATGCTGTGAGCAACAAAGTGAAAAAGATGAAGCTGAGGTATTGATCTGGCCACTAGATATATCTTTGAGAAGAATTTGGTGAAAATCCCATGTCAATCTGACCTTCTTTTCAGGTAGAGTAGCAGTAACAGTATTTTCAGGAGGTCTGTCATGGTGGCCATACTAGATGTCTGTCAGTCGTCAGTGTCATTTTGAACCAAATAGTCATGGAGATGAATTTGCTTGTAAGTTTCATGATAATCCTCTCAGTAGTGTAGGTGGAGTAGTGATAACAAACTTGTGCTAAGTAATGCTTGCAGATTTTTTTACAGCAGGGGCTACTTGTAATAAATTAGTTATTTTTATATATTTATGTTCCTTCAATTAAGCTGAAATTTGGCACAGCAGTTCTAAAGAAAATTAAGTACATAATGGTATACATTTCATGCTACATGCAGAAATAAAACTCACCACGAAAGTAAAAACAAATGATTTACTTACCAATTTGATTCTCTTGCCATGAATAATCCATAAAATCCATTATGAATTCACACTGAATAATTAACACTATCAACATATGAAATTGATTCTTTTTTATGTATACAGAAATTCTACTTGTCATCTCTCTTGCAAACTTAAGCTCATGTGAATAATCCATCAGAGTCTGTCAAGTAATAGTCCACCCCCAGTAGCTGATTCTCATGATTTTCAATTCTAACTATTTCCACCCCTACTGAAGCCATTTTTTTACCCCTTGTTCAGCAATGTTCACTATATGTATGGTAAGCTAACATTTTATTGGGCAAACTGCCTGCATAATTAGGAAATGGCTTGAAATCATCCAATGGTTGGTGCTGATTTAAACAATCATGTGGGATACAGGCCTAGACCAACACTGCCACTCAGACTTGGTGCCCAGGATACAAGCTAGGTAAACTGAGCCATATTATCGTGGCACTCAGGAGATGAGGGAGGTAAAGTATGACGAGTTATAGTGGAGGCAGGGGTTAATGAGTTAATGATGTTTCATTTAAAGTTTGCACCATTTTTAATAATGACTGCCACAACTGATGTCAATCAACCTTATTTGTAAAGCTTAAAAGCCTTGATGCCAAGATGACCTCTAGCTGCTGTCAAAAAATACCTACATACCAAGTTTCATCAAAATTGGCTTGTCAGTCCTGGAGATGTCAAAAATAAGTTTTACACCTGGCTGCCAAAAAAGCTATGCTTTGGCTAGGAAAGTTGCTCCAGGCAATTTACGTACAGTCAATAATAAGTAACATTCCTACAAATTTCTAATGAATTTGGCACAGTCTTTCTTGAGTAGTTAAACATCGACTTTCCACCTGATTGCCATGGAAGTCATATCACCATTATGAGAGCCATCCAGGGAACAATTTTGGTGGAACCTTGTGGAAAAAAGATTTTAAAACAAATTACAAACTGTAAGACACATGTAAATTGATACACCTTAGTGAATGACTTACCAAATAATCCAGGTGTGCCAGTAGTTGAACCAGTAACTGCAGTTATTGTTGTTGCAGGTTGTTGTTTCCCCAGAAGGGAGCTGAGGTTGGGGTTTGACATAGTTGCAGAACCTGAAAGAATAGATTATTAGAATTAGGCCAATGGCACTCCATTATATCTTCAAGCTTTCAAGCTATTCCACAATTGTGATGCAACACTGTACATGTCTCTTCATTAGACCTACTTAACATAACAGATGTCTATCAGTAGTTTCCCAAAGTCCAATCCATAATTTTAACCAACTGTCCTCCAAAATTGTACTATACAAATGCTGAAAGCTGGTCTAACATCAGCAGATTTTAAGAAATGTACATAGTGTACATGTAATTTTCTTTAGTGCAATGGATGCTCTAACTGATAGCTAGCCCCTCCCACCCTCCTTTCTACAATAGCAACAGTAGTTTGTATGAACTGGCAGGTGCAATGTCACAATTCTTTGTGAAGCTTTATCTCTATTAAGACTAATTGCTTCAAAAATTACAGATGCACAATTTAGATATTCAAACAACCAATGTACAACTGTTTGCTGAATATATGTATGACATAATCCAATATGAAAAATATGACCATTTGTTATGTCAATTAAAAACTTAACCTTCCAAGAATTTTTACTTAAGGAACAGAATAACAAAATAGGAGATAAAAAATAATGAAATAATCAAAATTTATAATCATGCAAAAAGGCCTTTGAACATCTCTCTTTGAAAGAGTAAATGTTTTGCTAATTGAGAATCTACTCTCATTTACTGACCCAACATAGTTTCTTCTTTATAAGTGAGAAAATATCATGCTTGATGAAAGTGATAGTGTGTTGTCATAACAATATTTATTTACTGTTCATTAACAACCTGACAATAGCCTTTATAATACATAATCATTAAACAATACTGTTAATGAGTACTCTTTCTTAAGTCAATAACTGTAATAAAGCACCATACATGTTTTAAACCGAGTTCAGAAACTAGTTTTCTTATCCAGCAAAAACTGACATCTCAGTACATACTAAAGTGAAGACCATTGACCATTAGTCTATGACTAGTGTATTGTATATTAATGCACAGACGAAGTATAGGGTATTGTATATTAATGCACAGACGGAGTATAGGGTATTGTATATTAATGCACAGACGGAGTATAGGGTTGTGTATATTAATGCACAGATGGAGTATAGGGTATTGTATATTAATGCACAGATGGAGTATAGGGTATTGTATATTAATGCACAAACGGAGTATAGGGTATTGTATATTAATGCACAGACGGAGTATAGGGTATTGTATATTAATGCATCAGGGATTGAGATAGGTATGACTCAGTACCCTAATGCCCCATATGACTTGTCACACCTTGCTGGCAGAGCTAAAGGCTTATCCCCAATGAGATCCTGAAAATGTTCCTGTTCTGTTGTCAACAATCAAAGTGCTATCAGACAGCATGCACAATTCCAATTCTTGGGTGGAAAAATCTCCCATTCCAACTGCATTAGGATTTGGCATTATCTTCTAAATCTTCATATGGGGTTAGGGTGAGGGGGCATCCCCCATGAGACTTGTGAGAGGTTTAACATGGGATGTAGGCTCAGTACCTTATGCTGACAAGAAATAGACATTGCTCCTTTTTTGCCAAAAGTCAGCACTCAGGAGATTCCAAAGGTTAAAATGTATGTTGCCATTTGAAACCAAATGTAACAAAAATGATAATTTAAAAAATATCAATGGATTTTACACAAATGCATGCACTATATAAAAGTTTAACATACTTCACCACTGAAAAAGACATGTGGATGATTAAATTTGTTTTTTTTTTTAGAATTTGACTGGAATATCTGGAGGATATCCTAACACATAGCAGCAAAGGTACAAAAAAAGTTGGTTTAAATCAGATATACTGGTAGGCACCTAGTAGATAGAAAGGGGAGTTAACTTGTAAGAGCTGTTTCTCCTTGTCTATATAAATATATAGTTAGAAACCTTTTCTGTCTTTCCATTGGGGTTGGATTCAGAGGTAGCAAATAAAGTTATCCTAATGTAATGTGATCTGGGATTGTATCTGCCAGAAAATATGAAGACATAAGAATGTACTACAAGATTTTGATTACTACTAAAGTATAGACACAATGACACCATTGACACAATGGGCAAATTGACCTTTCAGTATTATACAATCTGCACTTTTCATTGCCCCCAACCCTCTCAAAAGACTTCCTCTAATATCAAAGAAATACAGTGAAACCTATCTTGAGAGGCCACCTGTTCTAGTGAAAATGTGGTCTCTTAAGGCAGGTGGTCTCTTATTCAAGGGCTGAACAATGTATTATTATTAATCACTAACCTTAATGTGGTCTCTCGAGGCAGGTTTTAATGTACTTATTTACACAAAATACTATTAGTTGTAAATTGGAAATGAATGAATAGGACTTTCTCGTTCATCATGCAGTCTGGGCACTGAGTCATGTACAGCCACACTGAGCAGATGTAAGAAATATTTACCTCCAGGCTGAAAGCCACCACCACCACTTGTTGTTGAAGTTATTGGTGCAGACCCAAATCCAAATCCTGCAGCAGTGGAAGTGGTTCCCCCTTGTGAAAAACCAAGCCCTGTGGAAGCTGTGCCTAAAGAAAATCCTGATCCAACAGTGGATGGTAGGCCGCCACTACCCAATACAAAACCTGTGCTGGCAGAAGATAACGGTGCCGCATCTTAAAGTACAAAAAAATGATGATTATGTGCATTATGCATCGTAATTTATCACAAATGGCAATTGTTCATTGTCCAGATGGACATCACTGCAATTGCATTACACTATTTTGCTGCCAAATTAATACAATCAAAAGTAATTTAGTCTGGAATAAATGGAATTGTACACATATGCTTGAAGTAGTGATGAAACAGAACCCAGTTTTGTGCTCACTTTATCAGAAGGGACATGGGTGGCAGAGTGGTCTAAGACACTTGCCCTTACAGATACCTCACACATCTCACCTCTGTCCATGGGTATTGGAGTATCAGCCCAATCAACATGGGTATGTGAGAAAGTTTTCACCAGTAGCTTCCCAAGGGTCAGTGGTTCTTTCTAGAATTTTCCTTTGTTCTCCTCTAAGCAAGTATACTGTTTGCTATGTAATGCCATATCATGCTGAATACTGACATTAAATCCCATAAAACCAAAACACTTAATGGGAAATTTATGGCAAATTCCACAATGTTTAGAATGTTGGAGCCGTTCTTACTGCCTAAAAACTGGTATCAACATTTCTCCAGAAATAAACAACAAACTGGTATATATGTTTTGATTGAAAAAGTGGTCTCTATATTCTGCCTGCAAAAACTGGTATCTATGCTTCTAACTGAAAACTAACTTCTGTATTTCACATGAAAACTCATATTGTGAATCACTTTAAATTTATGGGGTACCAATTTTCATGATTTTCATGGTTAAGCTAGATATCAAAGTCATAATGAAATATGAACCAGGCTGGCATTCAAATTCTGTGAAATATGAACCAAGCTGGCATTCAAATTCTATGAAATATGAACCAAGCTGGCATTCAAATTCTATGAAATATGAAAAAAGCTGGCATTTAAATTCAATGATATATGAACCAAGCTGGCATTTAAGTTCAATGAAATATGAACCAGGCTGGCATTCAAATTCTGTGAAATATGAAAAAAGCTGGCATTCAAATTCTATGAAATATGAACCAAGCTGGCATTCAAATTCTATGAAATATGAAAAAAGCTGGCATTTAAATTCAATGATATATGAACCAAGCTGGCATTTAAGTTCAATGAAATATGAACCAGGCTGGCATTCAAATTCTGTGAAATATGAAAAAAGCTGGCATTCAAATTCTATGAAATATGAACCAAGCTGGCATTCAAATTCTGTGAAATATGAACCAAGCTGGCATTCAAATTCTATGAAATATGAACCAAGCTGGCATTCAAATTCTATGAAATATGAATCAAGCAGGCATTCAAATTCTATGAAATATGAATCACACTGGCATTCAAATTCTATGAAATATGAACCAAACTGGGATTCAAATTCTATGAAATATGAACCAAACTGGCATTCAAATTCTATGAAATATGAACCAAGCTGGCATTCAAATTCTATGAAATATGAATCACACTGGCATTCATATTCTATGAAACATGAACCAAACTGGCATTCAAATTCTATGAAATATGAACCAAGCTGGCATTCAAATTCAATGAAACATGAACCAAGCTGGCATTCAAATTCTATGAAATATGAATCAAGCTGGCATTCAAATTCTATGAAATATGAACCAAGCTGGCATTCAAATTCTATGAAATATGAACCAAGCTGGCATTCAAATTCTATGAAATATGAACCAAGCTGGCATTCAAATTCTATGAAACAGGAACCAAGCTGGCATTCAAATTTTATGAAATATGAATCAAGCTGGCATTAAAATTCTATGAAATATGAATCAAGCTGGCATTCAAATTCTATGAAATATGGACCAAGCTGGCATTCAAATTCTATGAAATATGAACCAAACTGGCATTCAAATTCTATGAAATATGAACCAAGCTGGCATTCAAAGTCTATGAAACATGAACCAAGCTGGCATTCAAATTTTATGAAATATGAATCAAGCTGGCATTTTAAGTTCAATGAAATATGAACCAAGCTGGCATTCAAATTCTATGAAATATGAACCAAGCTGGCATTCAAATTCTATGAAATATGAACCATGCTGGCATTAAAATTCTATGAAATATGAACCAAGCTGGCATTCAAATTCTATGAAATATGAACCAAACTGGCATTCAAATTCTATGAAATATGAACCAAGCTGGCATTCAAATTCTATGAAATTTGAACCAAGCTGGCATTCAAATTCTATGAAATATGAATCAAGCTGGCAATTAAGTTCAATTAAATATGTACCAGGCTGGTATTCAAATTCAATCAAATATGAACCAAGATGGCATTCAAATTCTATGAAATATGAACCAAACTGGCATTCAAATTCTATGAAATATGAACCAAACTGGCATTCAAATTCTATGAAATATGAACCAAACTGGCATTCAAATTCTATGAAATATGAACCAAGATGGCATTCAAATTCTATGAAATATGAACCAAGCTGGCATTCAAATTCTATGAAATATGAATCAAGCTGGCATTCAAATTCTATGAAATATGAATCACACTGGCATTCAAATTCTATGAAATATGAACCAAACTGGCATTCAAATTCTATGAAATATGAACCAAGCTGGCATTCAAATTCTATGAAATATGAACCAAGCTGGCATTCAAATTCTATGAAATATGAATCACACTGGCATTCATATTCTATGAAACATGAACCAAACTGGCATTCAAATTCTATGAAATATGAAGCAAGCTGGCATTCAAAGTCTATGAAACATGAACCAAGCTGGCATTCAAATTCTATGAAATATGAATCAAGCTGGCATTCAAATTCTATGAAATATGAACCAAGCTGGCATTCAAATTCTATGAAATATGAACCAAGCTGGCATTCAAATTCTATGAAACAGGAACCAAGCTGGCATTCAAATTTTATGAAATATGAATCAAGCTGGCATTCAAATTCTATGAAATATGCATCAAGCTGGCATTCAAATTCTATGAAATATGAACCAAGCTGGCATTCAAATTCTATGAAATATGAACCAAACTGGCATTCAAATTCTATGAAATATGAACCAAGCGGGGATTCAAATTCTATGAAACATGAACCAAGCTGGCATTCAAATTTTATGAAATATGAATCAAGCTGGCATTTTAAGTTCAATGAAATATGAACCAAGCTGGCATTCAAATTCAATGAAATATGAACCAAGCTGGCATTCAAATTCTATGAAATATGAACCATGCTGGCATTAAAATTCTATGAAATATGAACCAAGCTGGCATTCAAATTCTATGAAATATGAACCAAACTGGCATTCAAATTCTATGATATATGAACCAAGCTGGCATTCAAATTCTATGAAATATGAACCAAGCTGGCATTCAAATTCTATGAAATATGAACCAAGCTGGCATTCAAATTCTATGAAATATGAATCACACTGGCATTCATATTCTATGAAACATGAACCAAACTGGCATTCAAATTCTATGAAATATGAACCAAGCTGGCATTCAAAGTCTATGAAATATGAACCAAGCTGGCATTCAAATTCTATGAAATATGAATCAAGCTGGCATTCAAATTCTATGAAATATGAACCAAGCTGGCATTCAAATTCTATGAAATATGAACCAAGCTGGCATTCAAATTCTATGAAACAGGAACCAAGCTGGCATTCAAATTTTATGAAATATGAATCAAGCTGGCATTTTAAGTTCAATGAAATATGAACCAAGCTGGCATTCCAATTCAATGAAATATGAACCAAGCTGGCATTCAAATTCTATGAAATATGAACCAAGCTGGCATTCAAATTCTATGAAATATGAACCAAACTGGCATTCAAATTCTATGAAATATGAACCAAGCGGGGATTCAAATTCTATGAAACATGAACCAAGCTGGCATTCAAATTTTATGAAATATGAATCAAGCTGGCATTTTAAGTTCAATGAAATATGAACCAAGCTGGCATTCAAATTCAATGAAATATGAACCAAGCTGGCATTCAAATTCTATGAAATATGAACCATGCTGGCATTAAAATTCTATGAAATATGAACCAAGCTGGCATTCAAATTCTATGAAATATGAACCAAACTGGCATTCAAATTCTGATATATGAACCAAGCTGGCATTCAAATTCTATGAAATATGAACCAAGCTGGCATTCAAATTCTATGAAATATGAACCAAACTGGCATTCAAATTCTATGAAATATGAATCACATTGGCATTCATATTCTATGAAACATGAACCAAACTGGCATTCAAATTCTATGAAATATGAACCAAGCTGGCATTCAAAGTCTATGAAATATGAACCAAGCTGGCATTCAAATTCTATGAAATATGAATCAAGCTGGCATTCAAATTCTATGAAATATGAACCAAGCTGGCATTCAAATTCTATGAAATATGAACCAAGCTGGCATTCAAATTCTATGAAACAGGAACCAAGCTGGCATTCAAATTTTATGAAATATGAATCAAGCTGGCATTCAAATTCTATGAAATATGCATCAAGCTGGCATTCAAATTCTATGAAATATGAACCAAGCTGGCATTCAAATTCTATGAAATATGAACCAAACTGGCATTCAAATTCTATGAAATATGAACCAAGCTGGGATTCAAATTCTATGAAACATGAACCAAGCTGGCATTCAAATTTTATGAAATATGAATCAAGCTGGCATTTTAAGTTCAATGAAATATGAACCAAGCTGGCATTCAAATTCAATGAAATATGAACCAAGCTGGCATTCAAATTCTATGAAATATGAACCATGCTGGCATTAAAATTCTATGAAATATGAACCAAGCTGGCATTCAAATTCTATGAAATATGAACCAAACTGGCATTCAAATTCTATGATATATGAACCAAGCTGGCATTCAAATTCTATGAAATTTGAACCAAGCTGGCATTCAAACTCTATGAAATATGAATCAAGCTGGCAATTAAGTTCAATCAAATATGAACCAGGCTGGCATTCAAATTCAATCAAATATGAACCAAGATGGCATTCAAATTCTATGAAATATGAACCAAACTGGCATTCAAATTCTATGAAATATGAACCAAACTGGCATTCAAATTCTATGAAATATGAACCAAGCTGGCATTCAAATTCTATGAAATATGAACCAAGCTGGCATTCAAATTCTATGAAATATGAACCAAGCTGGCGATTAAGTTCAATGAAATATGAACCAGGCTGGCATTCAAATTCAATCAAATATGAACCAAGATGGCATCCAAATTGTACCTGCTGCATGTGATGATGATCAAGAATCAATCATTTGGGTGTTTTAATTCCAGCAGTATTTACAGTGCTGAGAAGTATATCCTGATACATTTATGAAAAATGAGGAACCATGGAAATTTACTGATTACAATTTACTCACATGAAAAAGTTCTTAAATTTGAAAGAACTATACCAATGTAATGACTGCACTGATGCTACACTGTAATAAATGCAAACTGACTCACTGGTTTGTTTCTCTCTTTACTTCCCCAAAGTTACCCATGGTTTGTCCTTTACTTCCCAAAACCTAGCTATGGTTTGTGCCCTTTGTAACTTTCAAAAATTTACCCATCGCTTGTGCCTTTCTTTACTTCCCAAAATTATCCAGATTGTGCTCGTCTTTACTTTCCAAAATTACATATGATTTGTGCTTTTCTTTACTTAATATTATTCACAGTCAGTGTCCATCTTTAAATTCACTGACTGCATCCTTGTTTACATCCTAAACTTACTCCCTGTTTGTCTTTCTTTACTTCCCAAAATTACCACTGGTTTGTGGTGTTCTTTATTTTTCCCAAAATTATCATTTTCTGTCCTTTTCTACACAAATTACCCTTGGTTTGTGCCTTTCTTTACTTCTCAAAATTATCCATTTTAATGCATCCTTCTATACTTCCCAAATTAACCATGGCTTTTGTCTTTCTTTAGGTCTCAAAATCATCCAAGGTTCTGTGACCATCATTATGCCATTCTTTACTTGTCAAAATTACTCACGATTCATGTCCTTTTTTACTACCCAAAAATCACAAAACTGGTTTATGACTTCTTTACTTCCCAGAGTACATATTATAATCATTTACAATAATAATGAATATTCATGAAAACTTTATGCAGTCCAATGAAATTTGGAAACATGAGAAACATGACAGCAATAAAGATCTAAGAATGTCAAAGTTTGCAGTGTTTTAATCACACATATTCCAGAACAACATTAGTCACTATTTATCCAATAAAATATCCAACACAATCTAGAGATCTCAAAAGCAATATATTATCTATAAGAATAATGTTCTATACTGCATAGATATATTAATGTGAATGCAGTTACCATATCTGATTCAGGCATTAGTCACATGACAAATTAATAAATGTTAAATGAATTTTTTGTGAATATTATTCTCTGTTTGAATGACTAAAGGGAACACAAAAGCATATTTGTATTACTAAATACATTTCATTCACATAAATCACTGCTGAATGAACAATAAACATAATGGTCCCACTTTCTCAAAGCACATTTTAATGTCTTTCTTTTTGTGCCACTTTGTCATGAATACAAATAATCCATTTTGCAATTGCTGGACATAAAGGTAGTGATGTCTAGCACTGGAGCATCATGCTGTAGATATGTATCATGATGTCCTACGCAGTCATATTATCCTGACACCAGGCCAACCAATGCTAACACTAATCTCTTAATGCTGAGTGCCAAGCCAGGCAGCGCTTAGTACCATTTTTAAAAAAATAAGTCTCAGTTTCAGTGTTTAAAATGTAGACTATATTTTTATGAACAGGACTGTCAGTTTTGAATTAATTTCACCACTGTCTTCAAAATTCTATTGAGAGCTTTGAGCTGTATGTATACCTTTTGAAGTTGAACCTGTTGTATATGGTGGTGGTAAGTTTAAACCAGTACCAACAGTGGACCCCGGATTTCCAAATGAAAAACCTGCACCAGTGCCAGTGGATGCCTGGCCAACTTTTGGAGTTTGACCTGCTGTAGATGAAGACTGAAAGTTGAAGCCTGTGCTGCCTGTGGACCCTGGTGCTCCAAAGTTAAAACCAGTACCAGTGCCAGCACCAGATGTGGATGTCTGGGCAGTGAAATTAAAACCTGCAGAGAATAAACAGTCATCATATATACTTGCTTATAAGATGAGTCCAACTGCAAACTGTGAAGACGCACATCTGTGGCATATAATGCACCAGAAGATCTGGGTCTGTGCAGTTTGTACGGAGTAATCAGTAGAACAAACAGCATAGACCCTGAACTGTATAGGCATTATGCAACAGCAGATCAGGATCTTTTGTTGTTTGCTTTTGGACTTGATTTATAATGGAGTATATATGGCAGCTACATGACAAGAAGTCATACAAAATTCTTTATCTGGGGTAGAAGAAGCATAAAAATTCAAAATAATAAGAAATTGTATCGTAACATTTGGGGAAAAATCACAGTATATTGATCACTTTTTGCATTAACTAAGATATTTTTAGGATAGGATACAAATATAAAGTTGTATGAAGAATAAAATCAGTTCAAATTATGAAAAACAAATATGCTGAAATGCACAGGATCATGGGTTTCCTGCAACTGTTAGTTCCATGTCCCCCAAAACTCTGATGCTAGTGTACAACTGGTCTCAGTTATTTTGATTATCACACATGTTCATATACTGTATACACTCATGCAGAATCCCATTTGTGTATAAGCTGAAAGGTCCCCAAAGAATAGGTTTGTGTTGTGTTGTGTTGTTGTGGGGTTTAACGCCATTTTTCAGCACACGATAGGCTATGCATGGCGGCCAGTATTAATGGTGGAGGAAGAAGCATAACGGAGAGCACTTTAAACCACTCGGGGCCCCCAAAGAATAGGTAAAAACATTAAAAAGTGCATGGCCTGCACATAAGCTGACTCACGAGTTCAAGAAGACATTACATGTGGTAAGTTCTAGATGCGTTTATTCAGGCAAACTTAATTAGCAAAAATTACATTTATAACTCTCTTAGAGTTGGCATGTGTGATTATTACATGGAAATGTTATAAGTTAATATAATTTGTTTGAAAAGTCAACAATTTATTTAATTTTCTGTTTACTTAATGTTTCTGCCTAATTCATATTTGTGTATAATTTGATTGGATGATGACAAGAATCAAGCATTTGCAGGATGCTGTAACAGTAACCACTCCATTTTTGTTTTGTTAATTATTGTTTGTTTATGTAGTATTGCATTAGAATTTTTTATCAATGCACCATTAAGTTTTAATTTTTGTGTGCCTTGATACTGTAAATACCTAACTCATAAAAAATATTACCCCAGTACAACAACGACTAACAACAATAGGTTTCACTGAATGATTGCATTTAGGCTAATGAACATATTTACATAATGGCACCATTGCATGTACATGTAAATCTGCTACGTTCCTTGGATCTGAATCATAGGCACCACTGTGCTAAAATTACCTAATATCTCCAAAATACACCAAAAAAAATTCAGAAATGCATTATTATAATACCATAAAACCTGAGTAGTTGTTTGCTTTGATGTAAGTGACCTTAAACCTCATTTACACAGCTATGGTAACTGTGCTATTATGGAGTAAAAGGCAATTACACATTACAGTACCACATGTCCACAAGACAAAATTCCCTCATAACCCAAGCCAGTTTTAGAATTTTGACAATTATCTGGCCTGGATTGCTGCTGGAAAAAAAAAGACAAATCCACCAACTATAAGCACAGAGATGCCAAGCCTGTCAGCTTTTCAATGTGTGGAAAATAATGATTTTGTTCAGCCAAAACATTAACCTAAAATAGATCGGTGGAGATCTAAGTTGATCAGTATTAAGAATTTCAGCCTTTACTATTCTCATTTTTTCATAAGCATGTAACAGTTATGTGAACATGTGCCCTGAACAATTAAACGTGCATTCCTTTTCATAAAAATTACCTCCCTTTTGTCAGATTGTTTATATAACTCATAAGCACATGGATCAAACACCTATGTCTAGTTAAAATGTAACCTGAAAGAATGCGATTTGATAGAAGCGATGAATAAAGCAAAATCTGTCTCTAATATTTTTGTGAATAAACATAGATACAAGTGATGCTGAGCATGATTTTCACTATGTAATTACTGTACATTATAGTACCACAGGAGCTTGTAATGTTGCTTACAATTTAACTATCAGTCATACTGTATAATATATGCTCTTGGGCATTCTCCAACCAGCCTACAAATTATGGAGTCTTTATTCACATTTAAGTAAATGCTGGAGAAATCAGAAAATATACACATGCAAAATAATAACAATAACATCATAGCACATGTAGTTTGTAACAGTTTATTGATGTGGATATTAAAAGAGCTGGTCACTGCTGTGTGGCCTGTATCAATCTTGCCAATTTCATTGGGACATTTTCTGTTACCTATGATTTACAGCCATTAGTCAACCAAAAAACTTAAAACTTTTCAAGTTTCAACCTTAGCCCATGTAAGTAAACCCCACCCCCTTCTTTCAGACTTTTATTTATTCCTAAATTATGTGGTTTATATGCAAGTGTATATGATACTTGGAAAAATGGAATAATTTACTCACAGTTCATTAATTGGCATCCATTACATGATTACATGCACTGTGTTAGAAAAAACTTATAAATATAGATATCCACACCCATGTTGGTGCTAGAAATCACCTAATTTACCACAGGCAATCTAAAATTTCAGGTGCTGTTTTATTTCTATCAAATCAAAGAATATGGCAATTGAAGTATTAAATACATATTCATTTGTATGAGAAGTTTTAGTGCAAAGTCAGTGAAGGACAAATGTCCCCCAGATTTAATGAACAAGCAATCAAAATTATAGAGCTCTTATCTTCAACACAAAAGTACATTTTTAGTCATACTATATTTGAGGATAAATGGGGAAAATAATGCACATTCATTAGAATTTGTAGTCTGAATCCACAAAATGTTTTTGAATACCCCTAAAAGTTTTACAAGACCTCAAAAATATTGGTAAAACTCCTAAAATGTTACTTACAGGAGTGAATAGATTTAGATAAGTGTTCTGAATGCAGTTGGAGGTGGGAGGGTTGGGTTGTGGTGTCATTAAATACCAACAAAGAAACAAACATTCAACTACGACATGAAAACAGTAAAACCTGTCTTGAGAGACCACCTCTTCTACCTAATAAAAGCAGTCCCTCAAGAGGTCATAACAGGCCTATAGAGGAGAGCCAGTTTTGGTAAAAAATTCAACTGGTTTAGAAAATATCAAAACTACTATACATGTAACGTATTCTTTATTCATAATTCTCAGTAGAGTTTATCTTAAGATATTTTATATAGCAATAAAGATATATACATTATGGATCATAAAACATGCATTAGCATTAAATATATTTACCTACTGTTAAACATTCAAATTTAAATTTGTGAGGACTTTAACATACCTGTAATAGTTGTAGTTCTGATCAGAAGTTGGACAAAAATGGAATATGTACCAACTTACTCAAAAGATTGAATTAACTTACTTATTTAGTTGCAAAACCCAGATGCTTCTATCATGTAGATAGACAGACAAAAGAAAGGATGGGGTAGATAAATGGATATGTAAGGTTTAGAAAATGGTGAAATGTTTGGACAGAGTTAACAAAGCTGATGATTATGGACATTTTGGGTCAATTTAAATGTTATTGTTATCGTTATTGTGGGGTTTAACGCCATTTTTCAGCACTCGATAGGCTATACATGGCGGCCAGTATTAATGGTGGAGGAAGAACCCGGGAAAACACCGGAAAGAACCACCGACCCACGAGAAGCTACTGGCAAGCTTTCTCACATACCAACATTGGCTGAGTCCTCAAAATAAATAAATGAAAATATAATTTTAAAAAACATTTGAATGTAACTGAAACAGATACAGAAAGCTTACCTGACCCTATGCTTGTTTTGTTTGGGCCAGATCCTCCAATATTGCCAAACATCTTTGTTAGGAACTAAAAAGTCAGTGAATGTCTCAATCTGCAAGAATATTAAAAAAAATTTCAAACTCTTGAATCTAACAAAATGGAGGCTAGTATAAGTAATATTTTAACCTTTGTAACTGAGGTTTACATTTGTAAACACTCTGCCTTTAATTAAATGTTGTACTAAAACTTGAAATAAAAAACTTCAAGGGAATTTCATCTACAAACCAATAACCAAGCTCCTCTTATATATCGCAGATGTTAATTATTGTATTCAAGCATCAGACAGAATGCCAACCAAGCTTAAGCCTGGTCATGTGACACAAAGAAACACAGGGTAATCACACTAGGAGTACCATGTTTGCCCAACTTAGAACCAGTCAGGTAAACTCACAGCCAAAGGCCTATCATGGGGAAACAATGTTTCTTGGTTGATACAGCAATGTGCTTGGGCCCATTATTACTGGGGAAAATTATATCCATTAGTAATATAATTTTCAAGAGTAAACTGCAGAAATTGTGAATTCAGCACGATTTTGAAATATTTTATGATGGGTACATTGTAGACTAACTGTAGCCATTGACCCATATAAAAATGCTATGAGCCCAGCCTGGAAGATGCATGACAAGTCATCTCCAGCAATCTCAAAATTGCATTGGTCTACACGGTAAAAAGTGTTTCAGTTTAATGTGATCCCTTACTGAACACATCTATGGACATGAATCCTATTTTGGAGATAAATGTAGTTTTGATACTGAACTAACTTTAGGATAAACAATGATCCAAGTACCTAGCAGATTTTAAATAAAACTTTACAGAGCTTGCCACTAGAAAATTATTGAGGCCATTTCAAATTCAAGGTTGCCAACCCCTCATAATTTGGTTACCTTAGACAGACAGCAGAAATCAACTCTGTGAGGAATTAAAAGTAGATCACTAAATTAAGTGTAGGTTTAGTTGAGACAAATCAAAGAGAAATGTTGGCACCAACTTGATAGGATAATTGTTCAGACTGAAAACAATTTTAAACATAAATTGTAACCATTTTACCCTTTATCTACGTATTTATTATCTATAGATAGGTTTTACAATAAAATCCGACCTTTATGGCAGTATAATTATTTTGCACCAGAGAATTTTTTATGTGCTTAAAATGTGATGATTCATTCACTCTCAGATCAATCAAGCTGTGTGACCAACTGCACCCTTATTCAGCTTCTGACTTAACTAGTTTGTTGTCTATGTCTGCATCAATAATCATCAGAATCGGACAACTTATCAGTGTTGTCCACAAAAATATTGGAGCCTATATCTGACTTCCTCAAGCCTTCACAAACATAATTCTAACCATCAAAACTTTTGAATGTGCTGAATGGAAGTCCGCAACCTCAACTTTGGATGAGGGAGAATCAGGCTCAGTTACAATTTTTGAAACAGCAGATTAGAATTTAATCTCAAATAGCAACCACATTGTGTAAAAGAATGGTCACTTTTTTCTTTATGCCTAATGTTTTCTAACAGAGTGAATTACCTGAAAGGTGGCACTCTGGAAATGAGCTCAAAAGGGGGAAATGAGCTCAGAATGGCTGACTCATACTGCTGACACTGAAACATGCTTCTCTGCAGATGGTGCACAGAGCTCTTGTACACAAACTGGATTGAGAGTTAAATGAAGCCTCAATTGAAATGCAGTTGCAGCATCCAAAAGTGTTAATGCATGTAAAGGTTAGCATACACTACACAAATCATTGATTACGGATTGTCAACTTAATCTGGTGGACATGGACCTGAGCACGGTATTAAGTGTCAAGTATAAATAGTGAATGTCCACTATGTCTTGTGGATTTAGCTTACATCTAGTGGACATCCACTCAAACTAGTGCAACTGTCATGGATTGTATTGCAGCTGTAGTGGGTTTTATAGCACTCCTAGCTGATTTTTTTATATCTGCTCCACAAGTTGACAGATGAAACAAAACTGGATACTGTAAACTGAGCCATGGCAGGTATCAGTTTCAAACCTCTGTCTGTACATGGCAGGTATCAGTTTCAAACCTCTGCCTGTACATGGCAGGTATCAGTTTCAAACCTCTGCCTGTACATGGCAGGTATCAGTTTCAAACCTCTGCTGTACATGACAGGTATCAGTTTCAAACCTTTGCCTGTAAATGGCATGTATCAGTTTCAAACCTCTGCTGTACATGGCAGTTATCAGTTTCAAACCTCTGCTGGTACATGGCAGGTATCAGTTTCAAACCTCTGCCTGTACATGACAGGTATCAGTTTCAAACCTTTGCCTGTACAATCTATACAGTATTGGTAGTAAAAATTTGATGTGGTATTTATGATTGGCAGTAATCAAACAGAACACTATGTCAAGATTCACCAAGAACCTTATATTAATATGAATGTTCACAATAAACAGGAAATGATTGGGATCCATAGCCAAAACCTCGACCATCTCCAGTTAACAATAGATAAAGTTCTACCTGGGATACCTGTTTAAATCCCCCACCCACCAAAGCCACATATTAATGGTAATCATTGCAATTAGCAATAGACTTCATAGCTTGGGAAACACGAGGCTTAGCAATTCTGCATCATATATAAAGTGGCATTGATTGATATAATGTGTTCAGCTTCTGCATAATAAAGTATAACATAAACAGGGAAAAAATTATGTGTGTGTGATTAGGATTTTTAACATAGCTTTAATAATTTTTCAGTCATATCGCTATGATGTCTGCAGTGTGGCAATTTATAGTGATGTCTAGCACTGGGGCATCATGTCGCAGATATGTAGCATGATGTCCCACCCAGTCACATTATCCTGACACCAGGCCGACCAGTCCTAACTTCTTAATGCTGAGCGCCAAGTGAGGCACCTGTTAGTACCATTTTTGTAAGTCTTTGGTATGATTCGGCCAAGGATCAAACCCACAACCTCCCGCATCCGAGACAGTGTAGCGACATCACTGAAAAATTGTTAAAGCTACATTAAAAATTCAAATCACCCCCTTCCTTTTGAATAAATCATGCTGCTTGGAACTGAATCATTTTGATGGATTGTATATATTTAGCACAGTAGGGGTAAAATATAGATGAGTCATACTAGAGTGTTGATTGGACCAAAGAACAAACCTTAAGACCTAATAATGTTTCCTACCTTAAATATTTTCAGCAGGTTTTATGTTTTCTGATTTCATGGTGTTTGTTTTTTGTAATCATATCCTTATGTTTTTTATATTTTATGTGTTGTCTAATGTTGTAAAGTACTTAGAGCTTCTAAAGATTAGGCACAATACAAAGTCCTCATTATTATTATTATTATTATTATTATATATGCCATCTTCCTACTCTTGTGGGGGAAGTTCATTAAATTCCATTTTAAGAACCCCAATGTAGCATTTGCTTTATGGCAGATATTGATAAGTGTGCCCCATTGAACATCTTCTGAGATGAAAACCCTTGGTATGGGCTAGTCGGTACCTCTTGTAGAATGGGTGATTTAGTAGAATTTCAAAGATTTGTTTCTAATGCTGCATATTTAGCATTTCTTAGCATTTAGCTGCATGTCCATGTTGAAGCCCACTTTTCCAATTCAACGAGGTCGTTTTGCAGGATTACTTGATCTAGGATAGTTTTGATGGTTCTGTAGAGTAAATAATCTATCTGCATCGAGTCTGACTTGTGAGGAAACACAGTCTGGCAGATCACTTGTGTGGCACGGGAACAATAGGTGCCGCCTGGGTGCCCTAGTATCATGCTGGCATTTAGCTGCACTTGGACCACTCACCCCATGTACATACACGTGGTTCACATCATATGCGAGTATGCTCCATTGTAAAACAACACAATACTGGGAGAAGAAGGTGCGTCAAAATGGGTGACGTAATATACGATCGTTTTACTGTAAGGGGTCGTCGAGATGAAAGCACATTAGGAGTACAAGACGAAACATCAGTCATTTATATCCATAGTTTGCTAAAATAGCTATTGTTTTATAAGTAAGAAAATATATCACAATGAATGAAGAATATTTCTGAAAAGATGAAAGTAAGTGCTTAAGTGCGTCAAAAGAGAGGAGTCCAAGATATAACTTTAAACTCATTACGTACTATACACGATATTTGACTATACCACACCCACCCGCCCGTTAGGCCAATTCGCATTACCAACAGCCCTTAACTATATGTAATTACAATAATGTAATCTAGCTATTCCTCAAATCTGAATTAATAACAATATATAGTTTCAGTTCTACACTTTTGCGAAGCATGAATATCTACTCACATGGTTAACAGTAAACTGTTAACAATTAACACTTTTGGTAAGCTCCGTCTGAAATTTGGTTTGTTTCATATGTTTCAGTTAATACTCGTGATAAATTAGTGGCAGCTTAACGTTGCACACACAAAACGCAGAATAAATGCTAAATTTAGTCCAATTGCACGGAATATCCAAAGGAACAAAAATAGCTTTGAAGGTGTTGGGCAACAACTTGGAATAAACCAAATCTCGAGAATTCTGCTCAACAACTGGGAATTCTGAACTGTTCTGCTCTTTGTCAACAAACTGCATCGTCAGGTTTGTAACTTAAATTTATAACTTGAAAAGTTTATATCTTTCTTGATTATGGGAGCAAGCCCACCGTCATCATTCGTTTATTTTGAAGGCGAAACTATTTATTGTATAGGGCTTGCAATTAATATACCCATGGAGCTATATCTCACAGTTATGAAGCCTTTTCCAACTTGTTGTGCGATCCATGCATGCCATTTCTTTTCTTCTGCAATCTCGGCATTAAACGAATTTTAATATTATTCAAGGTCTAAATGGACAATTGCCCTATTTAATTACATTTTACAGTGTTGGGGTTTATTCCATGATGTTGCATACAGAGTAGTCCTTGTTACAGCAATGTTTTATGTTTTATATGTGGCCCCCTCTCAGTCTACTAGCTATATTAGAGAGTAACCGTTGAGGTGTCCGCCCTTAAGTCAACAATTGATAAAGTATTTGATATGTTGTTATATTCCCCTAAGATATGTCATTGTGGGTATTTCGTACCAACTCAAAAATAATTTTGGAATGGGGTTCGTCTATTTTAGTAAATTTTTGATAAGTTGGTACTTCTCGGAGTCTCAAGATCCCCAAGTTTCCCTTCCCGGGTTCGAAACAAGTGAAGTATTACGAGTTACACTCTCTTCCGTAGGCATACCTCCAGTTGGCATACCTGTCATAGGCCTCCCTGCCATAGACCGGTTTCCTTCCCCCTTATTTCTCTTTAGTGATCTTTGCAAATAGATTTTGATGTTGCCCTGTATTTGTGTATATGCTACATTGTTTGTGTGCTTTATCTTGTGTAGTTGTTTGTTCTGGCCTCATATCAAATTCAGCTCGAGTTATTGTTTTTTTTTTAATTATTGTTTTTGTTATTTAAAAAATAAAATAAAAAAATTAAAGATTAAAAAATGTTTTTCTTATAATCGTTCCAACTTCTTTTTTCTTTCCTATATGGTATAACGGTACCAATTGCGCAAGTCCAGGTGGGCGGAGCTTAAGGTGTATGGAACATTGTAATCAGAATTAAAGAACAACACTAGCTGTGATTGGTGCATTATGTAAGAGTTGTACTTTCTGTTTGGCTTAAAAAAATGTTGAGCCTTTTGGCAACATGTGAGTTTGTGTTAATTTCTATCTAGATCATATTTTGTATTTTTTATGATTTTTTTAAAATATGGTACACATGGCTGAAAATGTGCTTGTTGTGACTAGATAACTCTTACCCCTGTCTAGTTCGAGTAGAGTTATCTCTCTTAAATGCAATGGAGTACCTGGTTATGTCATTGTCAAATTGACAATCTAGCATTGTTCTATATGACAGTGTGTGACATGCATGCCCAAGTAGGACAGAAAGTATATTTATTTCACAAAACATTAGCATTGAGGGATATGGAAAAACAATTGGTACCGTGATACCATATGAGAGACATTTTTGTGATTCCTCTTGTGAAAATATAAAATCTAAAGCCAAAATAAAACATTTCGTTTGTAGCTCTTCCTGTATCGTTTGCGTTTTTCTATGTCTTTCATTGAGCTATGTATCACGCGGATCAGAAGGAAAACACACGGCTTTGTCCTGTGCTCGGTGGTTCCGTTTTTATTCATTAACTATGCTCATGCATATCTGTTGGTATTGTGTGTTTCCCTTAAATCGATGTAATAGTCGTTTTATTGTTAATATATTTGTCCCTACAAACTTGTGCATTCAGTAAATTGATGGATAAACGGGTGCTCGGTTGGTATATATCGCATTGCAACTTCACGTGGTTTCTCGAGAAATAGTAAAATACACTATGATTTCAAATTTTTGTATTATTCTAAATTGTTACCAACATCTGCATCCGGTCAAGACTAATAAAGGACTCACGGTTCTAATTACGTTCCCATAGCAAACATCAGCAAATTCAATAACTTTAAACTTCTGAGTGCTCATGAGCAAACCTAAATTGATCAGTATAGACACATTACTGGTGACAGCTTCTGTGTAGAGAAAACTATCTGAGTCGCAGCATTTTCTGGATCTACATGTGTTTAAAACACGTGCTTTCAATTCGGCACCAAAGAATCAGGTGCTAATTTTAGTAATGGATTTTCCAAATTCTGTAAAGGACTAAAATGCCATCGATAAAACAAAGTCTCTTTTACAGTTACAACTTGGATAAACTCTTAAAAGATTTTATTTGCAAAAATCTCTTTTATTATCGACCAATCATGGCCAGTCAAACACATTTATAGACACTACAGGTATATATATATATATATATATATATATATATATATATATATATATATATATATATATATATATATATATATATATATATACACACACACACACACATTACATTAAGTACATTACAGAACCCCCTGGGCAACTCTACCCTCAAGACTGTTCAGATGACCCAGGGCAACTCTAGCCTCAATGGGAATTGAACATGGGCCTGTATAGCGTCATAGGTAAGTGGGGTTATTGTATAAGGACAATAGTCAACACAGTCCTACTTCCAGAACAGACCGATTTTAATTGGGATTTAGTAGATTTTCTTTCTTTTTTGCGAGAATTTGTTCCGGTACCAGCACCTTCGCTACCCCATCTTCTTTACCACACGTCGATGATTTTAAACAGAGACAGAAAGAAGAATTGGAGAAATTTTTACAACAGCAGAAAGAAGCAGAACAAGCTTTTCTCCTTCAACAGCAGCAGCAAGAGCGAGAAGAAGAGGAAAGAAGTAGGAAACGACAGGAAGAAGAAGTAGTAGCAGCAGAGAAGAAGCAAGGTCTAGGAGAGAAAGGGGACAGTGAACGTCAAATGATGACAGTACTCTTTGACATTGTGGCAGAGTTAAGGAGTGTGAAACGAATGCATCAGACTTCTTTAATACGACCCAAGAGAAAAATCCTTCCCGAGCCGAACAACCCAACCCTCTTACTACGCCTGCGATACCCACCCTAGTGATTTCTACCAAATCATCGACAGGAGCAAGTCCAAAAGTAGGCATTGGCCGTGGCAAAGGCTTGAGGCAATTACAGCTGATTACTTCCCGTTCCTTAGTTTGCTTTTTTAATATATAAAACAAAGACCCAACGGTCTTCTCAGGCCCACCCACTTCTCTCGAAAAGAGATAGCATTCATTTTTGCCAAAATCAATTAAAACCCTAAATCCCTTTTTTGCACATGATGTACGTGTGTGAGTGAGAGCTTGAGTGTAGCTACATATTCTAAAAAGTCAAGACCAAGAGACACTTAAGTTTTCTGAATGGTCTTTTCTGGTATAAAATTACAATCAAATTCACATCACAACACTTTAAAAAGTTCATAGACTTCTGTGTCTTTGTTCACTCTATTTTTTTAATATAAATTACTTCACTTTCACAGGTTTTTTTTCTCCAATTCTTCCTCACTTTCGTCTTGTTTTCCTTTCTTCTCTTTTTTCTCTTTTTGGACTGTCAGGGTTCTTCCTTTTAGGAGTGTACCTCTTCTTTTTTCCCCTGTTCGGAACTCCTCTCTTCCTTTTGCTCCTGTTGCTTCTTATGGCAGACTGAAGGACAATGATAACAAGAAGCTTGAATTTTGTCTCTTCTGGGGCCTGTCTTGGTCTATTGATGGTCTAGACACTCCATAGCCCAAATACCCTTCCTTCTTACAGATATAGCAATTGTCTTGATTGTTAACTCGAAAGGAGGAAGAGTAGTCCGTCGGCTAGTTTGAAGAAAACTTTCATGTGACACATCGCAAAACTCGATCAGAAGTTTCATCTATATGGGTCCTTCCATCGTTCTGGTCGGCTTGAGAGTGAAATGAATACTGGGAGGGATGACACTGACCCTTTGTATAGGGAAGACACGGATATAGGGTCCCAAGGCATTTAAAACGTAGCCATTTGACTTTTTACAATCAAAATGAAACGATCGCATCATTTCGTGGAGACAGGAGCATAAAGTAAGAGGCAGAAACGTGATTTATCGCCTCGCAATGTAGGTGATGTCTTGGCTCAAATTCATGCCAGCGATTTTGAAGATGACATGAGGGAACCAAATTCCAGACCCAGAGAATCTTGGCGCAACCAAAGTTCACCACCAGTAAACCCTGAAAAGTACTAACACATTCGAGAGACGGAAAAGCGCTCCTCTAGAAAGTTTAGAAATATGGCTTACACGTCCACGGTGAAGTTTAAATATTTAAAGTCCGAAGTACCGTAGACAAAGCAGAAGAGTTCATCACAGAGGTGTGGGATTCTTTGTTAACCAGTCTTAAACGAGAATGTGAAGCCAAAAAACACGATCGCTTGAGACTTTCCATTCATCACGACAGTTTAATATCCACCGTTTAGATCGAGTTTAGCAGCCCAGCAGACTTGACACCTTCCAAAGTCATCGACAAGATTCAAGAACGTGCAACAATCCAACGACAAGTTTCACATCACCAATGGAAAATCGACACTGTTCATGACGGACGTATCTCTTCCCCAAGGAACCGGTCGCAAAAAAGTGTTATAGGTGGACGAGCTTCTCAGCACCAAAACAAGCCTTGTCCGAATTAACAGCCCTCAAGGCCAGATGTGTTTAGCCCGTGCCATCGTGGTGAGACGAACGTATGCCGACAACATCGACACGACATAATGGAAAAGAGCCTGGAAAACTATTCGACAATCGGACCGAACCAAAACACGAAGTGCAGCAGAACGCCTGTTACAGCAAGTGGGGATATCCAAGGACACACCAGTGGCATTCTAGAAATGCAAAAATTGCAAGACGTGTTGGCTCCGCGCTACACCTTGAAAGTACACCCTGAAGAAGTGCTTGGACCTTTGTTGTTTCGATTCAAATATTTCAAAGACGGAAAATACATTCACGTCTATCATCACAATGGACATTTTGATGCCATTACCAGTATCGCCGGATTCTTGGGATACAGTTATTATTGTGAGAAATGTGACTATGGCTATAACAATCGAGAGCAACACAATCATTGTGAATTGAAATACTCAGGATGTTTGGCCTCTTAATCCTGTTTTGACAAAAGACAACCACGAGTGCATTGCTCTGCTTGACAGCGCACTTTTGTCAGTCCTACATGTTTCCAGCAACATCTAAAGACGCAAGGTTCACAGCATAAAAGTGCTTGTCAACTCCTGAGATTGTGCCCTACTTGTGAACAAACATTCGTACCAACAATGCCAAAGCTCACGTTTGTTGAGGAAAGAAACGATGTCACATATTTTTGCAAAATCGTGGACGTAGAACACGAATGCTACATTCAAAAATACCATTCCAAACATCAAGAGGAAGACGATGACCACCAGAAGAAAGGAAAATTCATCTTTTTTATTTTGAATGCATGCAAGAGATTATCACTCATATTCCTAATTTCTGCGTGGCTCACCGAGCGTGCGTGAAGTGCATCCAAGAGCCTATCTTTAGTCATTACCCTCACTGCAGCAAAATTCATGGAGGACGTAAAAACATATTTCGGGGACCTAACACGCTGACCGATTTCGCCCAGTGGATCTTAGATCCCATCGGAGAGACGTGGAGCCAAGAGGACATCTATCGTTACGGAGATTGTTATCGCCATGCTACGGTGATGGCTCACAATTTCTCGGGATACGATGGACAGTTTCTCCTCAGATACTATACGGAACAAAGTACCGAACGTCAGAATGTGACTTTGAACGGAGGCAAAATCATTTCCATGCAAGTGGGACAAGTGCAGTTTTAAGATCGATGAGTTACTTGGCCATGCCTTTGAGTCGAATGCCTAAAACGTTTGGAATGACAGAAATGGCCAAATATTATTTCCCGCAAATTTTCAATACCGAAGCCAATAAATATGCCGTTCTATCCCATTTAATAATAATAATAATAATAATAATAATAATAATAATAATAATAATAATATAATATTGATAATAATAACAAGGACTTTGTATAGCGTCTAATCTTTAGAAGCTCTAAGCGCTTTACAACAATAGACAACACCAATTACATAAAAAAGATATATAATGATATTATTACAAATAATAAACACCATGAAATTAGAAAACATAAAAACATGCTGAAAATAGTTAAAGTAGGAAACATTATTAGGTCTTTAAGTTTGTTCTTGCAGTCGAAATAAGTGAATTTTAAAAGCACCCTTGAATTGGATCACTGTGTCTTTGTGTCTAAGTTCAGTGGGCAATTCGTTCCATGTTACTGGGCCCTGGTATGCAAAAGTACGTTGTCCATATGATTTCGTTTTCGTAGTGGAAATACTGAGTATACGAATGTCAGAAGAGCAGTGTAAGTATATTGCTTTTGTATACACATGGGTGAGGTCGGATAGGTATTTTGGACTGGAGTCTGTCAGTGAAATGTAGCACAGAGAACAAATTTTGTGTTTGATTCTGGATCGAATGGATAGCCAATGTAGGGTACAGAGCAGCGGGGAGGTATGCTCTGATCGTAGTACTCTAAGTGTGATCCGAGCAGCTGTATTTTGAACTTTTTGAAATTTCTGAAGTAGATATCGAGATTTACCAGACATAATTGAGTTACAATAGTCCAGTCTTGAAAGTACTCATGATCACACAAGTGTTTTAGTGGCATCAACTGAACGATATTTGCGAATGGAGCTGATGTGTCTCGGCTCAAGATATGCAGCATTGCATATGTTCATGACATGTTGGTGCAATGTGATGTGAAAGTACTGTCCAAAGTGACACCTAGATTTCGTACTGACTGAATTTAATGTTGGTATTGTCGATATTTATTGTTTGAGGTAAAGGATGTGGCTGAGAAAGTCATTGTGTTGTGATCAGAATGGCCTTAGTTTTATCATCATTCATCTGCAGCTTGTTACATGTCATCCATGATTTCACATCAAAAGGCACCTCTCTACACCTTGAATATTAGCATCAACTTCAGTTGGATGGCTAGATTTGTATATGTGGATGTCGTCAGTGTACAATTTGTGAGACACTGGATGATGATCTATGACACTTGAGAGCAGCTGAGTATATAAAATGAATAGAACAGGTCCAAGAACAAAACCCTGTGGAACACCACAACATATATTAACTGGGCCGGAGTGTATTCCATTTGCTGACACAATTTGTATTCTGTTGACCAAGTAGGACTTGAACCACAGTAATTCTTTAATTCGTTATGGTCGAGTGTTAGTTTCTTCAGCAGAGGCTTTACAATGGCAGTTTTGAAAAGTGATGGGAATTCCCCGGATGAGAGAGGTATTAATAACATCAGTTAGTGGAGGCAATGCTGGATCTAAGCACTCAGGCAGCAGTGATGTTAAAATTGGATCAAGTTCACATGACTTTGGTGCACTCTTCATTACGATTGTACCAAATCAATCCATAGAGACCAGTTCAAATGCTGCTAATGGTTACCGCTGAAATTCTGTATCCCAACTGTCTGGTGACAACGAGTCAATTGAAATTGTATTGTCAAGTTCATCTCTAATGGTTTGTACTTTGTCACGGAAGAAATTTGCAAACCGGCCCGGAAGGTCGACTAGAGAGAAAGTAGTTGGAAGTGGTGTACATTTGTTCCTTCACATTAACTCGTTAGTAATCTCGAAGAGCTCTTTGCAGCTACAACTTTCCATGATCTTAGTACTTTAGTGTGCTGATGTCTCTCCATGGACTATGTTTTTGACATTCTTCTTAGCGGCTAGTAGATTTGCTTATGAATAGTGAGTCTGGTGGAAAGCTAAGGCCTCGCAGTTTTACGGCGGTCTCTTTTAGCAGTGCGAAGCTGGGCCCTAACACTGCTATACCATAGAGAACAGTTTTGAATTGATACTCTGCACTTGGTGGCTGGGGCATGTTTGTCGAGCAATGAACGCAGGCAGTTATCGAATTGTTCTGCTGTTTGAGGTAAGCATGTTGTTAGGTTTGCTTGGATGTCATGCATTAGTTTGGTTCTATTTATAATACGAAGGTTTCTCTTAGTAGCAGATAAAGGTGGAGGGTTAGGGACTGATACGTCAAGATGGCATATAATGCAGAGGTGATCTAATGCAGATCGTGGGAGGACCCTAGAATATTATCATCAGGTCTATGAAAAATCCAGTCTAAAATGTGACCGTGTTTATGGGTGGGTTGGTTGACTGACTGTTTGAGGTTGAAAACATTAACGGACTCTAGGAGTTTTGATGTGTTTGGGTTTCCGGGACAGTCAAAGTGAAAGTTGAAATCTCCAATAATAATCAGGTTGCCACCTATCGAATTTCCATACTCAAAGAGATTCGGAAATTGCTCCAAAAAGAGAGATTTAGTCAGCTTGTTTTTTCTACTAGGTGGAGGGCAGTATAGGCAGAACAAATGTACTGACCTTTGTTCCAGTGTTAGTGTGGTGGAGTAACCGGTGGGTGTTATATCCGCGCACTTGGGGTCATCGCCTTATATTTTTAGCCATGTTTCTGTCAGGAAAAAGACGTAGATATTCTGATTGTTGATAAAATTAACTATTTCTGTGCGCTTTTCCGGTGGTCATACTGATTAGGCATGGAATAATGCAATACGCAGAGGTATCTCTTGGATAGTTGACTAAAGGTTTGACGATTTAATAGGGATTTTAATTAGGGTATCTTAATTAACGGTCGAATATTTAAATTGTTAAACGGGAAAGGGCATAAGGGAGATAACTGGAATTCGTCTTCCTGTTCTACGCCGGCCAGCTCTGAAACAACGTTTCTTTTTGAGCTTCTGTTTACATTTAAGTTAAGTATTGATGAATGTAGTTCATGTTCGTTTAGTCTAGGGAACAATATAGTGTGGAGAGCCAAGGAGTGGTCAATTAAAGCAATTAATGAGGGTCCATCATAGCATAAACGGGTTGACTGGCGAGTATCACGTGATGGCGGATTGTTCAACAACAAAAGAAATTGTAGCAGAGGAGCAAGATAGCTGCGAAAAAGTATAATTGTTCTCGTTTCAAAAACAAGGAGATGAAGAAACACATACGAACTGAACAGCTAATGCATCATGAACACAATAACGTAGACAAAGGCAGACAACAATAATATATATAATGAAAAACGGTACATAAAGCTGAACATCTTCTTCAAGCCGGTTAAGCGATAGCGGCCATCTTGACTGAGGATCACTACTACGACCCCGACAACATGCACACCAAACAACGAGAAGCTTTCTACACTTGGTAGCAGACTCACTCCTCGGACCCCTTCGACTTTCAGGAAGAAATGTTAAAGTATTGTCGTCTTGATGTGGACATTTTACGGCAATGTTGTGGAAAATTTCGAGAACTGTTCATGGAGCACGGAGGGATTGATCCTTTGAAATAAACATGCACCATTGCCAAAGCGTGTTCCTTTGTATACCACCAATGATTCATGCCCGAAAACACCCTTGCTGTCATCAGCCCTCAAACGACGAACTTTGTCAAACGTCGAGACTCGGTCAAAGCCCTACGCTGGCTACATTACTTGTGCAATAAGGAAGACAAATGGATTCAACTTGCCAGAAACGGAGGAGGCGAAAAGACCATCTGACCGTATTCGGTGGACGGCTGAAACTTATAAAACCCTCAGATCGTGTACGAGTTTAACGGATTCTTATTTCACGGATGTCCCCTCTGCTACCCTCAACGTGACACTCAAAATCAGTTTTTACAACGTACCATGGAAGATTTGTACGAGGCCAATTGTTAGCGTCGGTTGACGTTAGAACAGCAATGATACCAAGTGGTGGAAATGTGGGAACACGAGTACGATCACCGTTTGGAAACCGATCCAGAGTTGAAACGCATCATGGAAAGTTACAAGCTGGTGGACCCACTGAATCCGTGGGACAGTTCATACGGACGACGGACGAATGCCACCTGTTTGCTATACCAAGTCGACGAGGAGAAAGGATAAAAAATCAAATACTTGGACGTGTGTTCGATGTATCGTTACGTGTGCAAATTATGTCACTTTCCCGCAGCGCACCCGCAATTGCTGTGAAACACATCGATCTGGACAACCTTTGACAGTACGAAGGCTTAATTAAGTGCAAAGTCTTGCCTCCCTCGGATTTGTACCATCCCGTTTTACCTCACCATTGCCAAGGAAAACTGATGTTTCCCTTGTACCGTACTTGTGCCTAAACGTGCAACCAAGACCGAACTTGTCAGCACACCCAGGAAGATCTCACCATGACGGGAACATGGGTCAGCGTGAAATTGTTTAAACTCTGGACCTGGAATACTAACTGTTAGAAGTGTATGAAATGTACCACTTTTCCAAGCCAGAAAAATGCCACAAGGGCAACGAGACTCAGAAAGGTATTTTCGCAGACTACGTGGATGCCTTTTTGAAACTTAAACAAGAAGTCAGCGGATATCCTTCCTGGTGTCACACTCTCAAAGACGGAATGAAATTCAAAGAGAGATATTGTGAGCAGGAAGGCATCATTTTAGGCCACGTGGAGAAAAACGAAGGAAGGCGATCGTTTTCCAAAGTGATGTTAAATTACTTGTCCGGTAAAATGGCTCAACGACCGTGTTTCCTCAAGACGGAGTATTTGACAGAACCTTCCCGCTACTTCAAGATGATTCACGACAAAATCAAGTATATGAAACACGTGGACGTCCTTTTGCGAGGACTTGATCTTAGTCAATTACGAAGAAGAACTGGACTTTGTAGAAGCCGACGAATTTGGCTTACGTGACAGCCCGTGCTCGCTTAAATTGTACGAAGATTTAGAACTATAAGAAGATTCTGTCCCGTATTTAGACACGAACAGTTGCATCTACACCGGTCGCCTGGGTCAACGTTAGCCTGACATCGAAGGAGACTGTTTAGGAGCCTGGACGGACGAGTACCCCGACGACAAGATTCTAAGGTTTGCTAGTGGCTGTTCTAAAAGTTACGGCTACTAATACCGGACCAACTAGGGCAAGTGCACACCGAGTGTAACGTGAAAGGATTGACTCTCAATCATCGCACCAGTCGAGTGGTGAACTTTGGTGTCCTGAAAGAAGCCTTGCAGTCTGAACAGGATGAAAACTTTAAAGTAACCACCTATGAACCGCACAAGATTGTACGTTTACCCACACATCAAATCGTCAGTCGACCTTTGGAAAAAGTGTATCGAATCGTACATCAGAAGCGAGTACGGCTTTCCAATCACTTCACTTTGCCTTACGGACACGCCGATATTGGTCAGAATAAAAAGGGGAAAACGTCCAAGACCGATGCTTTCATTGTAACTACAAACGTCAGTCTAGAAATATGGATACTTTTAAACTGACATCCTTCAACTTCGGCGATTCTGAAGTGGATTACGATGCTAAATATCTGGCAGGACCTACCCCCAAAGAATTAGCCAGAGCCGGATGTTTCTACTTGGGCGAAGGGGATAAATAGTCAAGTGCTTCAGTTGTGGTGTGTCACTTCACGAGTGGGAGCAGAAAGATTCAGCTGGAACCTGATCGATGGTCTCATCATTGTCACTACCTACCTTTAGTGGGACCTTAGTCATTGACGTGGAATAGGAATACCATGTCGTTCAAGAAACCAGCTTGGTTAGAAGTCAAACTTTGGACAACACCTAGACAAGTATTTGAACTACATAAGAAATTCTACTCAAGGATTACCAAACGAATTGCAAGAGAAGATCTACAAGGAAGTTTGGCAGGGACTTGCCATTGCAAAATCTCAATTGGTGACTGAGGAATGTTTGTGTCGAGAAATTCACAAGAAGAAATTGACAAAAGTCAACAAACTCGTCAGATTTTTCTGGATCAAGTCTGCATTCATCCGATTATTCCGCATTAGACCGTTTACATCAGAATATTATATTAACATCTTTGACCGTTACTCTGAATGGCAGTGGTCAGAAATTACTCACTATCTCCATTACTTTTGCTCTAGGAGAAGACATTCAATAAAATAAGGACAATTAGAAGCGACCTCAACATTGGTATAAATACTGACTGACATTATCATGTATACTTTACAAGAGAACATTCGCGGCTTACCTGTGGAGTTGAGAGAACGCATTTACCGAGAGCTGGTCAAAATACAAGTTCAACGCAAAGAACAATTGCATCCGTTACGTCACCGATCTTTAAACCACTGGTAGCTGAATGCTATAATATAACTGATTCAGATGAAAGTGGTCCAATTCTCTGACATTGATTAGCTACGTGTGGGCGAGAAGGAATGGTTTGTTATTGATTGTATGTACTACTTCAACGAGTTGCAGAGGAAGAGTTAGAGGATTACCAAAATCTTTTACACAATCTAAACTTAACTCAAGAGGAAACTTTTGAACGGAGTGTGATGTGCAAGCTAGTGAATAAACCAGTTAGATTCGCTATGGAAAGATAAAAGTGATCCCTTGTTCCATACGCGGATACTGATTTGTCACTGAAGTTTGTTAAAATCAGCATAAAATGAGACGACTGCAAGCATGGAAAGATGGTTGTGATTTATTGAAAGGGTTTCTACAAAGTGGGCAAACTCTTCTATTGAATTGGCAAGATTCACACTTTTATCCATGATTGAAACGATGGCGTGTTTGTTATTGTCAACGTTGCAGTCAGCGATACGTCAACGAATATGATGAAGTAATATATGACTGAACCAGAAAGAAACAAGAAATTGGAATATTCTTTAAAGCTTGTAGTGAGCGTATTCATGAACAGCATGTGATTGCAACTACAATTTACATTGTAACTGTGATTGTATACATGAAACTCCATGGCCATACACGCGGCAGTGTCTAGGAAACTGGGCTACAAGCAATAAAGAATATCTAGCATACTTTGCAAACACGATTATGATTGTTATATACCTAGCTGCAATGAGAGAGAGAGAGAGAGAGAGAGAGAGAGAGAGAGAGAGAAGAGAGAGAGAGAACGTCAACCTTTTTCAGTCAAATATTGAATAACCATCACGATCTCATTAAAAAAAATAAATCTCATGCTTTTCTGTTGCTTTAAAACTTATTCATCAAAAATGCTTTATGCTTTAGATAATACATTACTGTGTACTAAAGGATTTCATCCTATAGGCCAAACAGAAATTAACGTGAAAGCATCTAGATGTCTACCTGTTAGTTACCTGTCAGACTACACACTGAAGCCTAATATAACCACATAACTAATTGTCATGCGCTACTATACACGGGGAAAACCCTAAATATGTATAAACTTGTTCTTATTTCCACGCGATTATCGACCTTTTTATGTTAAACATTTCACTAATTTTGGACACTTTGAATCTGAGAGAAACAACAAACCATACTCAAAGTAAACTTTAATGAAAATTTGTAAAACAATTCTCACTGAGATGTGGATCCCCTACCTACCAACAAATTTCGACCCTATAAAATAACAGATGTATTTGAGCAGACACTATAAAACATGCCTGACTGAAGAAAGATGTGATTGAATCAAATACATTCAATCTATTTGAAGCAAATTAGTTTTAGTTTCCTTTCAGGCCATCTATTTTACTTTAAACTACAGCTTTATACGTTTCCTTCTAACTCTCTCCATTATGTAAAAAACTACCGTCGATAGGTTTTTGATCGTGTATACAGCTTTCTTATACTTTGTGAGACAATATTCTGCTATTGCAACAGAACTTTACCGTATATGTAGGTGGTTCAGACAATCTAATACCGTCGGGAGCACCTTTCAATTTACAGTCTATGTCCATGTAATTCTATGTTGCTATTATATCGTGTACCTTCCCTCATGAATGCGAGAAAGACAGTCCAATACAGAAGTACTCTTTTACTTAAGGAAATGGAAACCGCCGTATTACTGAGAACCATGGATGACGTGCAGAATACACGTTTCCTGTGATTCTCGTTAGCTGTTTTGACTTTTCCAGTCGAATTTACGTGTTCAAAGGGAGGTAAAGATCTGAAAGGACCTACTCAAGTTCAAATCAACTGTTTCTCAGATAATCTTTGGTAACGGGATTTAGACAAAAATCACCTGGAGTGAAATCGAGAATTATGGTTGGTAAGGCAATGTTTGGATGCAGTGTTCCTACGATGGATTTCTGTACCTTTGCATTATCATGGAGCATATGGATACCTCAGGTACCGGTTCGTGTGTAGATTAGGTTGTGTTGCAAACGTTTGGCGGCAATTTGGAAGCAACAAATGTCCAGTGGCATTAGCAGAGTCATGCACATGCGCCTGAACGGTTGGGCTTTTGCATAAAAAATAATGCGCATAAAACTCTCTTGAGACTGCGTCCATGGATTTGTTGTTTTTATCGACATTTTTTCTTCAGTCCAAATGATATTATTTTCTCCAATCGGGTTCAGTAAGATAAATCCATATTTCATTACTCGTGACAATTTCATTCATTTGTCCCTGATTCACTCTTTTCATATTTGCCGAGTAGCTGTTTCGCGATTTCAACCCGAGTTTGTTTTATCTGCCGGTGTAAGATTAAAAAGTGATCTCCTTTCAAAACATGATTTCGGTTCAGTTGTCAACAACCGAGGTTTATTTTTCATTTGAATAGTGAACCAACCGGATATGACCAGTTGGATAAAGAACCATTTACGGATTAAAAATGAACCCGCGGAAACATTACCCTGTATCAATATAGCTGTAACATCACATACACTAGAAACTATTTTATTGTTATTGCATTGATAGTGATAAACAAGAATGAAGGATTACTATAGATGTATCCTTCCCATTTGTCAGCCGTAGATAGCCTATATAGCGTGTTGCTTAGAAGTAATACACCATTTCAATTATTTTAAATAAGATATGTAATTTGTTGTATATTTCTTCCTTAAGGATTCCACTGCATATTTTCATGAGACCAAAAAGTGAACATTTATTCAACTCACCTCCTCAAGCCAACACTGGCACAGTCCCTAATGAGATTAAAGAAAAAAATGAATCTCCATATCACACTTTATGACAGCCCAGTTTCTTCTTCCCACTAGTTTTATCTCACTTCGCACTGAGCTATACGTATTTTGACATGATTGATTTTCACCAGTCTACATCAAGCCAAGCTTTCCGTTTCCATTTTGCTTAAAGTGTACTTTTGCACGTGTAATTGTGCGGGTCTGTAGGTTGGGGTATGGAACGGGTAAAAGGTTGATAGTTCCTTCTCATCTTTATAACAGGAAATTATTGTGGACTAATATAAACTAAAGACAAACTGCATTAGAGGAGAAATTGAATTCTCCCCACTTATGAAATCTTGCATTAATATCCTGGTATCTGAGCATACTTTTATCCACTTTCTTCCTTTTCCAAAATGTGTACACGACAGTTATTTTCGAACAAGTAGCCAGGCCATTGTGTCCAGTCTGTTGTGCTCGTTCATGAAACCTTATAAAAGAAAACAAAACGACACCTGAAATATCTTATAAAATATCTCGCAGTGTTGAGACAGGGACACCAGTGTAGCCAATGTAGTCTTTTATGGTGAGAATTAAAAAACCAGAATCATTTATTTTTAGTTATTTGTACAGAATTCACTTTGCGTTGTAATATTTTTCAACCACGGTTAAAATTTGAAACGACTGTACAATATTATTTTTTGATATGAGTTTATGCATGTAGTTAATATCTTAGAAAATAATAAAGGCATACTAAATACGTATATTCTAGTATCCGAAATCCATTACCATATAATAAATACGGTATTCCTAGCATCCAATTCCATTAGCATATACAACATACGGATATTCTAGTATCCGAATCCCATTACCATATACTAAATATGGATATTCTAGTATTATAATCCGTTTAACAACATACTAAATACTAATATTTTTGTATCCAAATCCTATTACCATATACTAAATAGGAATACTCTAGTATCCAAATCCCATTACCCTATAATAAATACGAATATTCTAAAAGCTAAATCCCATTATCATATTCTAAATACGAATATTTTAGTATTCGAATCCCAGTAATGTATTCTAAATACGGATATTCTAGTATTCAAGTCCCACGAACCATTCGCTTCTGAATCTTGTCCAACATCCTTAGTAGGAAGACAACAAAAATGTAAACGTTAAGTACATTATACTAATTTATCAGTATTCCAAAGGTCTGATTTGTGTTGTCTGATTTAATTTTTATATCTCATGATAATTATGCTATAGTCATGGGTTCTTCAGAACGTTGATAAGTGTAGCAATATTGTAAGATACGAGTAAACAAAATATTTTACAAAAAACTGATCAATTGATGCGCTCGTTCATTTCATTTTCTGTCGAAGTGAGATAGTCTTCATTGTTAGACCTTTAAAATGAATATTGACAATATTACAGACGAAAGATAAATAAAACTACAAGTAGTAAATAATGTTATTAATTTTAGATATTTCAAAATGAACAAACATCTTTTTTTTAAAGATACCAATTCATAAATTACTACAATCTCAGAAACTAAATAACCTACGTTTAACAGTTTTTGCTTTTATTTTCAATTCTTTAATTAATATGAAGAGAAAATATTCTGATCCAATCGCTGGTTTTTAATAAAACGTTAGGGTATTCCTAACATACAGCGAGGTCAACGAAATTTTCAAAGAGAAGATTATGGTTCATTTCTTTCGACATCTTAATGGGACATGCACTCATGAATGCAAAATTAGCTACTACGGCAACTGAATCAGAACCAACTTCTATGGATATGCATAGTTAACAATCACGGACCACATATTAAAGGGAGAGCACTCATTTGAGGTTGCCAGTTGCAGGATTCATTGTCGGAACGCTCCATTAATTAAATATGTATCAATAGCTGTAATTTTCTGGATAAGGGCAATCCAGAGCCATCAAAACGTAATACTTTTGAAGCGATATCGATACAGATTTGTTCAACCGTAAAAAATGGTTTGTACATAATAATTTTGTTTTCAAATCACACAAACAAACGTGGTTCAATGGATCATAAACATAGATGACAACGATTCATCTCACACAAACATAACTATTATTTTCTTATTTATTCATACATGATTGTTGCGTTAATAGTCCAAATCCTTGCTTTTCAATAAATTGTACATGCATTTGTGTATACTTGGACCTACAACAAGCATGTTTGTTTTATCTGTCAGAAGAAATAAAAACTAACATGGCACATCTAAAAATCTCAGAATCGGACATAAATAAATCAATAAATAAATGACGAGATGGATCGATCAATAAATTTCTAGATAAATAGAAACGTGTATAAATATTCAGAGACGTAAGTAAATATATAGCTTGATGGTGATCTAGGTGATAAGTAAGTATATTGATATGAAACTGTGCAATAAAATTCTCATTCATACACCTCTTCGACAAACGTAGACAATAATATTGTACAAAACACACAGTAAGGAGTCTTGGTGAAATCTGTCTCAAACATTAGACAGGTACATATAGCTATAACAGATCGATCAATAGCTTTATCTGCATAATTCCTAAAAGTCCCCTTAGGCAATCAATCAATCAGTTAATCCTCAAGTGATGTTGACTTGAAAAATAATATGCTTGTCTCAATCGTATATACCAGGTATTCGGTTTATGTCCCTCATCTTTATATTTTGGAATTCAGTTTTAGCTTGGTAATACTAGTACAAAATGTAAACAAAAGTTGAATAACTAAACTAAACTAACCTAACAATTAGTAAAGTACTTAACTTCTACATTAGGGAAGTAGTATGGTATGTCTACCTTACGCACAAAGCTGACCGAGTTTAAAGTGAACGAAGCAAAAAGTGCTCTTTCTGAGAGGAAATCGTGTGAATCTCCATCACCCAAATTGAAGAGAAATACATGCTAGAGGTACTAGAAATCCAAGATTCCGTCAAATGTGATAATAAAAGTTTTAACACTTAGATAGTTTTCAATAATGTTTACTTATATTGTCAGTTCCAAGCAGTTTCCTTATATGTGTATTCAGAGTAATTCAATTAAAACATAGATGCATGCACAAAACTGCATGCATCTTTTATTCTGTGTCAACGGAAGAAAAGAACGAAATTAACGAAATTAATAAGGAATCGTCAAGCCTATCAGGCCAAGACGTATTTAGAAGCTATATTGAACGAGTTCTTTCCCTCAATTCAGTACAAAACACGCGGGATATTTTGTATTTGTTACATACCCCATCTTTGAAGCTTTCCAATTAGTTTCAGCTTTACTGTATGAATGTAGTTCAAAACGAATATGGGTTCATTAAATTTCGATTCACTACCGTCTAAAGATATCTACCTGAGGACGTCAATAGCTTATCGAACCTGGGTGTGTGATACGGAAATAAGGATTGAACAGTTGTATCGAACGCCAGATCAGGCGTGTAACATCAGATAGTCATATAATAAGATTGATTTCAGGATAAACTCATTTTTAAATATATTTACTTCTATAAAATGTTTTGAGACAAGTTTAAACAAATGCAGACTTCATATAAACCATGAAGGCATATATTATCGTAATACATACTTTCACTAATGTTTTTAGGGCTAGAAATATTGTTGGTTTTTTGTTGATACAGTCGAGTCAGTCGGGCCTATTTTATAAATTCTATAAGTAATGGTAACATTTTGGATAATTTTAACTCGTCATTATAGTTTGTGTTTTCCATCAAGTCAATATATCTAAGTTCGCAGATAAAGGAATGTATGTCATGCATTCTATCGGAAGACATCATCAGTATATTTTATAAGAGTTTTGATGGAGATATCTAACATTCCATTGATATAGCTAACAGAAAGAGCAATGTAGGGTCAACTATTTACGTAAAAATAACAGCATAGGAATGGCGCAGAAGGAAATACAATGCAGGTAAAGAGGTATGTTAATTCATTGTCGTGCGTGTGACATTAAATCATTCTCACTAGTTTTCATATGATGTCACTTGAATCAAACGTTTTTCAGCCTAACTAATCTCATAATAGATTATCACGGTGTGATTTTGAGGTATGAGGTAATTGCGTAGTGGTGAATTAATTCATAAACATGCATAGTCATATCAGTATAGTCAAAACAAAAAATCAACAATTGTCATGGATGTGGTTTTTCTGTTATCATATGAACTAGATGTCAGTTGGTTACCAAAGCCTGAAGAACCGCACATATCATTGCTTTGAAAGTCACTTGAATTAAAGAATAACGTTTATTCCGATTCACTTTACTTCATACTGCATCATTCCATATATATATATATATATATATATATATATATATATATATATATATATATATATATATATATATATATATATATATATATATATTAGCATGACTCTCTCTCTCTCTATTCATTAAATTGGAATGTTTCAATTATGGCATATGATTTATGCCATAATTAAAGGAATTCTTAGTGGATTTGATACTAAAATCTACACGATACATTAAATGTTAGGTGAAAACAAGGTTAAAAAAAATGTTGTGATATAATACAACATGATTAAAGAAAACTTAACACAGTTCCGTTATTAGACGCTGAACATCTCAGTGTCGGGTACCCTATCTAAACATCTCTCTCTCTCTCTCTCTTAACACTCTAGCCATGTCCGAAACCCTTATCTAGCTATCTATTTAGCTCTCTATTATTATAAATGTATCTCGTTTTACTTTTCTAACTATTTATGCATTCTAACCGCTCCTTTTCTTTCCTCGTCTACATAGCTACCTGTATATACTATTTACATCTATCTTTCTTGACCTCTAAACACGATAATGTGTTTTCAAGTGTTTATCATGACATGAGATGTTCGTCAAGGGTGTAATGTATCTCTCTTCTGGTTCAGTTGTGTTTCGAGAAGTTATGGATGATGTATGGTTGCATGATATTGTATTACTAAATATAAATATTTACAAATCATAAACATTTACATTGTGAGATGGTACAAATTGAGAGCTAAATTTGTTTAAAGGCCCAGACAAGAGAGTAAATTCTTGAAATGAATTCTAAACAAAACATCAACTGCCTAATAGTCTTCATTTTGACCTAATTAACAGAGGGTTGACCTAATTAAGGGAGGGTGAGAGATTGTGGCTGAAAAGGTTATACTCATTGTCTGAGAATAAAGCCTGGCAGTCGGTGTGGCAGTCGGTCATTTGGTCTATTTGCTTTTTGTTGCTTTGTTTCGTCTTTTATTTAAAAGCTTTCAATACAAGGTACAATATTTGGAAATATATAATGTATATTTAACAGTATTGTGTGTTATAGTAATGCAAATATAAACGCTACACTGTTACACACATCTTGATCTATTCTTATCAGAAGGGTATCTTCTAAAAGAATAATATTTCAAGCAAAGCTTTGTAGCGTTGATAAACATACACTATGTATTCTCTAATCATATGGCAACACGTTATTTCGTCTTCTGTACACTCACACTCAAGCAATACTCAGAGCGTAAAGAAAATAGTCATTCACAGTTTCCTCTTTTACATATATTATTCTACCCATTTCAAGAAATCCCTGTTTCATTTAATTTTTCAGGTCTCACCCCACCCCACCCTTACTCTCTCTCTCTCTCTCTCTCTCTCTGTCTCGTCACTAAGACAGCAACATCATCTATCCTATAGTCGGCATTACAATAATACTTTAATGATTTTAAATATCAACATCATTGCCGGGGTAAATGCGACCTTAAACAACCAGACAATACTGATTCCTTGTTTTATCATTTTATGAATAATTGTGTTAGCATAAATTTGTCCAAGAAGATGTAGGATATATAGCATGATTGCATGAAGTAACTTGTATCAAAAATGTTCTCCTGCAATCTCTATAACATTGTCCAATTTTACTGACAATAAACTGACAGGGAAAAGTAACTCAATAAATATTTGCACCTTTGGAGACAACTGCATATACTGTCGTATCTCCAGTTTCCCCTTCCACTTGTGAAAAAGTCTTTTTTGTACGCACTGTCTTTAATCCAGTTAAACTGGGTGAAAAGTCAACCTGTACAGCACATGTAGGGATTACTGTACTTGGATGCATGGTACGAATACATAAATTATACGAACTCTTGGAAAGAATAACATTTCAATATGATATACATTTTCATACAACACACTAATAGAGACTAAGATATCGGATATTTTCACATATTAATTTGGAATGAGATGAGGTGTTCCACAAGCATGTAACGTTCCGGTTCAATACTATTATATTATATTATGAAGCCATAACATGTTTTAGAAGATTTTAACAAGCAAACCGCGCTGTATTTCGGATTTATAACAGTTAACTTTACATAGTGATATAAATATAATGCTGATTGATAAATGACTTGAATGAGAAAAGAATTATGATTAATACGTGCGTGTATAAGATCCAAATATTGGACAAATTAACATAATCCGCACGAACCTAATAATGTAACAAATGACAAAAATAAATGACCTTACACAGTACAAGGGCAAAGATGAATGATTCACAGTAATTTCGCATGACGAAAAGAATGATGTGTCTTACTTATATAGTAAAGATGTATTCACTAAAATAGGGACAAATGAGGTATCTTACTCAAATAGTAAAATGATGAAAACAAAGGGATATATATCATACGAAAATTCTTGACAATCCCTAAACATGGGGTGTTACAAACCACCAAATTAGCCAACGGCTAAAAGACTACACCAGCACACTTGGCTACCAGTCACACTGATAAATCAAGCAGTCAGAATTCCATGTAGTCACCGACCACCATTCAAGTGCTTGGTCAATCAACTCAAAAGCGCCAACCAATCGGTCTGCAACTCCCGATCAACGGCTACTCGACCAGCAACACTGTCAACTCATCCCTACGGTTGCTATGGTTCAGCTTTACAGCAGCTGTGGTCAGCTTTACAGCTCGTACCACGTCGAATCCAATCAGCTCTACAGCTGCGACTCCGATCAGCTGAAAATACATCTAACCCCGTGTACTATGCATGACATACATGATAAAACGTAATAACGTTATATACGGTAAGCTATACAAAATAAATTATCGGCACAATAATTACAAAACAATAAACTGGTTCAGAAGTGAACCTAAAAGTCCTACAGTACTAAACATTTCTTAAAAATTGAACTTTATATTGTTAAATAAATCTCTCTGCAAGTCACAAACAAGAATAGAAAATATTTGCATTATACTACGTAAGCCGAAGCTACATAGAAAGTCTACAAAAATAAACGTGGTAGTACAATTGTTTATACACAAGAAATTAATAAATAACTCAGATACCTCTACAGCTGAAGATGTGTAAGTCCTTAAGTACACCACTCACTGACAAGACGTTCTGTAATGTGAAAATTTAGTCTTACGGTGAGGCATTTATACACAGACGATGCAGCCATACATCGTATGTGCGCTGGAAACATCCGGTTTTTCCATCGAAAGCGCTTCGCGCGTGAGGCATAGAATGAACCGAACTCACTGTTTTGAAATATTGTACAATATAAAAAAATCAAACCGGGTATCGTTGTACACAAAAAACGAAACCAGAGTACATATATTTAATGAATGAAGTGATTTATACAATTCCGTAACAATACATACCCCTTAAAAATGTGGCAACACTTTTAGACAAATGTGAACATAAACAATTATTAAAACATCCAATTTTGAATACTGCACAAAAATGATCTGCTAATTACACCCTACTTAAAAAATCAACGCCCACATTTTCCGACCCTCGAATCGCCTCCATTCGGAAACTATACGGTTGCAAAGACAACGCCTAACGCATCAATCTTGCGTTGGTGACCTTTGTTTTGTTCAAGTATAAGAGAGGCTGATGATCTGTTTGTAAGGTAAACTCCCTCTCGAAAAAATATGTATGGAAGTTTGATATCCCCCATACTAAGGCTAGGCAGTCATTATCAATTAAGGTGTAATTTTGCTCCCTAAAGAGCAATTTCCTACTTACAAAAGCAATGGACAATTTCATCCCCTCTTGCTCCTGTAGGAAAACAACCCCAAGTCTCGTATCGGACGCATCAGTCCTCAGCATAAAAGGTTTGTTCAATTCTGGCAACGTCAAGATTGGTGCACTTACCAATTTTTCTTTTAAAGCGTTAAACGCATTTTCCTGCCTCACCCCTTAGGAAACTTTATTCGGTTGCCCTTTCCTAGTCAGGTCTGTTAATGGGCTGGCAATAGCCGCAAAATTAGGAGCACATTTCCTGCAAAACTCAGTAGAACCTAGGAAAGATCTTATTTGTTTATTAGCTTCTGGTCTAGGTGCACCTCTGATTGTTCATATGTTTCCAGGGTGACGTTTGAACTTGACTAGATCACTTACAAGATGTCCCAAACATTCTAGATTAAAATATCCTATACTACATTTGGTGGGCCTAGCCGTAAGATTGGCAGCGTGAAGTCAATCGAATAGATCCCATAATACCTTAATATGTTCATCCTAGGTATATATACCGTTTTGCGCATGAGACGAACGCACGACGCACAGGCGTTAACTAACCCGAAACTCATGACTTTAAATTTATAAAGACCTTTGGGAGTCGCGAATGCCGTTAACTCGTGGGCATTATCAGCGATTGGTACATCCCAATATCCATTGGTAAGGTTTAATTTGAAAATGTATTTATGACCTGCTAGTTTTGAAAATAAGCTTTCTATGTCTGGCCTGCTTTTTTCGTTTATATTTCTCTTTGATCCATTTCCCAGGCCTGTTCTTCACGAACAAAATTTCTAAGGTACTCCCCCACGTAACCAGACTAACCAAACTGTTTCCCCAGTTCCACAAGTTCTTTAATTGATGACATTTCAAAAATCTGATATGACCAACCTAAAGTGCACTACTATGCAGAAATGTGTAATTACTATACTTTCAAGAAACCGTATTTATCTTCTCAGAAAGCAATAAAAACATGAAATGTTTATAAAAAATAGAATAATGTTATATGTCTACTGAACTCACTGTTTTGTCCAGAACGTCTAAAACACATAAAAGATCATACAAGATCATACAAGAATAATAAAACAATAATTGTTGTGCTCCGTTAAATCCGCGATGACCCCACTTCTGATACAATTTCAAGAGGTTCTAATATTATCCTTATTATATTAACTCTGCAGCATAGAATCCTAAAGCAAGATCTAAAGTAACATTGTGTAATGATTGAATGGAGAAACAATGAGAAGAGTAAAAATAAGTACGATAATTTGATCCAAACGAGAGAAGGGAAAGCTATTTAATGTAGTAATGTTTTCCTCTTTTACTTCGAGTATACAATGGTTGATTCAATAAAAAGAAAAGAAAATTGGTAGCAATTAAATACTTTAAAGATAAGATGTGTTTAAAAGTATGCCGCAGTCGGAAACCGAACCTCGGCCGCCCGCGTTGTAGGCGAGCATTATTTGTGTACACTGCAATGGCAGGAGAGCATTGTGACACTGAACCAACGATGTTAACGAGAAATTATTAATTACAAGCTATATACCTCATTCAATCAGCAGGAGACTGATGAAAGTTACATGTGAACCCCTGTCATCTTCACTATGAAATTATATAGTTTTGATTTATGGTACTAAGAGGGATTGCCACAAGACAATGATGTATAGCTTCCAGTCGGTATTTCTGCCGAAAGTGCAAAGTAATTGCTCACTAAGCTACACTTATTTTCATGTTGCCTCTAGACAGAAGACCACAAGTCTTTATCGATCCAAGTTTGGTCTGTGTTTCGGGAAAGAAATAAATCTAACTCCTCTATTTAGACGATCTGGACATCGACTGCTCCATTTACAGAGCTCTCAGTGACTTCTTTTCACCGTTATCGATCAATCAAATGATCGACGAACCATTGCAGAATTTGTAAATAGTTAGCATAGCCAATTCATTATCGCGAAAATTAGCTTCGCGGAGGAAGATGTGCTACGTAAGCGACGCATTGAGGTGTGTCTAATTTCCGCTTGATGAATTGTAAACCGAGGAGATTGAATGACCAGTGGCGATAGGTCAGTTCTATTTCAGCGCCCTGTAGTGACCTATAGCTTACTGGCCATTAAAGATCGTGGTATACTGGGTCATAAGACATTTAAGCCACTATATATATATATATATATATATATATATATATATATATATATATATATATATATATATATATATATATATAATGCTGAGACAGTGGCTATTTTGACCTAAGTCTTTTTCACTGGAATTTTAAATGAATAGCTGCAAGACGGCAGCTGATTTCACATTCATCACTATTTGATATATTTTGATCGAAATAATACTCATGACATGTATATTTCAAATTGGAAATATATTTTGAGAAACAAAATATTAATAAATACAAAGAAGTGCTTTTACTTGCAAAACAATTTATGTACTGCATGAATGTTTGAAAATAGGATTTTTCTTTTTTGTTGGGACGAATGGCTATGCACACTTTTCATACCTTTCATAAGGTGACAACTATTCAGACTAAAAATTGTGAAAGGATAAGGATAATCGCATTCCTATTATGAGTGGGGCTTACACATACCAAGAGGTAGTTTCGAGGGAATTTTGCCTATTAATACCATGTCCATAATAAAATTTTAAGAAGTGCAATTATTTTCAAGTTTAACCAATATATTTAGCCCTCTGAAACTTAATATATCCACGCAAATGAGAGAGAGAGAGAGAGAGAGAGAGAGAGAGAGAGAGAGAGAGAGATGCCATAGCTTTAAAAAAACCCAACCTTTCTTAGAACAAGAAGATTTCAATATTCAAAACTAAAAACAAACTGTAACTTAGACTGGACAGCACATGCCATCAGGCAAACGATAAATATACCAGGGAGGATCTAATAATATTCAGTCTGCAGTGCGTTCTTCATCGGGGTTATTTAGGACTGGAGTTACCTAAACATCGGGGTGAAATCAAAAGGAAACATAATTCCATTTCATAACATGTATTATATTGGTCGTATGTTTATACTATACTATTTGTATAAAATTGTCCTTAGTGTATTAAAATAAAGAAAATAAACTTAATATTCAATTAATCAAATCAATTATGTATACATTTCAGAAAACAGCACGATACATAAGCTAACATATACGATTGCCAATGTGATTCAATATAATATTATTTAACATGATCCGTAAGTCAAGTCACTTTAATATTATCAGCCTTTATTGAACACAGCAGATACAAATCGTAAGTCTTACGAGAAGAATTTTAGTTTGAACAGCCCTCTATACAATATCTGAAAGAAATGGAAACTGCAGAAAACGAGAGTACCACGATAAAGGTGAGTGGGTGTTTAGAAATGACGTACAAAGTCAAAGATAACGATACAATGGAAAGACGTTAAAATTCAATCGCTGAGAAGGAGCGAATCAAAGATCGTCTTTCGGTCAACAACAAAACCAATAATAATAATAATAATAATAATAATAATAATGTTCTATATATTTTTGTTGTTGTAATTATTTGTTTCCTTATTCAACCTAGGAACCTGTGGAAAAGTGTAAAATGCCGCTGCTGTAAAGGAAAGGTTAACTGTCGGATTGTTTATATTTTGTTAAAAGTGTTGATTGAAACTATTGGTTTTGTATTTATTTGAAGCATACTTACATTTAAACAAATGACCACATCAATAACACAAAGTTATTATCCAAAGCATATGGCGGTTGATAGTGTAAATGCATAGATGCCAGCTTTGCTCCCTATATCATGTACCGCTAGGTAGCGCAGAACTTGAAAATAACGAATTTTATATATATGTATATCTATTTATATATATATATATATATATATATATATATATATATATATATATATATATATATATATATATATATATATATATATATATATATATATACATATATATATACAGATACTATATATACATATATATATATATATATATATATATATATATATATACAAACATATATATATATATATATATATATATATATATATATATATATATATATATATATATATATATATATATATATATATATATTAAATACAAGATGGAATTAGAGTTAAGAAAGCTGGAACTTCAGAAAGAAAAAGAAGAAAAACAAATGCAGTAAGAGAAAGAACAAAAACAAATGCAGACACAGATATAAGCAAAACAGATGCAATTAGATAGGGAAGAAGGAAAAAGAGAAAGACAACTGCAGATGCAAAAGAACAAACGAAGTCACAGAAGAAATAGATACAGTTACAATTCAAGAAAGAGGAGAGAGAGAGAGAGAGAGAGAGAGAGAGAGAGAGAGAGAGAGAGAGAGAGATGGAAATACGAATGCAAAGAGAAGTAAGAGAGGAAATATCAACTTAGAATAAAAGAAATGGAGCCGCCAAGTGAAAAGCACATTCCAGCTCTGGATACAATTTCAAGTTCCGATGTTACTAAGAGTATTAGGTTTGTGCCCCCTTTCAGAGAAAAAGAAGTAGACAAATATTTCTCTCGTTTTGAAAAAATTGCGGAAAATTTGAAATGGCTAAGGCAGCATTGGACTCTATATAACAATGTGTTCATACTAGTAAACCTACTGATATTTACAATTCACTGTCACTACAAAAAAGTGGTGACTATGATCTGGTCAAGGAGTGCAACTTCAAGGGTGATGAGTTAATCCCTGAGGCGTGTCGGCACAAATTCTGAAACTACAAAAAGAATCTAGAGAAACTCATGTCGAATTCACTCGAAAGAGAAAAAGAGCATTTATTAGATTTATTGTTGTTAGTCAAGAAAGTTGATCAAAATTATGGAAGTCTCAGAAAATTGCATTCCTTGAAAAGTTTAAGAATTGTGTAATTATTGACATTAAGACTTGTCTTGATGAAACTTTGGAAAATTCTGTTCGTATTGCTGACGAGTAATTCTAAACTCATACTGTTTCATTTGTAAATAAGACTTCCACTCAGCAGCCTTCTTTTAGAAAAGCATTTCAGCCTAATACGAGCACTTAATTTCAATCTGGCACAACTTTTAAAATCAAGCTTCTGATAAGCTTGATAAAAAATCCTTGTCTCTACCTACGTGTACTTATTTCAAGAAGAAAGAACACGTTATGTCTAATTGCTAAAATTGAAAAATAAGCATTAGAATCACGAAAGGTCTATTCCAAATGCTCTTATTTCTAAGATGTCAATGTCACGGTCATGTATGTAAAGCGATACATCTGTTTGATCTAATAAACCCCAGTCTGATTTTATTATGGAGAATTATGAACCATTGATGTCGATGGGTTCCATATCACATTTAGGTGATTTGGCCAATCCTATCCCTATTACAGTTTTAAGAGACACAGGAGCTTCTCAGAGTTTTTTTTTTTATAATCAATTACTTTGCCTATTCCTGAGCAGTTGTCTTCTAATGATAATGTTCTTATTCAGGGAGTAGAGTGCAGCTTTGTTAATGTTCCTCTCTATTGTGTAAATTTGTTATCAGACTTAGTCTCAGGATCCGTGACAGTCTGAATAGTGTCGTCTTTACCCATTGAGGGTTTTCATTTATTACTAGGCAATGACCTAGCTGGAGAAAAGGTTGTGGTTACCACTCGTAATTGACAAGCCTCGTCTGGATCAGAAATTTGATCCTATTGAAAAAGAATTCCATGATTTATACCCAGCTTGAGCTGTTACCAGAGCTATGACAAAAAAAGTTCTTGAGAATGATGTTGATCAGGAAAGTAATCCTTTAGCTGAAACATGTATTGGTCAAGTTTTTGAGGTCACTTTCACTACTTGTTTGGATCAATGAAATGGTATTGAACACAGTGATCTTCTTTTAACTACTCATTCTTTTTATTCTAAACAGGGTGACAAACGACAATCACTTGTCGTCGAAACAGGAAAGAATCCTGAGATCTCCTGTTTGTTTCAAAGGGCCATTAGTGAAACTGAAGACATTGACGTACCTGTCTGTTATTTCGTTGCAAATGGAATTTGTATGCGAAAATGGAAACCTCCCGAGGTACCTGCTGGTGACGAGTGGTCAGTGAACTATCAAATTGTGGTTTCAAAATCCCACAGGCATGAAATGTTTGGTCTTGCCCATGAAACTCCTTTGTCTGGTTATTTAGGGATTAATAAGACTTATGACAAGATCTTGAGTCACTTCTATTGGCCAAAATTAAAAGTGTTGTTTGTAAATACTGCAGATCTTGTCATACTTGTTAAATTGTATAAAAACCCAAATAAGAAGATACCTAAGACTCATCTGCAACCTATTCTTGCATTTCACGAACAATTTAGCAGAATAATGTTAGACTGTATTGATCTCTTACCTATGTCCAAGTCAGGTAACCAGTACTTTGTGACCATAATGTGTGCGTCAACAAGTTTCCCAGATCCAATTCCTTTTAGGAATATTAAATCTAAAACCATAATAAAAGTTGTGATGAAGATTGTTTATACTCATTTTCACATTCACAAATCTGTCCAATCTGAAGAAGGGTCAATTTTTAGGTCTGGAACATTCCAGCTGATTATGTGTGAATTTGACATCCAGCGATTCAGGTCAAAAGTGAACTTACTGTTCAACAGAACTACAATGGGGAGAACGTCTGAATCTGGTAATAGTGTTCTGTCTCTCTTGCTCAATCCTTTTTTTTCCAGATTAGATATTACGACCATTACAAAGTTAAGAAGAAATTGAATGAGTTAAATCATAATGATAGTAGTCCTATGATCTAAATAATTTAAAGGAGTACCAGCATAATGATAGAGATAGTCATGTTAAACGTGCAATTAATTTAGTCATACCTGTCCGACTCAGTGAGGATTTAAGTGAAGGAATGTAATCTGACTCAACTATTGTGGTAGTGACTAATCTTCAGAATTCAGAAATCATGGATAATCTGAACCTGAAACTTTCAACTTTGCAACAACATTTGCAAGAACAAGAAAAACATGAACTTAAACAGTTATTATTTGAATATGAACACATATTTCCATATGTTCCTAAAAGAACAAACACAATTTTACATGACGTCGAGATTGTAAATTCCCAAACTGTGAAAAAACACCCGTACATGACGAACCCTCTCAAACAGGAATATTTTAAAAAAGAAATTCAGTATTTGCTGGAGAACGGTTTTATAGAGCCCAGTTAAAGTGACTGAAGTTCACCATGTATACTTGTTCCGAAATCAGATAAAAGTCTCCGTATGTGCACTAATTATAGTAAATGCAAATTCCACTGACAGAAAGAGCAACGGAAATTTCGGCATTCGTGACTCCAGATGAACTTTATCAATATAAAGTGATGCCATTTGGGATGAAAGGTTTGCCAAGTACTTTTCAAGGTCTAATGAATACCTCTTGTCTAGACAATTGTGATGCTTACATTGATGATGTCATCATCTATAATGACACCTGGAAAGAACATTTAGAGACAATTATAATATACTTTGACAAGCTCGCTGATGCAAATTTGACAATTAATTTATCCAAATATGTGTTCTACCGTACTAGTGTGAGATTTGTAGGACATATCGTTGGACATGGACAAGTTGAACCTATAAGATGTTAAGGTCTAGGCGATCTCTGAATTCCATGTGCCTGCTAGTAAAAAGCAACTGATGCGAGTTTTAGGTTCGGCTGGATACTATCCGAAATTTTGTTCCAATTTTTCCATAATTGCTGAACCCCTGACAAATTTATTGAGCAAGAAAAACACGTTTCTTTTGACTAAAATATATCAGGAGGCTTTCGATAAGTTAAAGTGCATACAGCTCCAAATTTCAGTCAATCATTTAAACTGTCTGTTGATGCAAGTGATGCTGGGGCTGTATCATAATGAATTCAAGATGAACATGCTTTTGATCATCCAGTGCGCTATTTTCCTCAGAAATTAAATAAGCACCAAAAAAATTATTCTACAATCGAGAAGGAATGTTTGGCTTTTATATTGGCATTACAACATTTTGAAGTTTATATTAATTCAGCTCCTTCTTCGATTATCTTGTTTAGTGATCACAACCCCCTTATTTTCATCGGCAAGATGAAATATAAAAATAGAAGACTAATAAGGTGGAGTTTGTTGTTACCAATTATGGGCTAATTTGATTGTTTTCTTCAATTTATTCTGATTTCAAGTTTGTTTTCCCTGGAAATACTGGTGCTTTAAATTAATTCTTGGACAAAAGCATTTATCGAAATTTACACAGAACTAAAAAATTGGACTATTTTTTTCTGCGATTCAACAAAGAACTGTCGACACATCAGTACGACGCTGACCACATCATGCGTCATCGGCGTCCGTTTTGGATTTCGTCGGGACACGAACTCGAATTTATTTAGGACGTTTAAATAATAGTATTTCTATTATTTAGTTCTTGGATTATGTTTGGATTAGATTCGTAATACCGTAAGTTCTTTTTCTCATGTTTACATTGTTTCTCCAGGGAAATAAATTATTTGTTAAATTGCATAAGGCTTGTTGTCTTCACTTTTTTCTTGTTACGTTTTGTAATAGCCTAAACGCGTAACAGGACATGGAACGTTACAATGATATTGAGGCGGTGACTATTCAACCATCAAATCCCTTTTCGGTGGTGGTAATGTTCACAGGGTTATATGTTTATTTCCTAATTATGTGTTTGGACATCTTTCCTACCTTTATTTTCTTTCCAAAATAAGCACAATAGTGTAAAACGGATAAATGATGATAATGTAGCTTGCTGAATCTTATGTATATCCTATCACGAATATTTTAGTTGTTAAGGTCATAAATCCACAATTTTAAACTGAAATATATAAGTTGTTAGATGTCTCCAGTAGCCATATAAAGCAGCAAATATCATTCAGACTATACATTTATACTAAATTAAATCATTTTTCAACTTCTTCAAAGTTTTATCTTTATTTTTTAGACACTTTTGAAGTCAGTAATAATTAACCGGTACTGCAGTTACTTGTTCTTAGAAAATATGCATTGTGTAGAAGAGCATAACAAAAAAAGAAAAAGAGCATTTCACCATAAACTTTTACTTGAAGGGGTTTTATTTTAACAGATCCATATTAGTATAAATTGTATTGGTGAGTGGTGAACATCCAATTCATAGAACCCAACTCACTAAAACATACAATTTGGTCGAACAATGACGCACATTTGCAACAAAAGAGATGTGCCCATAAAGATGCATGTGCTCGCCATATAGCATGTATCAATATAGAATAATATTTCAATATCATGTAAAACGAAAGCCATAATGACTGAGGCAAAATTAAAAACAAACCAAACTCAGCTTGGCGAGTTAAATGACAGTGGTCTTTTTTCTCATGCGTGTGATACGAATCAAGATTTATGTAGACAATTATCATTTAATTAGTTTTGCACGTAGTTAAAACAAACAATTTGAGTCAAATATGGTTCAAGTGGCTTTTGTAATGATGGTGCAGCACGAACAAAGACGCGTTTTCTTACCAAATTTCATGAGTGCGGTGTAACATTACACAGAAGCTAAGAACAAAGTTACGAGATAAACGCAAAAGCTTAACGTAGGCTGTGAAATGTAGATGGCTGTGACCTTTTTACATTCTAAGGGTGTGATGCCAATATAGATGTAAAAGATTCAATAATAATTATTTCTTGTTTCTTTCAGATTCATATTGCAGTTAGAACACATTATTAGAAAGTAATATTAGGGGAATATTGCAGTATTGCATTTATCATGCCATACATATCATTCATTGAAACTATCAATATATTCAAGGATTTAAGCAAAAGAAAATACATAACTAATGACAATTCCTATTAATATTTGCCACTATTGAAACAATTAGGACATGTAATCCCTTTGAACTAGCAAATTATTACCGTTACTGTTTTCTAAACAAGTTGAAGGAATAAAAAGACAACTACAACTAATTAACAGTTCAAGGTCTAAATAAATTATGAAGAAACGTCTATAAGGAATGTTAGTTGATCAAAAGCAATTTATGTATGAAACAATTATTTCAGCTACTGAATATTTAGAATTAGAATTGTATCCCGTTTGTACATTCTGAAGACAGATTGGCTGATATTGGTTACCTCTACAGACAAAAAAAGCTGTCTCATCCAGTTCCGATATAACATGGTTTATGATTCTGTAAAGGCGACATAATATGCATATTACGTATGCCCTCATCTTTGGAAATAATTGCAGTTATACACATTACAGATGTTAAGTTAACATTATACAAACATTGTAAGATATTTATCACAGGGTGATCATATAATATTGTCTAACATTACATAGAAACTATTGAGCTATGTACGATTCAGAGAGCAACAATAAGTTTCGATGTCCTCTTGCTATCTTGATGGAGATCGAATCCATTGATTTACATGTCTCGGTTTCTTTGTATTGCATATCCAAGTTATTGCATTTGAAATAATTTTAAAAGTCTTACGTTTCATAGATGGAGGTCGTGTGATATATTTTAGAGAGTATTCGGGCCATTGCCATAACGACACATCAGACGAGGGGCGTGTTAATTTTTGTAGCTAAAGCATTTGATGTTTAAATAGACTGTACTTGCAAATGTTTTCAGAGCTGCCTTTTTTAAAATGTCATTTCAGAGATAAATGACCCTGATTTTACTGCAATATGATCATATGCATTTTCATCCTCAACTCACTTTTGGGTTTGGCGGTCACAAGAAATTTCACAGTATTCAAAGGAGATGAAGTTTGAACATATATTGATGAAATTTTCAAACTATTCAAAAGGAAATATAGTTAATTAATTCGGAAAATACATACACAGACAATTATTTTCATACGGGATTATTTTATGAACACACGCATAAAAGTACCTTGACAGGATGATCCTGGTTGGGGTCAGATTATGATGAAGACACTAAGAGCGATTACGTGAAAAAGATGCTTATTCACATTGTGATTAAAAAATATTAAATTCTGATACCGAACTAGTGCGCATAAATTCCAACAATGGAATTAACATAAAAATTCGCACTTAATTAAATTACCGATAATGATATTGTTCATGACTGGAACGAATCATAACATTGACTTAAAAACGAAAAATCAGCAAGATCTGATGAATATAAATTAAATGAGAGTGATTGATGATTCTATCAATATGGATGACAAATTGATGATTCTATCAATATGGATGACAAATTGATGATTCTATCAATATGGATGACAAATTGATGATTCTATCAATATGGATGACAAATTGATGATTCTATCAATATGGATGACAAATTGATGATTCTATCAATATGGATGACAAATTGATGATTCTATCAATATGGATGACAAATGATTAGAAACTGAACAAAAACAATGAATAATTTCTTAATTGTCATGACGACTTCCACTCAAACATCGGTAATGATGACTTCAAATGATAATTATGATTTTTAGATAAACTATGATAAAGGTGATGGTCAAATATTTATAATGACTCTCACTCTATGCCAATGACCGTTTTGGCGTTCAGTTGACAACCACAAGGTAACTTCAGTCCCACCGCTGTCGGATGGTCAGGGAGCCACCACAAATGGTCCTCCCCTCCCCGCCTGCCTAAGAATCTCTAAGATCCCTTTGTTCCCTGCAGTAACGTTGGTCCAAGGCTTTGGTCCCTCAACACAAGATAATCCCCACCTTCCCTGGAACCAACGTCACGACCTTTCTCCTTATATACATCTCCACGACTATGTTACGAATCCATGTCGCAATTCATCCGCACGTGATATATGTTATATGACATTCTCACCTAAAATATATTTCAGTACATCTACCAACCTAATGGAAAATTACTATAAACTGTACACAGGTTCATTTTGTAGAACTCTAACACAAGCAAACTCCCTACTAATAGCATGCTATATTAAACTAAGATCTATGCTCATGGACAAAACTTGGCTATGATATATCTTCTTTATTAAAGATTATTTTAATCTACAGTCATGGATCAAAAGTTCAACACACACTATAGATATACATAAGAATTTGTAAATACAAAATTGAGGAATACTGAGAAAGTAGTTTGAAGATATTCATTTAGAGAATACGAATCCATGTTGATCCCAATATTAATATTTCTTCACATGGAACGCTATAAAGTACGCCAGTTTTACCATTTATAAAAATAATTTATCCTTTTTATGCAAAATAAAAGACCTTAGTTCAATTAATTTTATAAACATGTGACAACTGAAAAACTGCTAAAATCAATATCCGCCTTACGGTAGTATTTCGGTCTCTGTTGTTCTTTTATAAATATTCGATTGTCCATTATTTTTTAATTCAGAAATATTACAATTGTGGTTCTTGAAAGACAAGTTTGTTAAGTTCCAATGATCAAGTTTCTCCAAACGAAGCATCGTATTCCAAAAGGAAACAGAGGTTGGCTCCTGAAAAATCCAAGAATAAAATAATGTCTGCACTGTATTTTAGTGCATGAGCATACATTATAAAATTTGGAATGAGTTTTGAGGTACATGCCATAACTTCTACCTGACACGAGAGATTTTGTTTCTTTTGCCATAATACTTTTACAAGTTATTCGTATACTTTCTTTTCTAAATAATAAGCTATTTTCTATCTTTTCTAATTTTATCTTGAGTTTGGATCGTATATCATTTCATTAATATATTTTAATCGGCAATAATCCAATAACAAATCGACATGTATTGTCCTCTACACAAAAAAACCGCCTTATATAAATTATTTTATTAGCAATGTTTTAATACCAAATGTAATATTAAGGTACGTAACGAGAGGTTTTACAGACACAGCCGGCACGTTGATATTCATGTATATATTATTTCTAATTTGTTGCTCTGCATGGAACATTTAAATGGAAAATAGTGGATTCAGTTCTTTTGTATTTATGGATATGATAAATACGTTACTTGACAATTTAAAATCAAGTACAGTAGATAAAAAAGCCACTAATTGAAACTGAATTTTCAAAAACAATCACAGTTGATATCATATTTTTTTTAAATATCTTTTTATCCATTAATCCATTAATTGTATTCCACCTATTTCCGCACACATTAACGTATACTAGCAAACCAAGTGAGACTTTCCTAACCATATTAAGATGAGGACTAACTGTATTAATTCATCAACAATTATATCAGGAAAAATGTTGAACTGACAAGATATACCCTATAGTGGAAATTAGTAACGTAACAACAACTGTAAATTGTACCATGCATGGCTAAACATCTCTATAAACAATTTGAATAAATTCTTTTAGTAACTCTTTGGTCCTAGTTCAGCCATCACACAGCTAAGTACATTTTCTTACATTGATTTCCAGAATTGATATTTCTTTATCAGAGACTTGCATGTATTTCTAATAGATATCAGAGGTATTACTAGATCCAGTGCATAAAAGTTAAAATTTTGTGTGCTCATTGTTTTACCAGAATCTGTACAATATCAATCAAGTACGTTATAATTCATTAATGGATTCGTTGTCTGCTCAAATCATAATTATGTCATCTGCATACTGAAAGATTTTGATATGTCATGAGACAATGTGAATGAAATACCTGTGATATCAGGCTTTTATTGTTTAGCGAGTCCTAAATGTTTACAAATACACCTGTGTGTTAAACATGTTTCAAACTATTAGCGCAAATCCTGACCAATAGTTTATAGTCTACATTAAGTATATACTACGCTTAGTTCTGGAACTTCTTTTGTCATATTTGTTTCTTTAAATAAGTGATATAAAACAATCTCTGGACAAAGTGTAACAAAATATCATACATGCATTAAAGTATTTACTACACCATCTAATGTCAATCCGTCCAGACCAGAACGTTTGATTATACATCCACTTTAATGGCTCTACAAATTTCATGAATAGCAAGTGTACCATTAAAATTTATTCCATCCAATATTTGATTAATAGTAAATAATGAATACAAATTACCTTATTATTGATATATTTCACCTAGTGATACGTATTTAAAATGAATACATCACCATTATCAATAAATCAATTCATTAATCACATTTTTGGTTCAATCTGAACATTTCCATTTACACAAAAGATATTGCTATTTAACATCCACAAATTAGGTCCCTTATTCACGAAACTACTCAAGACCACACTAACTTTCAAATCAAATATGAGTGTTCTTCTTATACCCGAGTATGTACTCAAATCACGATTCACGAATCCAAGATGAGGGAACCACTCAACTCAACATTTAGCATTTCACTCACTTAAGCTAGCTTCTTACCTATCTCAAAGAATACTCTAAAAACTCGAGCATAAATATCGAATTCTCAGAATGTCAGAAAATGTGCATAAAACAATTTAAGGAAAGGCTTTTGTTGGAAGCTGTCGGTGATTTAGAATGCTTCTAGAGATTTACATTTAGAAGAAGAAAAAACCCATCATTTTCGATATCAATGTTGGAAAGCTTCCTTTTACCTTTAACAAATTTATCTCGATCACTTTCACAGCAATGCTAGGTGCGCTGCACCCTTGTGTCTTTTGCAAGTGGACAACAAGACATGTTAAAAATAACAGGTGACCATGCAACTTGACTTATCATCTTTCGCAAAATTGGATTAATCCCACGAGACCAAACGAAATATGATCTATACATAGCAGCTCTCAAACCATCAATAAACAGAAAACTAAATTAACAGCAGACCTAGAATATATATTATAACACTAACTAAACTGAGGTAATAACACAAAAGCAAATAGCGTAACGGAGCATGCCATCGTTTTCTTGGTAAAAAAAGTTGACCAAGCTCGAAAAGGATCAAATATAATTCATAAATGATTACGCACATCAGCATAAAGATCTACATTCTTTGCTTTTCATTGTTGAGGCTTACACAGGTAGGACACTTACCATCTCGAATAAGATGTAGATAGGGTTTATGGTGACACGAGTAGAACCCTTTTCCCAAATGACTCATTTCCCCCCCCCCCCACAATGTTTACTTGGTTGGATTTTGTGCAGTTATTATCTAGGTGAAGTAAATGACCCATAATAATCTTCATGGATCACACAAATTTTGTGGTTGTACAGTGCCTGTATGGCAAATATTTTGGATTGCATGTCTACTTTTTTAACAATGTTTCTCAGAATTATCATTTTGGGAAATGGCATGTTTTGGAGCTTTGAGCATCACTTGGTGTAAAGAATGACGTTTGGAAGTGAAAGAAAAAAAACGAAGTTATAAATTTGGATTTGGAAGCATAAATTTCCTTTGTTATAAACTGCCATTGACTTGTCCGGTCAGGCGAATGCTAATCGTTTGCTTTGTTTTAATATGACTATCCAACAATTCGAACGTTTTTGACCTCACGTGTGTATTTTATTTTTAAAATTAATTTTGTATATTATGATGGTGGATGAAGTAATACATTCTTGCACCTTAACTGGAAATTGATTATGGTCACCTAAATGCTTGAACATTTAGTGCAGCAACTTTTGTGAAGTTGACTGTAAGGGTCAAATTGGATTATCTCCCTTGTACTATAGCAGCCTTATTAACACATTTAACGAATGTTTCCAAACAGAACACACAAGCTGACTACTCTTATGTGTTGAATTCAAATGTCATTAACTTGATACTTGTAACTGTAATAAATAATAACGGAAAAACAAAATTACAAGACAGTTGGCTACAGCTCAAGAAAATGTACAGTTTGATAGTACCAGGTAGAGGAATTGGGAACCTAAATTTAGTGTAACCGGGCATGTCAGCGTTGTTATGGTAACAAAGGTGATTAGTTCGTCCAGCGAACATAGAACGGACAGAGATAGATATGGTTTCCAACTGATTAATCATATCCATTCGCTTGTGCTATTCAGTATTGTTTCCAAAACACACTGAGTATTATTTAAGGAAACGTTATTGCCTAAATCAGATAATGTTGGTATGTAAGATAGTTTGCCATTAGCATCCCGTGGTTCGGTGCTTCTTACACGGCTTTTCATGCACCAAGTGTACCTGTCGCCACGTATGTCACATTGTATGCTAAAAATTATGTTAAACAAAACAACAATAATAATGGTAATCATCTGAGTCCGAAGAAGATGGGCCCTGCGCAATCTGCGGTCCCAGTCTTGACTTTCGTAGTCGATGACCGATGGACAATTTTAAGTCCATTGTCGTTAAAGGCACGGACGCTGACCTGTAACGACACTCCCGGGCTGCCTGCATCTGGCTCCTGTGTTCATTTTCGAGGTCAAATGACGTCTTGCAGGTGAAGGTAAGCCAGTGGGTTCCGCCTTGTGCTTGTTCAAATGGTTTGAGGCTGCAACACTTTAGGCTGTCTTTCAGAGTGTGTTTAGCACTTATGCAGTCAGCCTTGGTTTACTCGGCCATGTGCGAGCTCCTCATAGAATATCTGCTTCGGCAGCACTTGTCATCCATTCTGATGACACGGCCTGACCAGCAAAGTTGGGACTTAAGCAACATTGCCTCCATAGTTTTCTTGGGTTTATCCATGATTGCGAGCTTGGTAACATTATTTTATCATCGGATCCGAAGGATAGAGCTAAGTGCCCTCATATGGAAATTCTTCAGCTGCTAGGAGTGTATGCAGTAATCAGTCCAGATCTTGCCGCTGTAGGGCAATGAGGTGAGATCCACCGCCATATACACGTAGGATGGAGAGGGATATTGCTAAGAAAACTCCTGCATGTAAAGATTTTAAAGTTGAAAAGTCGTACAAAGGCAGCAATCCGGCTCTCATGATCTAAGAACTCTAAGTTTAGGGTACGATGACTCATGACGGCTGGATACCTCCCTGGCTATAGCAAATGGCCATGATGTCCACGGTTCCTTGTCATGACCTGCGCTCTCAACAAAAAATTGCAGAGCAGCCTTTTCAGCCATTGGGTCCTCTTGGTGATCTCATCCTACCAGCCCTCCGGATCTGTCTTCGCATACTAGAGTAGGCAAACACCTAATACGAAAAGGTTTTAAGACCCAAAGGTTACTCCCTTGGTTTAGTCAGCCTGGCAAAATAGTGTTCTTGGGCGTGCTCGCTGTCACATGCATACAGCTGTATGGATCGACATGTGAAACGTGATATGGGGAGGCAGGTGGAAACCAAAACAGGCGAACCACACCATGAATCATGACATATTCCCTTGACATTGGTGCTACCCCTTCCTGGCACCACATACACCCCAAATATACGAAAAGCCAACCACGGAATTTGTGGGCGTATTGCGGACAAAGCATAAAGTCTCGGTTAGTTTGTATCTCTACATGGAACACGGATGTAAGGAATATATGCAGTAAACTTTCATCTACCACACCTTTTATTGCATCGTAAAAGCTTCTTCGCTTGACGCTCAGCTTTAAGAAATTGCTTCGAATGGACAGGCAGTGATCAATATAAGATGTTCAAGGGAATATTTGAGACACTACCGCTTTCAAAAAAGATGAATTGATTCAACTTGCCAGAAAAATAGGCATCATAATCAAGACAGACCTATTAAAAATGCTCTTATTTCTAAGAGGTCAAGGTTACGGTCATATATTGAAAGCAATACATTTGTTGGGTCTAATAAAAACCAGTCTGATTTTATTATGGAGAATTATGAACCATTCATATCGAAGGGTTCTATATTACTTTTAGGTGATTCGGCCAATCTTATCCATATTAAAATTGTAAGGGACACATGAGCTTCTCAGAGTCATTTATTATCAGGAACTTTGCTTTTTTCTAAGAAGACTTCTAATGAGAGTGTTCTTATTCAGGGAGTAGAGTGCGGTTTCGTTACTGTTTCTCTCCATTGTGTGAATTTGTCATCAGACTTAGTCTCAGGATCCATGACAGTCGGCACAGTGTAAGTTTTGCCCATTGAAGGCATTCATTTATTACTAAGCATTGACCTAGCTGGAGACAAGGTTCTGGTTAATCCATTTGTAACTGACAAGCCTTGCTTGGATTAGAAAGACAATCCAACTGAAAAAGAATTCCCTGATTTATTCCCAGCTTGTGCAGTTACCAGAGCAATGAAGAAGAAAGCTCCTGAGAATGATGATGATAACGAAACTATTCCTTTAGCTGACACATGTACTTGTCAGGCTTTTGATGAGGTCACAGGCTTTTGATATTGATGAGGTAATATGATGATATTAGTTTTCCTGGGATCTAAATAAATTTAGGAGTACCAGTATATTGAAAGAGATATCCAGGTTAAACATGCAATTAATTTAGTTGTACCTGTCCCACTCAGTGAAGATTTAAGTGAAGGAATATCATTGGATTATATTGATATTGGAGTGACAAATCTTCGAAATTAAGAAATTATGAAAGATCTGGACCAGAAACGTTCACATTTACAAGAACAAGAAAGAAATGAAATTAAACAGTTATTATTTGAATATGAGCACTTATTTCCAGATATTCCTACAGGAACTAACAAAATTTTCCATGACGTTGAAATTCTAAATTCCAAACCTGTGAAACAACACCCATACAGGATGAACCCTCTCAAACAGGACTACTTAAGTAAGAAATTTAATATTTGCTGGAGAATGATTTTTGTTTAGAGTCCAGTAAAAGCAGTTGGAGTTCACCATGCATACTTGTTCCAAACCAGATACAATTTTCCGTATGTGTATTGATTATAGAAAGGTGAATAATGTGAAGAAATAAAACCAGATTCGTTCCCATTACCAAGAATCGATGACTGTATTGACAAGATCGGGAATTCCAAGTATGTCACCAAATTTGACTTTCTGAAAGGATTTTTGGCAAATTTCACTAACGGAAAGAGCAAAGGAAGTTTCGGCATTCGTGACTCCAGATAGACTTTACCAATATAAAGTAATGCCGTTTGATATGGAAGGGTTCCCAAGTACATTTCAAGGTCTCATGAATATGATTACCTCTGGTCTAGACAATTGTGATGCTTACATCGATGATGTCATCATATACAATGACACCTGGAAAGATTATTTACCAGCAACTGGGAAATTCTTTGACAGACTCACAGATGAATGTTTGACAATTAATTTATATAAAAGTGAGTTCTACCTTGCTAGTGTAACTTTTCTATGACATATCGTGGGACATGGACACGTAAACCAAGGCTATCTCTGAATTCCTTATGCCTGTAAATAAAAATAACTGATGCTATTTTTAGACATGGTCGAATACTATCGGAAATTTTGTTCCAATTTTTCTATAATTGCTGAACCCCTGCCAAATTTATTGAGTAAGAACAAAATTGCTTTGGAGTGAAAAATGTCAGGAGGCTTTTGACCATTTGAAAGATATCATAAAATGCGCGCCATTTCTAACAGCTCCATATTTCAACCAATGATTTAAACTGTCTGTTGATACAAGTAATGTTGCGGTTGGAACTTGTTTGATTCAAGAAGACGAAAATGGTATTGATTATCCAGTGTGCTATATTTCTAAGAAATTAAAATAGCACCAAAGAAATTAAGAAACTATTCAACAATCGAGAAGGAATGTTTGGCTTTGACATTGACATTACAACATTTTTAAGTTTGCATTAGTTCAGATCCTTCTTCCTTTATTATGTTTAGTGATCACAACCCTCTTACTTTCATCGGCAGGATGAAAATTAAAAATCAAAGCCAACTAAGGCTGATTTTGTTTGGTACAATACTATTTATTATCTTGACATCAGGCACATCAAGGAAATTAATTTAATAGCAGACGCACTTTTACGTGTATAAAAATGTGTATGATTTATATGAATTCTTTTTAACCTCATGTACAATTAGTCTGTGGTGAAGGCTTTATCATTAAAATCTTTCTTTTTCTTTATGAGGGAAGTGTTATGTATGTTTGATTTAATTTATATCTGATTTTATTGTTTGTAAGTTTTAAAATCTTTTTTTTATATATATAAAAATTTCATTACATGTTAATGTAATGTAATTTTGTTTACTAGGAATTTGATATTTTCCAGAAAATGTAGATTGACCCGAATCTTTTCATCAATGCCTACAATTAGAACCACTGTTGCTGGCCTTGATTAGGGGGTCAAGTAAACAGCTTCGTTTTTTTATTATTCATTTTTAATGTGTGAATGATAGTCGTGAAATCGAGGCTGTATTGGATACGTGACCCTAGACTTGCAAATAATTTTAGTGAGGTAAACCACGTCTTTAAATTTTATTGTTAGAGAAAAATGATTGGTTTTCGTCAGGGCTATGTTTTGAGTACGTGATGGAAACATGATCATGCGACCTTCAAAATTACTGAATAACCATTGTTTTAAAGAAATAATCTCAATTGGGCTTTTACACTGGAAAGTGTCTGTTGTGTCGTTGGATTTATAAATTTATTCGAAGTATTTCGATTTAGAATGATTAATAGGTTTCTCTGGACATATTTTGAGTGCTCATGCAGAATTCGTGAACAAAGAAATTTCATTAATTCAAACACCGGATTATTTCTTGTGTTTCTAAAAGGAACTGTATACTTCAACACAATACAGGATACAGCATACGTCATCGCCTTCCATCTTTGATTCTTCGTCAGGATCATAACTTGAAATCATTAGAATATTTTGTTATCACTACTGTTCGTGGAATGTTCTTGGATTATTTTTAGATTTGATTCTTAAAACCGTAATATTTTTTCTTCTCATTATATATAAAGTATTTATTAAATTTTCAAAGCTTGTTGTTTCGAGCCTAAACACGTAACACACACACACACACATAACTGTCATGATAGAGGAAATATTATTAATTTCATATTTTTATTTACTGCTTTGACAAAAGGAAAAATGATATATGAAAATGTGATGTTCCATTACGTTTAGATTCAATCTGAATTTAATAAAAAATATTATTTCATCAGTCGAAAAGAACTTGTTGCTGGCAAGCCACTGCTCTTCAAGATGGTTGCAGATTCTATTTATCATGGACTCGATATTTTGAAAGTACTTTGATCTGAAAAATTGTTGGTCTGTTAGGCTCAGAATGACGTTATTGCAACCATATTTAAATTTATAAAATAGATTTATTTGTAAAGGTTTTAAAGAATATTGTACGATGATATTCATCTCTTTTTAAAAGGAGCATTACTTTTTGTGTGTACATTGGCATGAAGGATGTTGTTTGTACTAACAGCTGCATCACTTGGCGCTTAGCATTAAGAGGTTAGTGTTAGGACTGTAGCATGATGCCCCCACTGCTAGACATCACTATAAACTGTCACACTGCAGACATCGTAGCGATTTTACTGAACAACTGTTAAATCTACGTTAAAAGTCCAAAACACACACACACACACACACACACACAAAGGATGTTCATAATTATGAGTTTAGATGTATTGAGACTAACAATCTATGTGTACCACAGTAATGTCTGTTCCTTCCAATCATCTAGTAGATCTACATATATGCTGCATATAGTTTTATGAAGCAAACGTATTAGATCAGGGTTTATTATATGAAAGAAGATACAATAATATTGTCAGTAGGGCTGCTTTATCAAACTCAGATTGCAGGCACCTTACTTGTGGGCGGTCACCGATTTGATTGATAATAAAATCATCTGAAGGTTGTAGAGCTGTTGTTTTGGAAACCCTATGTATTCGGCATGCACAAGATATAAAATGTTTCTTTGGCTGATAGGTTTTATTCATAAAGGAACTACTTATGATGAAATTAAATAACATGTACAATGATTCATGTAGTTACGTATGTTGACAGAAACATAACTTAGCAAATAAAACGCGAACATATACATCTGAGGCCAGTATGTTGAATAATTGCTCTCCAAGTAGAGATTACTATTGTATCTATTACAGTGATCAAATTTATTTCATCTGATTCTCTGTATTTACATTATTGCAATTCGGTATATTAAGGAAGTTATAATATTTAGATTCCGTTTGCAGGTAATACGTTTTACTAGCAAGTTTTCTTATATTCCCACGTAGGTCGAGCTGGACCTCACAAGGTCAGAGATGAGATGTCAATGATCTGTAAAGGCGCCGGCCTTAGATCACTCCGCCACATGTGCCCCCAAGGCAATTGGAAGATTGATTGCTAAACTTGGGTTATGTGATATTACAGGCAATCAACAACCAAGGATGTAAAATTTATTTTCAAATCACAGACAAAGTTTAATATGGAAAACTGATACAAGAGAAAAGAATAACTAAAACACAATTTAAAGAAAAGTCTTTTTTATAGCTTGGGACATTAACAAGGAAGGATTCACACCATAAAGTTCGATATGGGAGGCTGATAAGCAAACTTGATCACTTTAAACGCAGCTACGAGAAGGATGCAAACTTTTGAGTCGAGCAGATGTTTCAGGAATAAGACAAGCTATTTTTCGAAGCATGCAGTGTAAAAAGTTAAAACCTTACCAAGCCAAATTAATAGAGGAAGTAATTGTGCGTCTTTTGAACTTTGTGATAAAAAGTTTAGATAATTTTACTTCCTTAGTGAACCTAACACTAACTGGTAAATCATTATTGGATGATTTCTCATTTGATCGTATTTCTTTGCTCTATAATATTGTATACTTGACGGAAAACCAATGATATACATTTACATACTGGTCTTTGTAGCCATTAATTGCTATGAATTTACATACTGGTCTTTGTAGCCATTTATTGCTATGAATTTACATACTGGTCTTTGTAGCCATTAATTGCTATGAATTTACATACTGGTCTTTGTAGCCATTTATTGCTATGAATTTACATACTGGTCTTTGTAGCCATTAATTGCTATGAAACAGCTTCTTACAAATTCTATATTATGGTTATGATACCTTTAGTGTTATTATGCCAGGGCGTAAATCTTGTATTCACTACTAACGTGTCATAATGCAAAACGGCGTTAAGGAACAACTTTATTGCCAATGCACAGTTAGTGTGATTCTACTGTACAAATAATTTTAAACTCGAATTTTTTTATGCATTGTTTGTATGTGTGTCTGGATGTGTGTAATGTGTGCATAAAATGTATTGTTACAAACTGCCCAGTGAAGTTTTGTGGCGCGTACACATTTAACTCGATTAGCTACTGACAATAATTTAAGTGAGATTTCTATAAGTATTCATAAATAGTAAAATGAAATTACACATGGGTGCATGTCAAGGAATGACATTTTTTAATAGAAATTAGTGGAGCATTGACTTCAAGTAAACTTTACCTGACGTTTTGTTGTTATTCATTGGTACCAGTTCTATCTCGTTGGAGAAAACTGTTCGCACAGACAATGTTTAACCTAGAATAATATATACAATCTTTTGTTTTCATTTTGCACTTCAATCTACATAATATATTATGGCCATTTCTATGTTTATTCGAATCCTATGTTAAAACGGGTCTGCGGATTATAGGTGTCTATAGGAATGTAACATTAAGCTGCCATTTGCTTGCGTCATTATCGGGGCAAGGAGAAATTAACATTGTGTTGCTATTTTTATGAATTTATTGCCATAAGGAGAAATCCTCCGTCAAAAGTGTCCATAGGTTTCATTATTTATACATCATCATAGCTGTCGGTGACATATGTTACAAATTGGTCCACCCACGCACTGCCTGTATTATATAGCTCGGGGACATACTTGGCCTATCCTAAATTTAAGATTCCCACTTGTTATTAATAACAAGTTGTATTTCAGGCATATTAAGTGACAAGTCAGAGAGATTCTCATTCGTCAGTTTCTGAAGACCAGTGTCAAATCAACCGAAAATCTCGGAAAGAACCACTGACCCACGATAAGCTACTGGCAAGCTTTCTCACCTACCCACATTGGCCGAATCGGAGACTCGAACCCACGCAGACAGAGGTGAGATGGCAGTGATCCGTAACGGAGAGCGCTTTAGACCACTCGGCCACTCGGGGCCCCCTTTCTAGACAGATATATGCTTATCGATATACAGACCGATATAACTTTAGATACGTAATTAAATAGATAGATAGATAGATAGATAGATAGATAGATAGATAGATAGACAGATGATGGATGGATGGATGGATGTATAGATAGATAGATATATAGATTGATAGATAGATCGGTAAAAAGATAGATGCCTAGTAAGTTGATTGGTATTACCCTGTGTACAATAAAATTCTACAGCAAATAACTGTTGCATAGGGTCGTACAATAAATGTGTAATACACATATATCACGTTTCAGGAGTCTGGTGAAATCGGTCTCAAGCTGATCCATATATATATAATATGTCAATCAGTATCGGTACCTAGTAAAAGTCCTGTACAACAATAAATCCTGACAAATTTCTGTAACGTGAAAAATAAAGTCCTTGTCTGTGCAATCGCATATCTGATATATCTTGTCGATTTATCTCATCTTTTTGTTTGGGAATTCAGTTTTAGCTTTGTAATACAACTACTAAATGGAAGACAAAAATGTTGAATAACTAGAACTAAAGTAAACAAATCAGTATCGCACTTGAGTCGTACATGGGGCGGGAAACGTTTGGAATCTTAGGTGTGACTAAATGCGTAGGCAGGGGTCAGATTCCGAACCTCGAGAGATTGAGAGTAGAACGAGGGTTTATGAGTTTCCCCGTAGATTCGAATATAATCGAGTGCCTGTTGATATCAGGGCAACGTTGACGGAATTCTATGCAGACGAATCAACATGTGTTATTTTGTTGAGAGGAAATAGTAAAAATATTTTGCACCCACAACAAGGAGAGATACATGTCAGATACACTTGATACGTAAGACACCGTCTAAAGTGATTATGGAAGTTTTGAAACTTAGCATTCAATATTTTATAAGAAAGTATTATTTTATTTATATATTTAAAACTGTAAAAGAAATGTATTTAACGGGCATGACCTTTATGTGTGTTATGGGTTGATACTTGCTTAAGTACACTATTTGCTAGGCTGATCCCATCATACTAGTTTATTCTGGGTTGACCCCATCTCAGTTAAATCTATGCAAGGCTGATCACTGCATCAGAGTGTATTTTGGCTTTATCCCAGATTAGCTGAATAGAGCTAGGCTGATTCCAGCATGAAGAAAGTATTCTTTTTTCTAATTATAACTGTAAAAAATGTATTAAACAGGCATGACCTTTTAATTTCTTAAAATAGCGTATACGTTACCGACTGGGGGAAAATGCCTGCATGTATTCTGGGCTGATTCCAACTTAAATAGACTATGGGCTAGGCAAATCGCGGCATACACGTGTATTCTGGGCTTACCTCATTTTAACTAAATCTATGATAGGCTGATCCCCGCATACTAGTGTATTCTGGGTTGATCCCAGATTAGTGGAATAGAGCTAGGCTGATCCAAGCATGAAGAAAGTATTACTGTATTCAACGTAATTCAATTAAAATATAGATGCATACTGAAAACAGCATAATTATTTTATTTTGAATCTGCGAAGGTTTCTGAAATAAGCTAGGTTGCATTGAGATCGTCAGGTCGAGAGGTGTTCATGAGCCATATCAAAAGAGTTATTTCCCTCGACTCAGAACAAAACACAAATGCAGTTTTATATTTATTACACTCTTTGACACTTTCTAGATATTTAGAGCTTTACTGTATGAATCCAATTAAACATAATTTGAATTAATAAAAGTTAAATTCACTACAGTCTAAAAATATCAACGGGAATCTGTCACGTAAGAAACCGAAGCAGTTTGAAACCTGGTGTGTGATACGGAACAGCTTTCTCGAACGACACATCCTATATTTATATCAAAATAGGGTTATTCAGTACGTGTTTTAGGTGGAAATATTGCGAATCTTGTGGATGCATTGGAAGCAGTCAGATGTATTATATAACATATATGTGTGATGGAGCAATTTGAATAATTTTAAATCGTCGTTCTTGTTTGTTTTACGCACATGTCAATATATCACAGTTTGAAGAAAAGGATCGTATTTGAAAAAATATTGTGTGCATTACTTTCATGCGCTGTAAGGGAATAATCACTGCATATATCAAGACACTATCAATATATTTTATAGAATCAGCGATAGACATATGTCACGTGTTTAGGCTCGAATAAACAGTAACACAAGAAAGAGTGAAAATAACAAGCTTTGAAAAAAAATACAATAATTTATTTCCCTGGAAAAATTCTGTAAAAATAAAAAATATGAACTTACGGTTTTATAGAATGAGATCCAAACTAATCGAAGAATAAAATTTTAGTAGTCCTAATAACAAAATGTTCTGCTGATTTCAAGTTCGAATCCCGACGAAGAATCCAAGATGGAAGACGATGACGTATGCTGTAACCTGTAGTTTTGAAGTCTACAGTTCCTTGTAGAAACAAGAATTATCACTCCGGTTTTTGGAAATACAAATACATTTATTAAAAGAACTGTTTTTGATTAAGAATCTCACATGAGCACATGTATTTTCAAGGAAAAAATAATTCATCCTTTTGAATCCAAATAATTTGAAATAACTCAAATCCAAGTAATTTGAAATAACTCCAAACAGCACAACATACAACTTCCAGTGTAACAGCCCAACCAACATCTACTGAGAATAATTCTCCAAAACAAAGGTTATATCGTCTTCTAAAACGTAAACAGGGGTTCAAGTGATCATGGTCTGGAAGGTCGTAGATATTAGGTACTTGTTAAAGACCACGTCCACTCATTGTTGCCCTGACGAAAACCAATTATTTTACTCTAAGAAATAAAAAGTAAAACAAATTGTTTACATCTTAAACACTTAGTGCAATCATGATCTCTATAACAACCAATCAGTTTAAAATTAAAATAAAACTTGTTTACGTGGTTGCTACAAATTTTGAATAAAGGTCTGGATTTAGATCTGCGCCTGGTTTTTATAAAACGAACAGTCAAGGCCAAACTATTTTCTGAAAAAGTATGATCTCTAGTGAATAAATTTACATCACAATAGTATGTAATAAAAGCATATTGTTTTTAAAAACCGGCAAACAATTAAATTGAAATAAATATATATAAAATGAGATATAATAAAATGAAATGTACATACCACATATCCTAACATTATGATTGGATTTGAACTGTACATATCACTCCAAATGTAGCACGATAAAAGAAAAATGAATTAAAGGATCAGGGTTATTCAGTCATTAAAATTTATTTCATTATATACCTTTCCAAAAGAAATGTTCAATATATATAGTAATATTTAATTATAAACCAACGCACGAATAATAGACACTTTCAAAACTTGATTTATGGAGAAAAATTTCCAAAAGTGTTTCTTTTCTACTTTCCGCCCAAATCGCAAATTGCCTAGGCTAAAAATAAAATCACGTTGATATGTTTCAAATTATCCTAGAACACAAAAAGTGTTCTTTACAATGTGAAAATAAAGTTTTAATATTTTCTGTCATCATTTCATTGCAAGTTCGCTGTTAATAGAGAACTCCTGTGAAGAAAGATGCTTCGTTACACAAAAAGATTTGAATTCCAGATCAAAATAACACTGTAAAGCCATGCTCATGAAATTATTTAAATTTATATTTTGCTATAATTCTTGAGAAAGCATGGTGTTATATAATCTCAAATTAGCTGTTATTTAAATGAATGTGTCTTTATTAAACCAAATCGAAGTTACAGTACCATGTTCTACAAATTCTTTAATTTTGTCGACTCCTGTCACAACATAGGGCAAATAATTTGCGGCAATATTTTGCTCAACTGTTCCTCGGCGTATATGAAGACTCTTGGAAGATGTCGGATAGAACAAAAATGACTAAGATGAGGGGCAACAGGATAAGAGTAACATTAAGATAACATCGAAAGAATGAATTTCAAATATAGATGAAGTTTCCAGCCTATGCAAAATTATAAAGTTTCCTGAAATTTTAATATGTGAGGAAAGGGCCAAATGAATTATCATTTCCAATTTTTGAAATAAAAAAATAAGCTACAGTTTCGAATCACCGCATCGAGTTATTACAAAAAAAAATTGCAACACCGATTTCAGTAAAATCTGTTAACGCATTGATTGATGTGCAATTACAGTGCCAATATTTTGTCTCGAAACTTTCTGCTACGGTTTCGTTACAGAAATATAAAAAAAACCACTGTAGGTGTCGGATAAGGCAAAATTGGCATACAAACTCAGCATCAGAGCAAAAGGCTTAACGTACACACGTGTTTTAAAGAACGATACAGTGGAAATAGACTGCCTAAATATCGTCAGTTAAAATGATCAGTAAATAATTCAGATAACATTGCACAAATGAATTTAACAAAAGACGTTTTCAACAAAATATTAAATGATTAAGCTTCCTAGCATTTTCAAATGCATGAAAAGGTCAAAATGAAATTTGTGACCGAAAATGATCTTGGATAACAACAATTTCTTCTCACTTCTTCAGCCACAAAGAAAGTATGCCTCAATTATATATATGTCTCAAAATAGAAGCTCAGCACAAAATAGAAAGTAAATAAAAAAAAACAATAAACTCCAATTCAGTTCAGATGTATTTGAAATGAAAAAGACAGGTCAGAAATATGCCTTTTGCCAGTGAAATACATTTCCAGTTATCTTGCTTATATTTTCTAAAAGATTTTAAAAATCGCTGAGAACAATTAATATGACCATGGAATCGACGTTTTGAATCTACTTTGTAATCTGAATGTGTCCCATGCATTACACCAAATAACCTTTTTCTCGCAATATGTGGGTAAATCATGAATAATGGATAAATAAAATAGGCGGAAGTGTGTATTTTTGTAGGATTCTCGTAACAGTAAAATACAATATAACCTTTAAGCAAAGTACACTACTCATAATACTTACATAAATTATTATTCTTTGATCCATCTTGACGTAAATCTGATCATTTAAACATCAAATACGTTTGCTCATGTTGACTACTGTCGGTGACGTATACACACGATGTAATAAAAAAGGTGTGACAGCCAGCTAGCCTATATTATACAGTTTCCTTATAACAAAGGCTAGTGATTAATCATTTGTTTACGTCCCTCTCTCAGGAATTAAATCTTGTATAAAATGCCTGAATTGAGCATAGAAGAAACAGATCTAATTGAACCTGCACAAAAGATTATTCTATACGGAAACTATCCACGCATTCCTAAAATATGAAGACCATTGTAGGTTTGGCTCTTTGCATGCTGGCTGCTACAGTCTCAGGTAAGATGCAATTGCTCATTAGTGGCTGAAAACTCGTTATTTTACCACATTAGGATATATCTACATATGTGTTTAATACTAACTATATATCTGCTTGTGCGTATAGAGATTTATATGGTATCTCTCTGGATCATACATTTCAAGGCATATATGTGTTTGTATATGAGAGTACTGACTTAAGATGCATCGTAGCAAGTACAGCCGCTACAAAAATATAATTGGTTCAGCTATTTTAATTTGTGTTGTAAATAACCACAATCAGATATGTTGTTTCTATAAAGGAATTAGATTTTTGTTTTTGATTGTTTTTCGTTTGCATAATCATCTTATATAACTTTGTACCCTTGGGAACTGATGGACTGTACTGTCATGTGTGTGTCTTTGTTTATGTGATTTCGTAAATAATAGTTCCGTTATGGGATAAACATTGAGGAATATTCGATTCGTTATATGTCATTCTCCTTGCACTTATAACTGTAAAAAATCTAGATAAAGACATATTGTGGCAAGTAGGTTGTTCCATACCAAAGGTTTATCCATGTACAAAAGCATTAATATAGTTGATTGTCAGGTAGTTCTAACTTATGCATACAAATGCGTTATACCCGTCGTGAATAATTCTTATGATTATCTCCGTTATTATTAGACAGATATCTTTCTTGTTACATTGCAGCCCAGCTGTATGACCGAGGTCTTGGAGGTATCGGTGGCATCGGAGGTATTGGAGGAATAGGTGGCATTGGAGGCATAGATGGTATTGGAGGCATCGGAGGCATCGGCGGTGGAGTTGGACTTGGAAGTACATACTGCCCAAGCACTTATTGCTTCAATGGTCAATGTAGCCAATTCGTTCGCTATGCCTACTATTTGGGTCAACGTTGCTACTGCAGTTGTACAGGATACTAACTTGTCAAGACGTTTATCGTACACAAAAATTATTTAATGATTCATTTCATTTGAAATTAATAACGTTGTTATCACATTTATTCAACCAGTAAATCTTAAACGTTGCTCTCGTCTTGAGATATTTGTATTTCTATATACTATAAGAGTATCAAACTTGAAACCGGAAACTGTGAGGATGTAAATCAATACATCACTCACCAAGTATATTAGACGTCTGAAGTGCAGGCGCATGACATTGTCGTACTAAATATGAAAATATTACAAATCATAATCATCTAAATGATGAAATTTTAAAGTAAGGAACGAAATGCGAGCCAAAAGTGTATAAACACCGTGAGGAGAGAGAGAATTCCTTAAATGAACTAAAACAAAAAATTGACTGTTTATTAGGTTCTAAGGCGTCATGCTTCGATTGACGTAGTTGAGAGACTGAGAGATACTGTTAATGAAAAATATATGTACATCTCTTGCGAATAGAAACCGGGCAGCCGGTGGGTAGTCGAGCATTGTGCTTGTTTGCTTTTTTGTTGGTTAGCTTCGTCTTTTATTTTAAAGTTTGAAATAGAAGGTACAAGTTGCAAAAATATGTAGTCGATACTACATGGTGGTGGGTGTAATAATAATGCAAAATATAAATGCGATACATTTTCTCCTGATCCGTACTTATAGAAAGGTTATTTTCTAAAGAATTTAATTTCACGAAGATCCTGATTTCTGTGTTTGCAACGTTAATAAGAATACACTATAAATGCCCCAATCGTTGTTTTGAATTTGCCTTTGTGTGTCTTTCATCTTCCCAAATAATGATGCGTTATTCATTCTTCCGTACATACACAATACTTCTGTGAATACACAATGTAGTAATGCTCAGACCGTATAGAAAATAGTCATGCACAGATACAGAACCTTTGCTGTATGAAATTAGGAGCGAATTTCATCAAAACGAAAGTTATTAATAAGTAAATAGAAATGTGGTCGGGCTACATGTTCTCGCAAAGTTAGATAAGCCTTTCCCCGTACAAAAATAGAGTGATACAAATAAATCAAACATGATGAGTTCCAGAAGTGAACGAGGAAAAAAAGAACAAAACATTAGGTGTGCTGATAATTAAAAAAGAAAGATTCGAGAAAGGAACAAACAGGTGACAAATCAAAGGCATGTTAAATAGGATAGGGCCACACTTAGAATGGAATTGCATTTAGTATTTGTTGCACCTAGATCACAGTCAACTGGTCATTATTCAGTCCGACGAAGAGAAACGTTAATATTTAATAGCCGTTATAGTTAATGTGGAGTATTTAAAGCTTTAAGGTATGATTTGTTTTGACATTCAAAGTCTGGAATAAAATACAATAAAATGCATAAGAGATATAATGATTCCTGGTGTCGCACCATCTAGAAGAATGTGACTTATTTTATCAAAACCGTATGCTTTATTTAAAGGAATTGTTCGTTTAATGTCTAGAATGTCCTGCACGCTTATTTCAATCTTTGTCAATTTGTTAATTATGCAAAGTGGTAATTCCAGAAGAGCTACATTGGGATCGTTGATTGTAGACAGATATATATGAAAAACAATTATGCATTTATCCCATTTTCTCTTCTTATTTATTATGATTGCTCTCTTTCTCAACCATTCTCTGTTTCTACTATTTCTTCTTAAAACGCAATCTTAGTAAGCTTTATCTAAAGGTTAAAAAGTTGCTAACCTTGTAGGGATACATTTGTCAGACATTTCTAATAAAGTGCATGTAGATTGAATTGGTTCTTCTTTGGTGTTGGTGCACTCGCTAAAATGTTGTATCCAGTCAACGTTTGTTTCTTAAAGTGTAAATTCCATGATAGCCCGCATATATATATAGAATCATACCTTACGTCTACAGCAAAGAATTTGATTTGGGCAATACTTGAATTATTAAAAAATTGGCCCGTGGATACATATCGACATGTCAAGAGGAAGAACTCTCGAATTAAGAATTTCTAAATTAGGTGATACAATTGCATGGTCGGGGAAGAATGCTTAACGAAAGTGTACCACTGGTAGGTTCATTTATCAACATTTTTAAAACATTGTTTACCCAAATTTAACTGAGATTTTTCAGATTGGAATTTCGTAATCACTCATTTAAGTTACCAAATTACCAAGAATGATGAGTTTATTAGAACTTCCTTGAGTTACTTCGATGCTAATATATCATATAAACAAATACGTTCCAATGGAGATTGATCCACAACTGCTAGTATATAGGATTAATTATTTAAATAAATTTGAATCCAAAGTATTCCATTATTTTGTAAAGGTATCTCTGTGCCATCTTTAAATACTAGATTTTCGGATATTTAATCCATAATTACACTCTCAGTGATTAGTTCTATTACGTCAGGTGGGTTTCGGACGGTACCGGTTGCCTACTGGTTAGAGCGTCCGCTCTGGATGCGGGATGTCTTGGGTTCGATCCCAGGCCGAGTCATACCAAAGACTCACGAAAATGGTACTAACAGCTGCTTCGCTTAGCGCTCAGCATTAAGACGATATTGTTAGGACTGGTCTGTCTGGTGTCAGGATAATCTGAATGGGTGGAACATCATGATACATGTCTGCGGCTTGAACCCACAGTGCTAGACATCACTATAAATTGCCACTCTGCAAACATCGTAGCGATATGACTGAAAAATTGTTAAAACTACGACAAAAATCTAAATCACAATCACAGTCTAATGGGTTTGTGGTATCCATTTAATTTCATGTCATCACTGTATATACAGTTATAAATATAAGTCTCTATTAATGAAATTATAGCAAAGTCATCCAAATTTTCTGGACAAATTCAAGTTTGCTTCGGATAAATATAATATTTAAGTGAAGAAGGAAAGAGCGTCATCGGTTGATACGTAAAAAAGTTTAATTAATCTGTGTGTATCTGATGCATGCGAGTAAGACAGACCTAGGCTCAAATTGACTTTACTTGCTAGTAACAAAATTAAAGCAATTCAAAGGAGAAAACGGACGTATTATTTACACAGGGTCCAGGTTAAAATTGATACCTTTAACGTTACATTAAAGAAAGATTGCTTGATGAACATCATAAGACATAAATCTGAAAAAGTAAATAAAATTAAATGACCAGAAATGTTCAGAACGAATTTTTGAAATTGAAGGTAAGTTACTCACTATAAGTTTTACAATGTTTTGCAAATATAAGATCGCCATGTAGTAATATTTTCTGTTTTGGAAAAACCCAGGTCTACCGGCATTCTATGTGAAACGTAGACCTATCCATATGATAACATGACTAAAGATAGTAGGGTAAAGAATGAAATGGGCTTATTTCAGTTTTCTTTCACTTTGGTTTGTTTGTTGGGAACGCAATGGGCATATTCCTATTTTCTGTTTGTGTTGTCGTGTGGACTTATCTGGGTATACAATAATGCAAAATGAAACAAGAGAAGGAATGTTAATAAAACATTATTGATGAATAACAAGCTTGTTAAACGAAGCAGGTAGTTTATATATATATATATATATATATATATATATATATATATATATATATATATATATATATATATATATATATATATATATATATATATATATATATATATATATTGACCAAAAAATCAGCAAGGGTACAGTACGAATTTCTAACATATATTCACCAAACATCGACAAGGGCGCAGTAAGAAGAGATGTTGACTGCAGTGTGCTTTACAAAGGAGTCTTAATAGGTACATCTGCAGCTATATCCGTCAATAAGCATACACATGTTTGCGTACACACACATGCACACACATACCTCATATACATACTTTTATACAGTTATAGGTACTTAATAGGCTTATGTATGTGGTATTTAAATGGGTGAGCGAAAGAGAGCGACAGAGAGTGAGAGAACGATAAATTCAACATCTAATCAAATAGATGAGGACAGCTGCTTGGTGAATAAAGGTGCTCGCGGAATTGTAGGTAAATGGTTTTGTGCTATATCATCTCATGCACATACAGTTATCAGAGATTTTAAATTAAATATAGTTTTCTCGGAGGAAATGGTTTTACACGTTAGAGCAGATTGACAGATTTTTCTGCAATGATATCATCTAATTCTTCATAACTGTTTTAATGCTGAAATATAATAGTGGATGCAAGGGATGCTATTAAGTGCATGTACACCAATGTCACTATTTCTACAAAAGGTATCGTGACTATGCATATAAGATAATATTAAAACGAGTCAAATTCCTCAGACATAACAAGACGTGAATCAATTCCTTTTTATCCATCTGATAAATAGGACATAAATCAGTTTCAGTTAACTGCAGTATTTTATTATATCCTTTGTAAACATTCGATTACGCATTGTTTTCAGTTTCAAATATATACAGTCGTGTGTCTTGAATGGCAAGTGTTTTATTAGCTAGTTATTACATTTTCCCAAGCAAAATAGATAATAACAGAAGAAACAGAGACTTGCTTTTGGACAATCAGAGTAGATAAGTATATGTTCTTGTGTGTCAGGAATCTACCAGCTAAAATACGTTTCCAAGTTTTAAGTGATGTTTGGTGTTAAGTTGGAGTGGGTTTCTAAGTAAATTTAAAATTTGGAACGAAATTTGTTTTCATGATAGGAGTTGAGAGATTTGGATTTAATGGAAAACAGATAATGATATTTAAGAAAGAAAAATCCCTGGCTCTAAAAGTTCAGTGTTAAGGATAGTCCAGTAAAATGACTTTCCCATGTTTGGGCGTTTCAATGTAAAACCAAAACCTTGTTTGTCTCTCTCTCTCTCTCTCTCTCTCTCTCAGATACTTGTAAGATTTGTATTTAGACTAATATCCTCATTAAATAATGTTGAATGTTCTAATATGTTTCTCTATAAGTGAATAATTTAAAAGTAACCTTTAAAATAGTGGGATCTTCCAGGCAGCAAGGTATAGACTTCATCCAATGGAAGCGGATTGTGTTTCAAAATACAAAATCGTAGGTTTAATTGAGATGCATTCAATAGAATTTAGAAAATATACCGTTTGCATGTACATGATATGAACGTCACAATGATATTAAAACGGTAATCTCTAGAATATATGTTTAAAATAAAGCACATTTGTGTTGGTTATGTTGACAATCATACAAAATGTATTTCTATGAACAGCTTTCCTAAATGCACCTTCTTTCCAAATAATCATAATAATGCACTATAGAGAAACGATAAGAAAGTAATTGAAAGAAATATAAACAAGCACGTGACTTACTGTATCTTACGTACATCCAATCACGAATATTTTGCTTATGGTAATTTAGGTGTTTATTATTTTTAGCTAGATATTTGCTTGACCAATACGCAAACATAGAGAAAAATATATATTTAAGTAAATATATAGCTTGCTAGATAAATGCGTGTCAAATACGTAGATTGATATGGAACGGTGTACGATTAAATTTTCCAGCAAATACCTCTTGCATAGCTGTAGACAATAATTCCTTAATCTACATTTATTACTTGCATTTCAGATGTATTGCTCTCTTATACGTTATACAGGTACAAACAGCTGACAGGTCATTTAAAATCTGTAACTATTTAGTTCTAAAACGTCCTCATGTACGACCTTCAATCCTTGTGATATTGTACATACCGCGTATTCGGTATGTCTCTCATCTTTATGTTTGGGAATTCAGTTCTAGCTTAGTAATACTAGCACTAGATACAACGAAAAGCTGAATAACTTTAAGTAAACTAACTAAACGTTCAATAGGGTGCTTAAGGCATACAGAGGGGACTAGTTTTGTGTGCCAACATTATCGGCTGTCCGTTATGAGAAACTAAATGCGCAGATCTTGTAAAATAATTAGTGTGATTTGTAACCGCGAGAGTTAGCAATCGTATGTTAATTTGTAGTACAGGTGTTTGTTATCGTGAATTTCCCCATTCATACTGAGAGAATTTGAGTGCCTTTAGATATTAACACAAAGTTCACGGAGTTCAATGTTCAATGTTGTTGAGAAGAAGTCGCATATATATATATATATATATATATATATATATATATATATATATATATATATATATATATATATATATATAATATCCACTTTAAAGAGAAATATATAATGGAGGCACTAGAAATCCACCGTAGTGTCTAATGTGATTATGACAATTTTAACGCTTAGATAGTATTCAATATATTTTACTGAACTTGTCAGTTTTAAGTAGTAAGTAGTTTCCATATTTGGGTATTCAGAGTAATTCAGTTAAAACATGTATGTAAACTTGTTTTATTCTGAGTCAGCGGGAAAAAACCGTGATTGATAGGGCGTATTTGTATGTCAAACCAATGAGGCCGAGACGTATTCATTAGGATAAATAAACGAGTTCTTTCCATCGACTCAGAACAAAGCACGAGCATTGGTTATTATTTATTACATACCCCCTCTTTTAACCTTTCTAAATATTTTCAGCTTTCTGTATGAATGCAATTAATGTTCAATTCACCACAGACTAAAGATATAAAGGAAGAAACAAACATAGCTCGAACGTAAGTGTGTGATAATGAACATAAGGATTGACGAGCTGTATTGAATGTCAGATCAAGAGTGTCAGACTAAATGTGTATGTAATAAAATTAAAGTCGGGATCAACGCAGTTTACTCGATACAATTCTGAGACAAGTTTAACCAAATGGAAGCTTCATTTAAATTATGAAGGACTATAATATCGTAATAATTACATTCACAATTTTGTTTTATATAAACATATTGGGATGTTTCTTGAAGCATTTGAACCAATGGTATATATTTAATAAAATCGATGATCAAGCATTTTCAAAAGGGAGAAATGTACACGCCAGGTTTTGTTTGGAAAACGGATAGCAGCCTATGCATATATATTCAGTTTAATGGATCACAGTGACATTAAAGTAAAGAAAACACCGCTAGAACGAATTTCAAATATATTTGAAGTTTCGAGAAAATTTTAAATGATTGAGCCTCTTCAAATTTGAAAATGTCAATAAAGGACAAAATGTTCAATCACCCTCATATTTTCAAATGAAAATAAATAAGCAACACAATTCCCTTTCACTTCATCTATGCATCGAGTTATTGAAAGCACATTTATAACACAGTGTTGATGAAAATATTTAAATACTTTGATTGATGTGACATTGCAAGCTTTTCTGATACTAAAGAAGTATACATGGTGAACTCCAGTCACGTTTACTCGACTCTATGAAATCATTTTCCAACATATACTGAAGTTATCTTTTCAAATGTTCCAGTTCGAGAGGGTTCATCCCGTACAGGTGTTGTTTCACAAATGTGGAATTTCCAATTTCAACATCATGGTAGATTTCATTTGTTCTTTTAGTAACATCTGGTAATAAGTGCTCATATTTAAGTAATAAGTTTTAGTTCATTCCTTTCTTGTTGCTGCAAATGTGAAAGTTTCTGTTCCAGATTATTCATAATTTCTCAATTCAGAAGATCTGTTACTCCAAAGTCAATAAAAGTCGGACTCCGATTGTATTCCTTCGCTTAAAACATCACTGTATGTACAACTAAATTAATTGCATGATTAACCTGACTATCTCTGTCAACATACTGGTACCTGAAGTTTTGTCGATAAGCCTCAGGGACTAATGCATAACCCTTTAAGATGGATTTCTTAACCAGATCATTGTCAGCACTTTGCTGTACTGATATGGAAACTGTATGTATCTGGCTTTGCCAAAATGTGAGCTTTGTAATAATAGTGTACAATGCTATCTTGGACTTTTCGAATTTTCAGCAACGTTTTCAAAATAAGGAAAATATTTATCTACTTCTTTTTCTCTAAAACGGTGTACTTATCTAATATTATTAATAACATCAAAACTTGAATTTGTATGTAAAGACGGGATGTGCTTTTTGTTTGCCGGCACACATTTTTTTTACTCTTAAGTGAAATTCTCTTTCTTCCTTTTCTTTTTGCATTTACAATTGCAGTTGTCTGTCGCTCCTCTTTCTCCAATTGCATTTGCATTTGTAACTCTTGCGTTCTCATCTTTCTGCGCCTATATTTTCCTCTCTCTCGTTCCTCCTTATCTAACTTTTTATTTTAAATTTAATTCTTTTACTTTTTGTTAGAATCAGATACAGACTCACTAATCAAATCCAAGATAGTTTTATCCCAAACCCCCATTTCCTAAAAATATTGGAAGAAATACTTTTTATTTCTCGCTTCGTTAAAGAATCTTTTGCTTCAGACAGATCCCAGATTTTGGCAAACTGAAGCAATTCATTCCTTTTCAAACATTCCAAATGTACATGGGTTTGATTTGAATAATGGTCTCCAAATTTTAAATTCTTTATTTTTAATTTATTCTCTTTCACATTTTTGCATATTACTGTGTATATTATACTAGTTAACAAAGTGAGATGCTCAGTCCTGTCTAACGTTCTGTAGAAATCTCGAATTAGTACATAAACTGAAGGCGATAATGTGTCTGTTATTGAATTACAGAAATATAATTCCGGGTTTTCATACACTATAAATTCTAATGACTGTCTCTATCTAAGACTTTTATCAGAGCACATTAGTATTTCCGGGAAAAATATTCACTGAATTCAATAATTTAAAGAAATAAAATTCAGCCCAACTGCACACAATATAATATAAAATTTCAAGGTGCTAGATCTTAAAGCTACTCATATAATTTTCTCAGTATCTCTAAATATAGTTCTCTGCTTGACCTCAGGTCACAATTACCAATTCTAAGAAAGAAAAACATTACCTAATGGAAAATAACCTAATAGAATGATCCTAATGTTTACAAACCAATAACCTAGATAATGTCTAATTCACCCAGGAACCTCAAAACTTAGATCCAAATAAACATATTTACGTCTTTTATTAATAATAATACTGATGTTAAACCCATACAAACAGAGAATAATTTAGCTTTGGATTAGTAGTTTGAAATGAATTTTAAAAAAGTTCAATCTGGGTCAAGCAGAAATGAATCTAATTTTGGACAAGGTCAAGCCCAACCTACAATGTTACATTACAATAGCATGCCATGAAAGGAAATAAAAACTAAAACTAACTAGCAAACGGGGCAAATTAAATATACATAACAATTTTTAAAAAATTTAAATAACGTAAAGTAAACATCAGAAAAATATTTACGACGTACTCATTGTAATAGTTTAGTACGTCTACCTTACGGTGGTGTCAGCTATGGGTGACTAAATGCGTTGAGAGTATTAGACAATTATTATGATTTGATTACTTTTTGTGCAGATTGAGAGTAGAGGAGTGTGCTATCATGAGCTTCACCCTTTAAACTGATATAATTGACTTCCTGTTGATATCAGCTGAAAGATGACGGAGCTTAAAGTGGACAAAGCAAAATGTGCGCTTTTGTTGAGTGGAAATGGCGTAAATACCCAGTATCCACTTGAAAAAGAAATACATGATAAAGGCATTAGTAATCCAAAATTATATCTAATGTGATAATGGAAGCTTTAAAACTTAGATAGTATTCAAAACTTTTTACTGCAATTGTCAGTCTTACGTAGTTTCCATATATGTGAATTCAAGTAAAACATGGATGCATCTACAAAACTGCATCCAAGTTTTATTCTGAGTCAACGCTGATAACCGAGACTGCTAAGGTATGTGAAGTGCATTAGGCCGAAACGCATTCATAAGGAATATTGAACGTGTTCTTTCCATCGACTCGTGTTGTTCTGTACTTGATACATATCCCATCTTTTATGCTTTCCAAATATTTTCATCTTTATTGTATGAATGCAATTTAAAACGAATTAGGATTCATTAAATTTCGATTCGCTAGCGTCTAAAAATATATATGAATACATCAAGTTAGTTCTAATCTGGCTGTGTGATGCGGAGAAAAGGATTGAAGAGATGTATCGAATGTCAGACCAAGAGTGTAAGATTAAATGGGCATGTAGTAAAATTACAGTCAGGGTAAATTAGGTTCTCTTCCATTCATTTCTCTAAACTGTCTTGAAGAAATAGGAATCAAGTTTAGTCATAGGGAAACTTCATATAAATTATGAAGGTCTACAATATTATAATAACTACATTGACTACATTGTTCTAAATATAAATATTGGGATTTATCTTGAAGAAGTTGAACAAGTCGGATCCAATTTATAAAATCGTTGAGACTGCATACATTTTTGATAATATGAAGGCGTCATTACGTATCATCAATAAATCGTTTTCACTATTTGTCTTATGATGTCACTCGTTTTAGATGTTTTCGGTCTGAACAATCTCACAATAGGTTGTCACGGTATGTTGTATTCAGGTATGAAGTATTTTCGTGATGAGTTACGTCTGAATTCACAAACAGTCCGTTTAATTTGAGAAGAGTCAAAATGAAAAATGCACAGTTGTCACGGATGTGGTCTTTCTCTTATCAAGCGAAATCGATGTTAATTTTTTAACATCACCTAAAAGGGCGCCTATACAATTGATTAAATACTCACTTTAATTAAAGGATCAAGTTTATTCAATCATTTCAGTTTATTTTATGCTGCACCTTTCCACTGAACATTACAAATGAAATTGTCAATATCAAAATTACTATTTAAGTTTAAATCCACCATCGAATCATGCAGATACTTTCAAATACGATCGTAAAAGAAAACTCTCCAAAAATATTTATTTTTCGGTTGTTTTACACAAATTCCATTTTGTAGTCTTAAAAAGAACATCACGTTTATTTATTTTTTAAATTATCTCAAAATACAAAACAAAATATTGTTGATGTGACGAAATTATTCTGCTTTAACATTTGTGTTATAATTGGTTGTTAATAGCGAACTCCTGTAGAGATAATTTGGTCGTGAACACCAAAACAAAATATATATCCCATATTACATATGCATAGGGTCAAATCAAACTGAGGTTATATGAGGTTATAAGGCCCTGCTCACACAATTCTTTAAATGTATTGATTACTGTCTATAACCCTTTGTGGAAGCAGGTTGTTATTTCATAGTATATTAGCTGCGATTAAGAAGAATGAGTCCTTTTTAAAGTTAAATTCTTTTTTTTTCACAGCTTACATAAATAATACATTAAAACACATCATTTTTATAATAACCTATTCTGTCAAAATCTATAAATGTGTCGATTTCTATGATAATATATTGCCTATAATTTGCGGTGAGATTTTGTGCTTCTATTTCGTGCTAGAAATGGATACATCTGACAAAGATATAGCAAAACTGACACACAAACTCAGCATTTTTAAACGGGAGAAACGTATACGCCAGGTTGTGTTTGAAACATGGATATATTCGAAACAGCCAATGTATATATCACTGTGACAATAACATTTAGATAACATCGCAAGAATGAATTTCAAATATATTCCAAGTTTCGAGAAAATGATAAATGAAATTTGAAAATGTCAGTAATAGACAAAATGTTCGATCATTTTCATATTTTCAAACCAAAATGAATAAGCAACATAATTCCCTTTCACTTTTTCTATGCATCGACTTATATGAAAGCAAAGTTACAACACCGTGTTCATGAAACTAGTTTAATACTTTGATTGATGTGATATTGCAACGCTAATATATGCAAGATTTTCTGTTACTGTTCCGTGACCGGAATGAAAAATTCCTGCATTCCTTGGATAAAAGAAACGTGTGATACAAACTCAGCACCTGAGCAAATGGCATAAGGTACACGAGAGGTTTAAAGAAGGATAAAGTGGGAAAAAGTCCTCGTAAATATCGTCAGTTAAATGTATCAGGGTAGCATTAAGATAGTAATACAATAATGATTTTCAATATATACGAAGTTTCAATCAAAATATTCATCGAGTCAATTAATTACCAATTTCAAATTCAAGAAAAATTATAAAAAAAATGTTGTATCAGTCTCATTATTTATAATCGAAATAGATCATCGAGACAAACAAGTTGTCCAAACTTCTTCATCACCAAAGAAATGTGCATGAATTCCATGCATGTCTGAAAATAATAACATAATACAAAGTAGAAACTTAATAAAAACCACTCATGTTCACTTTAGTTTATATTTCGTTGGAAAACAAACAACATATCACAGATATGAATTGTGCCAGTAAACTATATTTACAATTGAAAATGTTATCTACACTTCAAAATTGAAAGTATTGTTATAAACCTCTTTTAATTAAACCCTGATATTGAAGATTTTGATCTTCTTTGTAAATTTAATATGTCCAATGGATTACGCGAAATAATCTTTCTCTCCAGAGAAGTTGGTACATTGTGATTAATAAATTCATAAAATAGGAGGAAGTGAGTATTTTCGTATTATTCTAGTAACGGGAAATCAGAATATGTCATTTGACTAGATTAAAACAACCAGAAACACACGTATTATTAGTCCTTGATGTCAGTGACCTTTGCAAATAAGGGAGCGCCAGCTACCGCAAAAAATACAGTCACCTCACAATAAAGGCTTATGATTGATTGTGTTTTACAGTCGTCTGTCAGGAAGTAAATCTTGTATAAAAGGCGTGATTTGAGCATAGAAGAATCATATCCACTTGCACCGAGCCAAAAAGGTATCCTACTCAGAAAATAGCCAGGTATTTCTGAAATATGAAGATGATCATAAGTTTAGCTTTTTGCATGCTGGTTGCTGCAGTTTCAGGTAAGATACGATTATTCAATTTATCGTTAGATAAATACACGTAGCGAGATATATTTCTCGCAGTTTAGGATCTATCTAGCTGTCTGTCCGTCTATCTGATGGTAAGTATGTATCTGCATGTGTCTTTAAAGATTGAATGACATGCAAATATTTAGATCTATGCATGTTATTGCATGTATGTGGTTGTATATGAGAGTACAGATGTAATATACATCGTAGCAAGAAGAGCCGTTCGAAACTTCGTTTTATTTGTTCTTGTATTTTGTCTGCGAATATCAGCAGCTAGATATGTAGCTTTTGTAAAGTAAATACATTTTTGTGTTTTCTTCTTGTTTCATTTAGGTAATTATCCGACGTAGCTAAGTACCCGTAAAAACGTAATTATTATAATTCCGAAAGGTGCTTGGGCTGACTCCACACCAGTTCTAAAATTACCTACAAGAAGCTGACAGAAAAGCCTCTCGATCTGTGTGTGTGTGTGTGTGTTTGTGTGTGTGTGTGTGTGTGTGTGTGTGTGTGTATCTTCATAAATAATAGATCTGTTTCGGAATATAATTTTAGGGAGTTTCATCCCATTATCTGTCCTTTGCCCAGCATATATTTGTATAGAAACATCTAAATGGATACAGAGTGGACCGGAATACTTATCCATGTACAAAGCAGATTAATATAATCATGTATATTGCTCTTTGTTCGACATATAAAGTTTTATGTTACCTGTCCTGAAGAATGCATATTAGTATCTCCATTATTATCATATACATATCTTTTTTATTACTTTGCAGCCCAGCTGTATGGCAGAGGCATTGGAGGTATTGGTGGCATCGGAGGCATTGGAGGTATCGGTGGCATTGGAGGTATTGGAGCCATAGATGGTATCGGAGGCATTGGTGGTCCGTTTGTGGATAACTGGGGAGTAGGCGGTGGAATTGGAATTGGAAGTACATATTGCCCAAGCACTTATTGCTTGAACGGACAGTGTAGCCAATTGGTTCGCTATGCCTACTATTTGGGTCGACGTTGCTACTGCAGTTGTACAGGATACTAACTTGTCAAGACGTCTATTGTACAGTTGTTACAAATTATTTATTGATTCATTTCATTGAAAATTATTCATGCTTATTTCACATTCCTTCAACCAATAAATTTAAAACGCTGCTCTCGTCTTCAGATAGTTTTATTTCTATATGCATTAAGAGTAATAAACATAGAACCAGAAACACACTATCAGGAAGTAAATAAAAACATGACTCAGTAAAGATGATAGACGCCTTTGAAGACTTACATGCATAGTAGGTTTTGTGTTGCTCACTAGAGACACGAAATCTATCATACTTTTGTCTATTCGATGGATGGTAGAGAATATGTCCACGATATCTTTATAAAGATGCACATTGAAAACATGGTTCCACAGCAAAACAATTAATTGGTCTGGAAATAAATAAATATTTGAACAATTTATCTAATGATAGTAAATACAACAATGATGAATGCGCTGTTGAGTATATTAGCATTACTTTTATTTATTCTTAGTCCCGTTTGTAAATATAAATGGTCCTTTTATAATCAGTTTGAAATATTTAGCCAAATTTAGAAGAAAAACAAACAATAATCATAAAACAAGCAATATCAATATAATGAGCTATTAGTGATTGTGTTTTCTTGTTATAATATAATGGTGTATGATTGAATAATAATAATAATAATAATAATAATAATAATAATAAAGTAATAATAATAATAATAAAAATAATAATAATAATAATAATAATAATAATAATAATGGAGATGATGAGGGGAAAGAAGGCGAAGATGATTATGATGATAAGTATTATGATGGGTTGTCATTTGTTCTTTTAGAATAATTTGTCGAAAACGCCATATGACAATATGATTAATTATTAATGATGAATACAAGGTTGAAGCCGATACATGCCCAATATTTTCTTATCAGCTCTATTCGGCCTTTAAGGTTATTAATTTACATTGCTGAAAAAGAAATGTATTTTCTTAGCGGATGTGGTACTAAATTCATCATGTTCAGTTGAATTGGTAAATGGACACGCGGGTAATGAAAAATGTAATGATATAATACATCATAACACAAAGCTGCTTTAATTCCTGATTGCGATTATTTTATCTAAGCATCCTATCTATCGCTCTCTATCTCCAAAATATATCCATTTACAATAACGTATCTATCTATCAATTTATCTCTCTGATCTTATACAATGATCTGTGGTAATTATATCTTCATTTCAAACCCTTTCCTTTCTTTCATCATATACATACATCTCTCTCTCTCTCTTTATATATATATATATCTATATATATATATATATATATATATATATATATATATATATATATATATATATATATATATATATATATATATATATATATATATATATATATATATATATATATATATATATATATGTTTGTATATACATATATCTTAATTGATCTCAACACATGGTATGTTCGACAAAGATGTAACTGATTACGATTCTAGTTAGTTGAAAAACCGATTTTACATCTAAATGATGAACATTGAAAGCGAAAGAGCCACATTCGATTCAAAAGTGTGCAAGTCCCGAAAGGGTATAGTACATTCTTTAAACGAATTAAAACAAAACAATATACTGTCTATTATGATCTATGGTGCCATTCTTCCTTTGACGCATGACAGACTAAGAGACATTGTGCCTTAAAGAAGATATTTACGTCGGTCGAAAAAAGAACCAAGACCAACGGTGTTGGATTCGATCAGTGTTATGTTTGCTTATTTTCTTTGTCTTTTGACTGAGCTTTTTACATATATAACCTGTGTAAATGTTTACCATAGAAAGAATATTATTTAAATGACAAGATGTGTCTTATTTATGCGTTTGTAGTGTTGATAGATGGCTATTATTTATTTTCTAATCGTATTTTTGAAGAGTCATTCTCTATCTTTTTCTTCCCAAATAATAACAAGTTACTTGTTTAAATAAACACTTTACAAATACTTAGATCGCAAACTAAATATTCATTTACAGATACCGAACCTTTTATTGTTCAAATCGGGAATCTTTCTCTTTAAGGAATGCTATTAAGTACACAAATTCCACTATTTAGTGCATGTGTATAAATTAGAAAATTTTGTATTAATTTTGAGATATATAGTATATCTTTTGTGTGACAGGGAATATTCTGTTTCTTTTGCAATACTAACTTTTCAAGTTATTGACATAATTGCAATTATATAATTGTGTTGTTTTTTCTTCTTCCTTTTTTATATCTGCGTTTGATCCTTTATTCTCTACAAATGCGCAATTATCAATGAACAAAGTCACATGAAATGTTCAGACTACAAACAATCATCGAAAGTATAAATTACATGAACAGCAATGTTTAACCACCCGTCAGGGAATATTAGGTTTTGTACAGAATGGTTATTCAAAATGCAGTCAATACATCAACATTAATATCGACTTCATTTCTAATTTATTTGTATCCATGAAATATTCCTCTTTAAAAATAGTGCTAGGATTTTAAAATTGCTGTTCTTATAAGATCATGAAAAATAGAAATCCTGTCTATTTCGTGTCAGGAAGAGTAGATACAAGTAACCAAGGGGTTATTCGACAGAGAATTCCAAGTCACCTCAAAAGATTTATACAACAGCTTCAGATTTAATCTTCAGCAACTGTTGGGTGGAAGAGGTGGCGGTGTGGTGCCGGGGCTGGGGAGGGGAGAATGCACAATGCCTTCCATTCAGGGATCAAAATGTCCTTCAGACATGCATAAGTTTATTCTGAAGAGTCCCTAGGTATGGGGCTAGAATGTTTTTCTGTATTTTCAATTTATTCTCTTTCACATTTTTGCATATTATTCTTTATATTATACTAGTTGACAAAGTGAGACGTTCCTGATCATTTAAAGTCAAGAAATAATTGCGTCAGCACTTATATCAGGAAGGGTTTCTTTTGACACGATGTACCGTTTCCTGAGATCTAATAAGGTGTTGATAACTGCAAATTTTATCAATATTCTAAAATATCTCTCTACAATTTCGTTTAAAGTTTGTTTGCACAAGCTAAAGATCTAGCTAATCTGCACGCCTAGATGTGCATCATTTCTGGTATAGATTCCAAACGTTAATATAAATTTAGCCTAGGAATGAATTCGCAGTTGTATGAAATATTCATTAGATTTATTACAAGATACAAGGCATAAAGTTTCCATGGAATTGTTTGTTCACTTTTGCGCCAGAACCTTTACAATATAAATCAAGTATGCCTAAGGATTTAGTAATGACATCTTTGTCTGATAGTGTCATGGTTATTGGAATGCTGTATGTTTCAAACAATGCAAATGGAATATTTGTGAGATAATGGTTTGGTTTGAGGGGAATTGCCAAACGGTATGTTGCTAGACGATTTTTAAGAGCATATCAAACATAAGCTTGTCAGACTATATTTTTCTTAATTGGAAAGGATATTTAATCCCCACCAGATTTACCAATGTCTTTAAATTTATTAGAAATTTCACAATATTTGTATCCACTGATCGCAATGTTCACGAAACAATAAATGAAACAAAATCAGAAGGCCAAATTTCGTGACATACATTGCATTTCCAATTTGATCAATACAGTCGTCGATTTTCGGTAATGGGAATGAATCTGTGTTAGTGACACTATTCACCTTTCCATAATCAGTGCACATGCGGAAAGTATTATCTGGTTTCGGAAGATGTATACAAGGTGAACTCTAGTCAGTTTTACTCGGCTCTATGAAATCATTCTCCAACATATACTGAATTTCTGTTTTCAAATGTTCCTGTTCGAGAGGGTTCATCCTGTACAGGTCTTGTTTCAATGGTTTTGTAATTACCAACTTCAAAGTGAATGTAGATTTTATTTGTTCTTTTAGCATTATCTAGAAATAAGTGCTCATATTTAAGTAATAACTGGTTTAGTTCATTCTTTTCTTGTTGCTGCAAATGTGAAAGTTTCTATTCCAGATTATTCATAATTTCTCAATTACGAAGATTCGTTACTCCAAAGTCAATAGAGTCCGATTGCCTTCCTTCGTTTAACCCTTTAAGATGCATTTCTTAACCAGATCATTGTCAGAACTTTTCTGTACTGACAGGGAAACATATAATAAATGATAGTGTAAAATGCTCTCTTGGACCTTTCGAATTTTCAGCAATGTTTTCAAAATAAGGAAAATATTTATCTACTTCAGTTTCTCTAGAACGGTGTACTAAACTTATATTATTGGTAACATCAAAACTTCAATTTGTATGTAAAGACGGTATGTGCTTTTTGCTTGCCGGCTCAAATTCTTTTAATCTAAATTGAAATTCTCTTTCTTCCTTTTCTTTCTGTATTTACATTTGCATTTGTCTCTCGCTCCTTTTCTCCAATTGTATTTGCATTTTGTCTCTCTCGCGCTCTCATCTTTCTGCAACTGTATTTTCCTCGTTATGTATCTGAATCTGTCTTTTGTTAAGCTCAATCTTTCTTAACTCTAATTTAATTTATTTATTTTAAGTTTAATTCCTTTCCTTTTATGTTAGAGTCAGATACAGACTCACTAATCAAATCCAAGATAGTTTTATCCAAAACACCCTTTTCCACCAAATATTGGGAGAAATAATTTGTATTTCTTGCTTCATTAAAGAATCGTTTGCTTCAGACGGATCCCATTTTTGTGGCTAACTTAAGCAATTCGTTCGTTTTCAAACAGTCTAACTGTTCCTGGGTAGGATTTGAATAATGGTCTCCACTTTAGATGACATTGTAAAAAACTTGTTGATTTACTAAAGATTTCTAAAATGTGAAATAATGCATTGGATTAAGAAAATTCCAAAACAACGTCGATTAAAATTTTAAAAACAAAGTTTTCTGAAATATTTTAGAGAAATTCGTATGCCGGACGAGCCCTCACTTTTCTGTGACGACTATTTGCTCTTAAAAAAGTAATAAAAAAAGAGTAAAGACAACAAACGTTGTACAAATTTAACAAATAATGTATTCGCATAGAATACAAAGTGAAAATGAAAAAGAAGAACTTAAGGTATTTCAAAGAAAATCCCCAAATAATCAAGAATTAAAGTCCTACTAATTTAATGTCTTGTATAACATTATGTAGAAGTCTCAAATTGATCCATAAACTGAAGGCGATAATTAGTCTGTTATAGCTCCTGGAGTGTTCATGTGCCAACAGTCCTTTTATTGAATCACAGAAATATAATTCCGGGTTGTCTTACACTATAAATTTTAACGACTGTCTCTAAGACTTTTATCAGAGCACATTTGTATTCCCGGATAAAATAATCACTGAATTCAATAATTTAAAGAAATACAATTCAGTCCATCTGGACACAATATAATATAAAATTTCAAGGTGCTAGATCTTAAAGCAATTCATAAAAATTTCTCAGTTACACTATATATAGTTCTCTGCTTGACCTCAGGTCACATTTTAAAATTCTAAAAAAGAAAAACATTACCTAATGGAAAATAACCTAATAGAATGATCCTAACTTTTACGAAACAGTAACCAAGATAATGTCTAATTCACCCACGAACCGCAAAACTTAGATCTAAATAAATATATTTGCTTCTTTTTTAAATAGTAATACTGATGTTAAACCCATACTAATAGAGAATAATTTAGCTTTGTATTAGTTGTTTGAAATGAATTTTAAAAAAATTTAGTCTGGGAAAAGCAGAAATGAATCTAATTTTGGACAAGGTCAAACCGAACTTACAATGTTACATTACAATAGCATGTCATGAAAGGAAATAAAAAATAAAGCTAACTAGCAAACGAAGCAAATTAAATATACATAACAATTGAAAAAAATTAAATAACTTAAAGTAAACTAACAGTAACATCAGAAAAATATTTACGACGTAGTCATTGAAATAGCTTGATATGTCTACCTTACGGTGGTGTCCGCTATGGGTGACTAAATGCGTAGAGAGTATAAGACAATTATTCTGATTTAATTACCTTGTGCTAATTGGGAGTAGAGGAGTGTCCTATCATGAGCTTTCCCCTTTAAACTGATAGAATTGAGTTCCTGTGGATATCAGCTGAAAGTTGACGGAGTTTAAAGTGCACAAAGCAAAATGTGCGCTTTTGTTGAGTAGAAATGGCGTAAATAGCGAATATAAACTTGAAAGAGAAATACATGCTAAAGGCACTAGTAATCCAAAATTATATCTAATGTGATAATGGAAGTTTTAAAAGTTAGATAATATTCAAAACCTTTTACTGCAATTGTCAGTCTTACGTAGTTTCCATGTATGTGTATTCAAGTAAAACATGGATGCATCTACAAAACTGCATCCAAGTTTTATTCTGAGGCAACGCTGATAACAGAGAATACTAGGGTAGGTGAAGTCCATTAGGCCGAAACGCATTCATAAGGCATATTCAACGAGTTCTTTCCATCGACTCGTGTTGTTTTGTACTTGATACATATCCCATCTTTTATGCTTTCCAAATATTTTCATCTTTATTGTATGAAAGCATTTCAAAACGAATTAGGATTCATTAAATTTCGATCCGTTAGCGTCTAAAAATATATAAGAACAAATCAAGTTAGTTCTAATCTGGCTGTGTGATGTGCAGAAAAGGATTGAAGAGATGTATCTAATGTCAGATCAAGAGTGTAAGATTAAATGGGCATGCAGTAAAATTACAGTCAGGGTAAATTAGGTTTTCTTCCATTCATTTCCCTAAACTGTCTTGAAGAAACAGGAATCAAATTTAATCATAGGGAACCTTCATATAAATTATGAAGGTCTACAATATTATAATAACTACATTGACTACATTGTTCTAAATATAAATATTGGGATTTGTCTTGAAGCAGTTGAACAAGTCGGATCCATTTTATAAAATTGTGAAGCACTGCATACATTTTTGATAATATGAAGGCGTCATTACGTATCATCAATAAATCATTTTCACTAGTTGTCTTATGATGTCACTCGTTTTAGATGTTTTCGGTCTGAACAATCTCACAATAGGTTGTCACGGTATGTTGTATTCAGGTATGAAGTAGTTACGTGATGAGTTACGTCTGAATTCACAAACAGTCCGTTTAATTTGAGAAGAGTCAAAATGAAAAATGCAGTTATCACGGATGTAGTCTTTCTCTTACCAAGCGAACTCGATGTTAATTTTTTATCATCACCTAAAAGTGCGCCTTTACAATTGATTAAATACTCACTTTAATTAAAGGATCAAGTTTATTCAATCATTTCAGTTTATTTTATGCTGCACCGTTCCACTGAACATTACAAATGAAATTGTTAATATCAAAATTACTATTTAAATTTAAATCCACCATCGAATCATGCAGATACTTTCAAATACGATCGTAGAAGAAAACTCTCCGAAAATATTTATTTTTCGGTTGTTTTACACAAATTCCATTTTGTAGTCTTAAAAAGAACATCACGTTTATTTATTTTTTAAATTATCTCAAAATACAAAACAAAATATTGTTGATGTGACGAAATTATTCTGCTTTAACATTTGTGTTATAATTGGTTGTTAATAGCGAACTCCTGTAGAGATAATTTGGTCGTGAACACCAAAACAAAATGTATATCCCATATTACATATACATAGGGTCAAATCAAACTGAGGTTATATGAGGTTATAAGGCCCTGCTCACACAATTCTTTAAATTTATTGATTACTGTCTATAACCCTTTGTGGAAGCAGGTTGTTGTTTCATAGTATATTAGCTGCGATTAAGAAGAATGAGTCCTTTTTAAAGTTAAATTCTTTTTTTTTCACAGCTTACATAAATAATACATTAAAACACATCATTTTTATAATACCCTATTCTGTCAAAATCTATAAATGTGTCGATTTCTATGATAATATATTGCCTATAATTTGCGGTGAGATTTTGTGCTTCTATTTCGTGCTAGAAATGGATACATCTGACAAAGATATAGCAAAACTGACACACAAACTCAGCATTTTTAAACGGGAGAAACGTATACGCCAGGTTGTGTTTGAAACATGGATATATTCGAAACAGCCAATATATATATCACTGTGACAATAACATTTAGATAACATCGCAAGAATGAATTTCAAATATATTCCAAGTTTCGAGAAAATGATAAATGAAATTTGAAAATGTCAGTAATAGACAAAATGTTCGATCATTTTCATATTTTCAAACCAAAATGAATAAGCAACATAATTCCCTTTCAATTTTTGTATGCATCGACTTATATGAAAGCAAGGTTACAACACCGTGTTCATGAAACTAGTTTAATACTTTGATTGATGTGATATTGCAACGCTAATATATGCAAGATTTTCTGTTACTGTTCCGTGACCGGAATGAAAAATTCCTGCATTCCTTGGATAAAAGAAACGTGTGATACAAACTCAGCACCTGAGCAAATGGCATAAGGTACACGAGAGGTTTAAAGAAGGATAAAGTGGGAAAAAGTCCTCGTAAATATCGTCAGTTAAATGTATCAGGGTAGCATTAAGATAGTAATACAATAATGATTTTCAATATATACGAAGTTTCAATCAAAATATTCATCGAGTCAATTTATTACCAATTTCAAATTCAAGAAAAATTATAAAAAAAATGTTGTATCAGTCTCATTATTTATAATCGAAATAGATCATCGAGACAAACAAGTTGTCCAAACTTCTTCATCACCAAAGAAATGTGCATGAATTCCATGCATGTCTGAAAATAATAACATAATACAAAGTAGAAACTTAATAAAAACCACTCATGTTCACTTTAGTTTATATTTCGTTGGAAAACAAACAACATATCACAGATATGAATTGTGCCAGTAAACTATATTTACAATTGAAAATGTTATCTACACTTCAAAATTGAAAGTATTGTTATAAACCTCTTTTAATTAAACCCTGATATTGAAGATTTTGATCTTCTTTGTAAATTTAATATGTCCAATGGATTACGCGAAATAATCTTTCTCTCCAGAGAAGTTGGTACATTGTGATTAATAAATTCATAAAATAGGAGGAAGTGAGTATTTTCGTATTATTCTAGTAACGGGAAATCAGAATATGTCATTTGACTAGATTAAAACAACCAGAAACACACGTATTATTAGTCCTTGATGTCAGTGACCTTTGCAAATAAGGGAGCGCCAGCTACCGCAAAACATACATTTACCTCACAATAAAGGCTTATGATTGATTGTGTTTTACATTCGTCTGTCAGGAAGTAAATCTTGTATAAAAGGCGTGATTTGAGCATAGAAGAATCATATCCACTTGCACCGAGCCAAAAAGGTATCCTACTCAGAAAATAGCCAGGTATTTCTGAAATATGAAGATGATCATAAGTTTAGCTTTTTGCATGCTGGTTGCTGCAGTTTCAGGTAAGATACGATTATTCAATTTGTCGTTAGATAAATACACGTAGCGAGATATATTTCTCGCAGTTTAGGATCTATCTAGCTGTCTGTCCGTCTATCTGATGGTAAGTATGTATCTGCATGTGTCTTTAAAGATTGAATGACATGCAAATATTTAGATCTATGCATGTTATTGCATGTATGTGGTTGTATATGAGAGTACAGATGTAATATACATCGTAGCAAGAAGAGCCGTTCGAAACTTCGTATTATTTGTACTTGCATTTTGTCTGCGAATATCAGCAGCTAGATATGTAGCTTTTGTAAAGTAAATACATTTTTGTGTTTTCTTCTTGTTTCATTTAGGTAATTATCCGACGTAGCTAAGTACCCGTAAAAACGTAATTATTATAATTCCGAAAGGTGCTTGGGCTGACTCCACACCAGTTCTAAAATTACCTACAAGAAGCTGACAGAAAAGCCTCTCGATCTGTGTGTGTGTGTGTGTGTTTGTGTGTGTGTGTGTGTGTGTGTGTGTTTGTGTGTGTGTGTGTGTGTGTGTGTGTGTGTGTGTGTGTGTGTGTATCTTCATAAATAATAGATCTGTTTCGGAATATAATTTTAGGGAGTTTCATCTCATTATCTGTCCTTTGCCCAGCATATATTTGTATAGAAACATCTAAATGGATACAGAGTGGACCGGAATACTTATCCATGTACAAAGCAGATTAATATAATCATGTATATTGCTCTTTGTTCGACATATAAAGCTTTTTGTTACCTGTCCTGAAGAATGCATATTAGTATCTCCATTATTATCATATAAATATGTTTTTTATTACTTTGCAGCCCAGCTGTATGGCAGAGGCATTGGAGGTATTGGTGGCATCGGAGGCATTGGAGGTATCGGTGGCATTGGAGGTATTGGAGCCATAGATGGTATCGGAGGCATTGGTGGTCCGTTTGTGGATAACTGGGGAGTAGGCGGTGGAATTGGAATTGGAAGTACATATTGCCCAAGCACTTATTGCTTGAACGGACAGTGTAGCCAATTGGTTCGCTATGCCTACTATTTGGGTCGACGTTGCTACTGCAGTTGTACAGGATACTAACTTGTCAAGACGTCTATTGTACAGTTGTTACAAATTATTTATTGATTCATTTCATTGAAAATTATTCATGCTTATTTCACATTCCTTCAACCAATAAATTTAAAACGCTGCTCTCGTCTTCAGATAGTTTTATTTCTATATGCATTAAGAGTAATAAACATAGAACCAGAAACACACTATCAGGAAGTAAATAAAAACATGACTCAGTAAAGATGATAGACGCCTTTGAAGACTTACATGCATAGTAGGTTTTGTGTTGCTCACTAGAGACACGAAATCTATCATACTTTTGTCTATTCGATGGATGGTAGAGAATATATCCACGATATCTTTATAAAGATGCACATTGAAAACAAGGTTCCACAGCAAAATAATTAATTGGTTTGGAAATAAATAAATATTTGAACAATTTATCTAATGATAGTAAATACAACAATGATGAATGCGCTGTCGCGTATATTAGCATTAGTTTTATTTATTCTTAGCCCCGTTTGAATCACATCGATGTAAATATAAATGGTCCTTTTATTATCAATTTGAAATATTTAGCCAAATTTAGAAGAAAAACAAACAATAATCATAAAACAAGCAATATCAATATAATGAGCTATTAGTGATTGTGTTTTCTTGTTATAATATAATGGTGTATGATTGAATAATAATAATGATAATAATAATAATAATAATAATAATAATAATAATAATAATAATAATAATAATGGAAATGAGGAGGGGAAAGAAGGCGAAGATGATTATGATGATAAGTATTATGATGGGTTGTCATTTGTTCTTTTAGAATAATTTGCCGAAAACGCCATATGACAATATGATTAATTATTAATGATGAATACAAGGTTGAAGCCGATACATGCCCAATATTTTCTTATCAGCTCTATTCGGCCTTTAAGGTTATTAATTTACATTACTGAAAAAGAAATGCATTTTCTTAGCGGATGTGGTACTAAATTCATCATGTTCAGTTGAATTGGCAAATGGGAACGCGGGTAATGAAAAATGTTATGATATAATACATCATAACACAAAGCTGTTTTAATTCCTGATTGCGATTATTTTATCTAACCATCCTATCTATCGCTCTCTGTCTCCAAAATATATCCATTTACAATAACGTATCTATCTATCAATTTATCTCTCTGATCTTATACAACGATCTGTGGTAATTATATCATCATTTCGAGCCCTTTCCATTCTTTCATAATATACATACATCTCTCTCTCTCCCTTTCTCTCTCTCCCTCTCTCTCTCTCTCTCTCTCTCTCTATATATATATATATATATATATACATATACATATATGTTTGTATATACATATATCTTAATTGATCTCAACACAATGTATGTTCGACAAAGATGTAACTGATTACGATTCTATTTAGTTGTAAAACCGATTTTACATCTAAATGATGAACATTCAAAGCGAAAGAGCCACATTCTATTCAAAAGTGTGCAAGGCCCGAAAGGGTATAGTACATTCTTTAAACGAATTAAAACAAAACAATATACTGCCTATTATGATATATGGTGCCATTCTTCCTTTGACGCAGGACAGACTAAGAGACATTGTGCCTTAAAGAAGATATTTACGTCGGTCGAGAAAAGAACCAAGGCCAACAGTGTTGGATTCGATCAGTGTTATGTTTGCTTATTTTCTTTGTCTTTTGACTGAGCTTTTTACATATATAACCTGTGTAAATGTTTACCATAGAAAGAATATTATTTAAATGACAAGATGAGCCTTATTTATGCGTTTGTAATGCTCATAGATGGCTATTATTTATTTTCTAATCGTATTTTTGAAGAGTCATTCTCTATCTTTTTCTTCCCAAATAATAAAAAGTTATTTGTTTAAATAAACACTTTACAAATACTTAGATCGCAAACTAAATATTCATTTACAGATACCGAACCTTTTATTGTTCAAATCGGGAATCTTTCCCTTTAAGGAATGCTATTAAGTACACAAATTCCACTATTTAGTGCATGTGTATAAATTATAAACTTTTGTATTAATTTTGAGATATATAGCATATCTTTTGTGTGACAGGGAATATTCTGTTTCTTTTGCAATACTAACTTTTCAAGTTATTGACATAATTGCAATTATATAATTGCTTTTTCTTCTTCCTTTTTTATATCTGCGTTTGATGCTTTAATCTCTATAAATAAGCAATTATCAATGAACAATAACTGCAAATTTTATCAATATTCTAAAATATCTCTCTACAATTTCGTTTAAAGTTTGTTTGCACAAGCTAAAGATCTAGTTAATCTGCACACCTAGATGTGCATCATTTCTGGTATAGATTCCAAACGTTAATATAAATTTAGCCTAGGAATGAATTCGCAGTTGTATGAAATATTCATTAGATTTATTACAAGATACAAGGCATAAAGTTTTCATGGAATTGTTTGTTCACTTTTGCGCCAGAACCTTTACAATATAAATCAAGTATGCCTAAGGATTTAGTAATGACTTCTTTGTCTGATAGTGTCATGGTTATTGGAATGCTGTATGTTTCAAACAATGCAAATGGAATATTTGTGAGATAATGGTTTGGTTTGAGGGGAATTGCCAAACGGTATGTTGCTAGACGATTTTTAAGAGCATATCAAACATAAGCTTGTCAGACTATATTTTTCTTAATTGGAAAGGATATTTAATCCCCACCAGATTTACCAATGTCTTTAAATTTATTATAAATTTCACAATATTTGTATCCACTGATCGCAATGTTCACGAAACAATAAATGAAACAAATCAGAAGGTCAAATTTCGTGACATACATTGCATTTCCAATTTGATCAATACAGTCGTCGATTTTCGGTAATGGGAATGAATCTGTGTTAGTGACACTATTCACCTTTCCATAATCAGTGCACATACGGAAAGTATTATCTGGTTTCGGAAGATGTATACAAGGTGAACTCCAGTCAGTTTTACTCGGCTCTATGAAATCATTCTCCAACATATACTGAATTTCTGTTTTCAAATGTTCCTGTTCGAGAGGGTTCATCCTGTACAGGTCTTGTTTCAATGGTTTTGTAATTACCAACTTCAAAGTGAATGTAGATTTTATTTGTTCTTTTAGCATTATCTAGAAATAAGTGCACATATTTAAGTAATAACTGGTTTAGTTCATTCTTTTCTTGTTGCTGCAAATGTGAAAGTTTCTGTTCCAGATTATTCATAATTTCTCAATTACGAAGATTCGTTACTCCAAAGTCAATAGAGTCCGATTGCCTTCCTTCGTTTAACCCTTTAAGATGCATTTCTTAACCAGATCATTGTCAGAACTTTTCTGTACTGACAGGGAAACATATAATAAATGATAGTGTAAAATGCTCTCTTGGACCTTTCGAATTTTCAGCAATGTTTACAAAATAAGGAAAATATTTATCTACTTCAGTTTCTCTAGAACGGTGTACTAAACTTATATTATTAGTAACATCAAAACTTCAATTTGTATGTAAAGACGGTATGTGCTATTTGCTTGCCGGCTCAAATTCTTTTAATCTAATTTGAAATTCTCTTTCTTCCTTTTCTTTCTGTATTTACATTTGCATTTGTCTCTCGCTCCTTTTCTCCAATTGTATTTGCATTTTGTTTCTCTCGCGCTCTCATCTTTCTGCAATTGTATTTTCCTCGTTATGTATCTGAATCTGTCTTTTGTTAAGCTCAATCTTTCTTAACTCTAATTTAATTTTTTTATTTTAAGTTTAATTCCTTTCCTTTTACGTTAGAGTCAGATACAGACTCACTAATCAAATCCAAGATAGTTTTATCCAAAACACCCTTTTCCACCAAATATTGGGAGAAATAATTTGTATTTCTCTCCTCGTTAAAGAATCGTTTGCTTCAGACGGATCCCATTTTTGTGGCTAACTTAAGCAATTCATTCGTTTTCAAACAGTCTAACTGTTCCTGGGTAGGATTTGAATAATGGTCTCCACTTTAGATGACATTGTAAAAAACTTGTTGATTTACTAAAGATTTCTAAAATGTGAAATAATGCATTGGATTAAGAAAATTCCAAAACAACGTGGATTAAAATTTTAAAAACAAAGTTTTCTGAAATATTTTAGAGAAATTCGTATGCAGGACGAGCCCTCACTTTTCTGTGACGACTATTCGCTCTTTAAAAGTGATAGAAAAAGAGTAAAGACAACAAAAGTTGTACAAATTTAACAAATAATGTATTCGCATAGAATACAAAGTGAAAATGAAAACGAAGAACTTAAGGTATTTCAAAGAAAATCCCCAAATAATCAAGAATTAAAGTCCTACTAATTTAATGTCTTGTATAACATTCTGTAGAAGTCTCAAATTGATCCATAAACTTAATTCCGGGTTTTCTTACACTATAAATTTTAACGACTGTCTCTATCTGAGACTTTTATCAGAGCACATTTGTGTTTCCGGATAAAATAATCACTGAATTCAATAATTTAAAGAAATAAAATTCAGTCCATCTGGACACAATATAATATAAAATTTCAAGGTGCTAGATCTTAAAGCAACTCATAAACCTTTCTCAGTTACACTATATATAGTTCTCTGCTTGACCTCAGGTCACATTTTAAAACTCTAAAAAAGAAAAACATTACCTAATGGAAAATAACCTAATAGAATGATCCTAACGTTTACAAAACAATAACCAAGATAATGTCTAATTCACCCACGAACCGCAAAACTTAGATCCAAATAAATATTTTTGCTTCTTTTTTAAATAATAATACTGATGTTAAACCCATACAAATAGAGAATAATTTAGCTTTGTATTAGTTGTTTGAAATGAATTTTAAAAAAAATTAGTCTGGGTCAAGCAGAAATGAATCTAATTTTAGACAAGGTCAAACCCAACCTACAATGTTACATTACAATAGCATGCCATGAAAGGAAATAAAACATAAAGCTAACTAGCAAACGAAGCAAATTAAATATACATAAGAATTTTAAAAAAATTAAATAACTTAAAGTAAACTAACAGTAACATCAGAAAAATATTTACGACGTAGTCATTGAAATAGCTTGATATGTGTACCTTACGGTGGTGTCCGCTATGGGTGACTAAATGCGTAGAGAGTATAAGACAATTATTCTGATTTAATTACCTTGTGCTAATTGGGAGTAGAGGAGTGTCCTATCATGAGCTTTCCCCTTTAAACTGATAGAATTGACTTCCTGTGGATATCAGCTGAAAGTTGACGGAGTTTAAAGTGCACAAAGCAAAAGGTGCGCTTTTGTTGAGTAGAAATGGCGTAAATACCGAATATAAACTTGAAAGAGAAATACACACTAAAGGCACTAGTAATCCAAAATTATATCTAATGTGATAATGGAAGTTTTAAAAGTTAGATAATATTCAAAACCTTTTACTGCAATTGTCAGTCTTACGTAGTTTCCATGTATGTGTATTCAAGTAAAACATGGATGCATCTACAAAACTGAATCCAAGTTTTATTCTGAGGCAACGCTGATAACAGAGAATACTAGGGTAGGTGAAGTCCATTAGGCCGAAACGCATTCATAAGGCATATTCAACGAGTTCTTTCCATCGACTCGTGTTGTTTTGTACTTGATACATATCCCATCTTTTATGCTTTCCAAATATTTTCATCTTTATTGTATGAATGCATTTCAAAACGAATTAGGATTCATTAAATTTCGATTCGCTAGCGTCTAAAAATATATAAGAACAAATCAAGTTAGTTCTAATCTGGCTGTGTGATGTGCAGAAAAGGACTGAAGAGATGTATCGAATGTCAGATCACGAGTGTAAGATTAAATGGGCATGTAGTAAAATTACAGTCAGGGTAAATTAGGTTCTCTTCCATTCATTTCCCTAAACTGTCTTGAAGAAATTGGAATCAAGTTTAATCATAGGGAACTTTCATATAAATTATGAAGGTCTACAATATTATAATAACTACATTGACTACATTGTTCTAAATATAAATATTGGGATTTGTCTTGAAGCAGTTGAACAAGTCGGATCCATTTTATAAAATTGTGAAGCACTGCATACATTTTTGATAATATGAAGTCGTCATTACGTATCATCAATAAATCATTTTCACTAGTTGTCTTATGATGTCACTCGTTTTAGATGTTTTCGGTCTGAACAATCTCACAATAGGTTGTCACGGTATGTTGTATTCAGGTATGAAGTAGTTACGTGATGAGCTACGTCTGAATTCACAAACAGTCCGTTTAACTTGAGAAGAGTCAAAATGAAAAATGTACCGTTGTCACGGATGTGGTCTTTCTCTTATCAAGCGAACTCGATGTTAATTTTTTAACATCACCTAAAAGTGCGCTTATACAATTGATTAAATACTCACTTTAATTAAAGGATCAAGTTTATTCAATCATTTCAGTTTAGTTTACGCTACACCTTTCCACTGAACATTACAAATGAAATTGTTAATATCAAAATTACTATTTAAGTTTAAATCCACCATCGAATCATGCAGATACTTTCAAATACGATTGTAGAAGAAAACTCTCCAAAAATATTTATTTTTCGGTTGTTTTACACAGATTCCATTTTGTAGTCTTAAAAAGAATATCACGTTTATTTATTTTTTAAATTATCTCAAAATACAAAACAAAATATTGTTTATGTGACGAAATTATTCTGCTTTAACATTTGTGTTATAATTGGTTGTTAATAGCGAACTCCTGTAGAGATAATTTGGTCGTGAACACCAAAACAAAGTATATATCCCATATTACATATACATAGGGTCAAATCAAACTGAGGTTATATGAGGTTATAAGGCCCTGCTCACACAATTCTTTAAATGTATTGATTACTGTCTATAACCCTTTGTGGAAGCAGGTTGTTATTTCATAGCATATTAGCTGCGATTAAGAAGAATGAGTCCTTTTTAAAGTTAACATTATTTTTTTCACAGCTTACATAACTAATACATTAAAACACATCATATTTATAATACCCTATTCTGTCAAAATCTATAAATGTGTCGATTTCTATGATAATATATTGCCTATAATTTGCGGTGAGATTTTGTGCTTCTATTTCGTGCTAGAAATGGATACATCTGACAAAGATATAGCAAAACTGACACACAAACTCAGCATTTTTAAACGGGAGAAACGTATACGCCAGGTTGTGTTTGAAACATGGATATATTCGAAACAGCCAATGTATATATCACTGTGACAATAACATTTAGATAACATCGCAAGAATGAATTTCAAATATATTCCAAGTTTCGAGAAAATGATAAATGAAATTTGAAAATGTCAGTAATAGACAAAATGTTCGATCATTTTCATATTTTCAAACCAAAATGAATAAGCAACATAATTCCCTTTCACTTTTTCTATGCATCGACTTATATGAAAGCAAAGTTACAACACCGTGTTCATGAAACTAGTTTAATACTTTGATGTGATATTGCAACGCTAATATATGCAAGATTTTCTGTTACTGTTCCGTGACCGGAATGAAAAATTCCTGCATTCCTTGGATAAAAGAAACGTGTGATACAAACTCAGCATCTTAGCAAATGGCATAAGGTACACGAGAGGTTTAAAGAAGGATAAAGTGGGAAAAAGTCCTCGTAAATATCGTCAGTTAAATGGATCAGAATAGCATTAAGATAGTAAAACAATAATGATTTTGAATATATACGAAGTTTCAATCAAGATATTAATCGAGTCAATTTATTAACAATTTCAAATGCAAGAAAAATTCTAAAAAATGTTGTATCAGTCTCATTATTTATAATCGAAATAGATCAGCGAGACAAACAAGTTATCCAAACTTCTTCAGGCACCAAAGATATGTGCATGAATTCCATACATGTCTGAAAATAATAACATAATACAAAGTCGAAACTAAATATAAACCACTCAAGTTCAGTTCAGTTTATATTTCGTTGAAAAGAAAACAACACATCACAGATATGACTTGTACCAGTAAATTATATTTACAATTGAAAATGTTATCTACACTTCAAAATTGAAAGTATTGTTATAAACCTCTTTTAATTAAACCCTGATATTGAAGATTTTGATCTTCTTTGTAAACTTAATAGATCCAATGGATTACGAGAAATAATCTTTCTCTCCAGAGAAGTTGGTACATTGTGATTAATAAATTCATAAAATAGGAGGAAGTGAGTATTTTCGTATTATTCTAGTAACGGGCAATCAGAAAATGTCATTTGACTAGATTAAAACAACCAGAAACACGCGTATTATTAGTCCTTGATGTCAGTGACCTTTGCAAATAAGGGAGCGCCAGCTACCGCAAAAAATACAGTTACCTCACAATAAAGGCTTATGATTGATTGTGTTTTACATTCGTCTGTCAGGAAGTAAATCTTGTATAAAAGGCCTGATTTGAGCATAGAAGAATCATATCCACTTGCACCGAGCCAAAAAGGTATCCTACTCTGAAAATAGCCAGGTATTTCTGAAATATGAAGATCATCATAAGTTTAGCTCTTTGCATGCTGGTTGCTGCAGTTTCAGGTAAGATACGATTATTCAATTTATCGTTAGATAAATACACGTAGCGAGATATATTTCTCGCAGTTTAGGATCTATCTAGCTGTCTGTCCGTCTATCTGATGGTAAGTATGTATCTGCATGTGTCTTTAAATATTGATGATATGCAAATATTTAGATCTATGCATGTTATTGCATGTATGTGGTTGTATATGAGAGTACAGATGTAATATACATCGTAGCAAGAAGAGCCGTTCGAAACTTCGTTTTATTTGTTCTTGTATTTTGTCTGCGAATATCAGCAGCTACATATGTAGCTTTTGTAAAGTAAATACATTTTTGTGTTTTCTTCTTGTTTCATTTAGGTAATCATCCGACGTAGCTAAGTACCCGTAAAAACGTAATTATTATAATTCCGAAAGGTGTTTGGGCTGACTCCACACCAGTTCTAAAATTACCTACAAGAAGCTGACAGAAAAGTCTCTCGATCTGTGTGTGTGTGTGTGTGTCTGTTTGTGTGTGTGTGTGTGTGTGTGTGTGTGTGTGTCTTCATAAATAATAGATCTGTTTCGGAATATAATTTTAGGGAGTTTCATCTCATTATCTGTCCTTTGCCCTGCATATATTTGTATAGAAACATCTAAATGGATACAGAGTGGACCAGAATACTTATCCATGTACAAAGCAGATTAATATAGTCATGTATATTGCTCTTTGTTCGACATATAAAGCTTTTTGTTACCTGTCCTGAATAATGCATATTAGTATCTCCATTATTATCATATAAATATGTTTTTTATTACTTTGCAGCCCAGCTGTATGGCAGAGGCATTGGAGGTATTGGTGGCATCGGAGGCATTGGAGGTATCGGTGGCATTGGAGGTATTGGAGCCATAGATGGTATCGGAGGCATTGGTGGTCCGTTTGTGGATAACTGGGGAGTAGGCGGTGGAATTGGAATTGGAAGTACATATTGCCCAAGCACTTATTGCTTGAACGGACAGTGTAGCCAATTGGTTCGCTATGCCTACTATTTGGGTCGACGTTGCTACTGCAGTTGTACAGGATACTAACTTGTCAAGACGTCTATTGTACAGTTGTTACAAATTATTTATTGATTCATTTCATTGAAAATTATTCATGCTTATTTCACATTCCTTCAACCAATAAATTTAAAACGCTGCTCTCGTCTTCAGATAGTTTTATTTCTATATGCATTAAGAGTAATAAACATAGAACCAGAAACACACTATCAGGAAGTAAATAAAAACATGACTCAGTAAAGATGATAGACGCCTTTGAAGACTTACATGCATAGTAGGTTTTGTGTTGCTCACTAGAGACACGAAATCTATCATACTTTTGTCTATTCGATGGATGGTAGAGAATATGTCCACGATATCTTTATAAAGATGCACATTGAAAACATGGTTCCACAGCAAAACAATTAATTGGTTTGGAAATAAATAAATATTTGAACAATTTATCTAATGATAGTAAATACAACAATGATGAATGCGCTGTTGAGTATATTAGCATTAGTTTTATTTATTCTTAGTCCCGTGTGTAAATATAAATGGTCCTTTTATTATCAATTTGAAATATTTAGCCAAATTTAGAAGAAAAACAAACAATAATCATAAAACAAGTAATATCAATATAATGAGCTATTAGTGATTGTGTTTTCTTGTTATAATATAATGGTGTATGACTGAATAATAATAATAATAATAATAATAATAATAATAATAATAAAGTAATAATAATAATAATAATAATAATAATAATAATAATAATATTTATGGAGATGAGGAGGGGAAAGAAGGCGAAGATGATTATGATGATAAGTATTATGATGGGTTGTCATTTGTTCTTTTAGAATAATTTGCCGAAAACGCCATATGACAATATGATTAATTATTAATGATGAATACAAGGTTGAAGCCGATACATGCCCAATATTTTCTTATCAGCTCTATTCGGCATTTAAGGTTATTAATTTACATTGCTGAAAAAGAAATATATTTTCTTAGCGGATGTGGTACTAAATTCATCATGTTCAGTTGAATTGGTAAATGGAAACGCGGGTAATGAAAAATGTTATGATATAATACATCATAACACAAAGCTGCTTTAATTCCTGATTGCGATTATTTTATCTAAGCATCCTATCTATCGCTCTCTATCTCCGAAATATATCCATTTACAATAACGTATCTATCTTTCAATTTATCTCTCTGATCTTATACAATGATCTGTGGTAATTATATCATCATTTCGAGCCCTTTCCATTCTTTCATAATATACATACATCTCTCTCTCTCCCTTTCTCTCTCTCTCTCTCTCTCTCTCTATCTATCTATCTATCTATATATATATATATATATATATATATATATATATATATATATATATATATATATATATATATATATATATATACATATATGTTTGTATATACATATATCTTAATTGATCTCAACACAATGTATGTTCGACAAAGATGTAACTGATTACGATTCTATTTAGTTGTAAAACCGATTTTACATCTAAATGATGAACATTCAAAGCGAAAGAGCCACATTCTATTCAAAAGTGTGCAAGGCCCGAAAGGGTATAGTACATTCTTTAAACGAATTAAAACAAAACAATATACTGCCTATTATGATATATGGTGCCATTCTTCCTTTGACGCAGGACAGACTAAGAGACATTGTGCCTTAAAGAAGATATTTACGTCGGTCGAGAAAAGAACCAAGGCCAACAGTGTTGGATTCGATCAGTGTTATGTTTGCTTATTTTCTTTGTCTTTTGACTGAGCTTTTTACATATATAACCTGTGTAAATGTTTACCATAGAAAGAATATTATTTAAATGACAAGATGAGCCTTATTTATGCGTTTGTAATGCTCATAGATGGCTATTATTTATTTTCTAATCGTATTTTTGAAGAGTCATTCTCTATCTTTTTCTTCCCAAATAATAAAAAGTTATTTGTTTAAATAAACACTTTACAAATACTTAGATCGCAAACTAAATATTCATTTACAGATACCGAACCTTTTATTGTTCAAATCGGGAATCTTTCCATTTAAGGAATGCTATTAAGTACACAAATTCCACTATTTAGTGCATGTGTATAAATTATAAACTTTTGTATTAATTTTGAGATATATAGCATATCTTTTGTGTGACAGGGAATATTCTGTTTCTTTTGCAATACTAACTTTTCAAGTTATTGACATAATTGCAATTATATAATTGTTTTTTCTTCTTCCTTTTTTATATCTGCGTTTGATGCTTTAATCTCTATAAATAAGCAATTATCAATGAACAAAGTCACATGAAATATTCAGACTACAAAACAATCATCGAAAGTATAAATTACATGAACAGCAATGTTTAACCATCCGTTAGGGAATATTAGGTTTTGTACAGAATGGTTATTCAAAATGCAGTCAATACATCAACATTAATATCGACTTTATTTCTAATTTAGTTGTATCCATGAAATATTCCTCTTTAAAAATAATGCTAGGATTTTAAAATGGCTGTTCTTATAAGATCATGAAAAATAGAAATCCTGTCTATTTCGTGTCAGGAAGAGTAGATACAAGTAACCAAGGGTGTTATTCGACAGAGAATTCCAAGTCACCTCAAAAGATCTATACAACAGCTTCAGATTTAATCTTCAGCAACTGTTGGGTGGAAGAGGTGACGGTGGGGTGGAGGGGCTGGGGAGGGGAGAATGCACAATGCCTTCCATTCAGGGATCAAAATGTCCTTCAAACATGCATATGTTTATTTTGAAGGGTCCCTAGAATTAAGAGGTATGGGGCTAGAATGTTTTTCTGTATTTTCAATTTATTCTCTTTCACATGTTTGCATATTATTGTTTATATTATACTAGTTGACAAAGTGAGACGTTCCTGATCATTTAAAGTCAAGAAATATTTGCGTCAGCACTTATATCAGGAAGGGTTTCTTTTGACACGATGTACCGTTTCCTGAGATCTAAATAAGGTGTTGATAACTGCAAATTTTATCAATATTCTAAAATATCTCTCTACAATTTCGTTTAAAGTTTGTTTGCACAAGCTAAAGATCTAGTTAATCTGCACACCTAGATGTGCATCATTTCTGGTATAGATTCCAAACGTTAATATAAATTTAGCCTAGGAATAAATTCGCAGTTGTATGAAATATTCATTAGATTTATTACAAGATACAAGGCATAAAGTTTCCATGGAATTGTTTGTTCACTTTTGCGCCAGAACCTTTACAATATAAATCAAGTATGCCTAAGGATTTAGTAATGACTTCTTTGTCTGATAGTGTCATGGTTATTGGAATGCTGTATGTTTCAAACAATGCAAATGGAATATTTGTGAGATAATGGTTTGGTTTAAGGGGAATTGCCAAACGGTATGTTGCTAGACGATTTTTAAGAGCATATCAAACATAATCTTGTCAGACTATATTTTTTTTAATTGGAAAGGATATTTAATCCCAACCGGATTTACCACTGTCTTTAAATTTATTATAAATTTCACAATATTTGTATCCACTGATCGCAATGTTCACGAAACAAGAAATGAAACAAAATCAGAAGGTCAAATTTCGTGACATACATTGCATTTCCAATTTGATCAATACAGTCGTCGATTTTCGGTAATGGAAATGAATCTGTGTTAGTGACACTATTCACCTTTCCATAATCAGTGCACATACGGAAAGTATTATCTGGTTTCGGAAGATGTATACAAGGTGAACTCCAGTCAGCTTTACTCGGCTCTATGACATCATTCTCCAACATATACTGAATTTCTGTTTTCAAATGTTCCTGTTCGAGAGGGTTCATCCTGTATAGGTCTTGTTTCAATGGTGTGGAATTACCAACTTCAAAGTGAATGTAGATTTTATTTGTTCTTTTAGCATTATCTAGAAATAAGTGCTCATATTTAAGTAATAACTGGTTTAGTTCATTCTTTTCTTGTTGCTGCAAATGTGAAAGTTTCTGTTCCAGATTATTCATAATTTCTCAATTACGAAGATTCGTTACTCCAAAGTCAATAGAGTCCGATTGCCTTCCTTCGTTTAACCCTTTAAGATGCATTTCTTAACCAGATCATTCTCAGAACTTTTCTGTACTGACAGGGAAACATATAATAAATGATAGTGCAAAATGCTCTCTTGGACCTTTCGAATTTTCAGCAATGTTTTCAAAATAAGGAAAATATTTATCTACTTCAGTTTCTCTAGAACGGTGTAGTAAACTTATATTATTAGTAACATCAAAACTTGAATTTGCATGTAAAGACGGTATGTGCTTTTTGCTTGCCGGCTCAAATTCTTTTAATCTAATTTGAAATTCTCTTTCTTCCTTTTCTTTCTGTATTTACATTTGCATTTGTCTCTCGCTCCTTTTCTCCAATTGTATTTGCATTTTGTCTCTCTCGCGCTCTCATCTTTCTGCAATTGTATTTTCCTCGTTATGTATCTGAATCTGTCTTTTGTTAAGCTCAATCTTTCTTAACTCTAATTTAATTTTTTTATTTTAAGTTTAATTCCTTTCCTTTTATGTTAGAGTCAGATACAGATTCACTAATCAAATCCAAGATAGTTTTATCCAAAACACCCTTTTCCACCAAATATTGGGAGGAATAATTTGTATTTCTCTCTTCGTTAAAGAATCGTTTGCTTCAGACGGATCCCATTTTTGTGGCTAACTTAAGCAATTCATTCGTTTTCAAACAGTCTAACTGTTCCTGGGTAGGATTTGAATAATGGTCTCCACTTTAGATGACATTGTAAAAAACTTGTTGATTTACTAAAGATTTCTAAAATGTGAAATAATGCATTGGATTAAGAAAATACCAAAACAACGTGGATTAAAATTTTAAAAACAAAGTTTTCTGAAATATTTTAGAGAAATTCGTATGCAGGACGAGCCCTCACTTTTCTGTGACGACTATTCGCTCTTTAAAAGTGACAGAAAAAGAGTAAAGACAACAAACGTTGTACAAATTTAACAAATAATGTATTCGCATAGAATACAAAGTGAAAATGAAAACGAAGAACTTAAGGTATTTCAAAGAAAATCCCCAAATAATCAAGAATTAAAGTCCTACTAATTTAATGTCTTGTATAACATTCTGTAGAAGTCTCAAATTGATCCATAAACTGAAGGCGATAATGTGTCTGTTATAGCTCCTGGAGTGTTCATGTGCCAACAGTCCTTTTATTGAATCACAGAAATATAATTCCGGGTTTTCTTACACTATAAATTTTAACGACTGTCTCTATCTGAGACTTTTATCAGAGCACATTTGTGTTTCCGGATAAAATAATCACTGAATTCAATAATTTAAAGAAATAAAATTCAGTCCATCTGGACACAATATAATATAAAATTTCAAGGTGCTAGATCTTAAAGCAACTCATAAACCTTTCTCAGTTACACTATATATAGTTCTCTGCTTGACCTCAGGTCACATTTTAAAACTCTAAAAAAGAAAAACATTACCTAATGGAAAATAACCTAATAGAATGATGCTAACGTTTACAAAACAATAACCAAGATAATGTCTAATTCACCCACGAACCGCAAAACTTAGATCCAAATAAATATATTTGCTTCTTTTTTAAATAATAATACTGATGTTAAACCCATACAAATAGAGAATAATTTAGCTTTGTATTAGTTGTTTGAAATGAATTTTAAAAAAATTTAGTCTGGGTCAAGCAGAAATGAATCTAATTTTAGACAAGGTCAAGCCCAACCTACAATGTTACATTACAATAACATGCCATGAAAGGAAATAAAAAATAAAGCTAACTAGCAAACGAAGCAAATTAAATATACATAACAATTTAAAAAAAAATTAAATAACTTAAAGTAAACTAACAGTAACATCAGAAAAATATTTACGACGTAGTCATTGAAATAGCTTGATATGTCTACCTTACGGTGGTGTCCGCTATAGGTGACTAAATGCGTATAAGACAATTATTCTGATTTAATTACCTTGTGCTAATTGGGAGTAGAGGAGTGTCCTATCATGAGCTTTCCCCTTTAAACTGATAGAATTGACTTCCTGTGGATATCAGCTGAAAGTTGACGGAGTTTAAAGTGCACAAAGCAAAAGGTGCGCTTTTGTTGAGTAGAAATGGCGTAAATACCGAATATAAACTTGAAAGAGAAATACATGCTAAAGGCACTAGTAATCCAAAATTATATCTAATGTGATAATGGAAGTTTTAAAAGTTAGATAATATTCAAAACCTTTTACTGCAATTGTCAGTCTTACGTAGTTTCCATGTATGTGTATTCAAGTAAAACATGGATGCATCTACAAAACTGAATCCAAGTTTTATTCTGAGGCAACGCTGATAACAGAGAATACTAGGGTAGGTGAAGTCCATTAGGCCGAAACGCATTCATAAGGCATATTCAACGAGTTCTTTCCATCGACTCGTGTTGTTTTGTACTTGATACATATCCCATCTTTTATGCTTTCCAAATATTTTCATCTTTATTGTATGAATGCATTTCAAAACGAATTAGGATTCATTAAATTTCGATTCGCTAGCGTCTAAAAATATATAAGAACAAATCAAGTTAGTTCTAATCTGGCTGTGTGATGTGCAGAAAAGGACTGAAGAGATGTATCGAATGTCAGATCACGAGTGTAAGGTTAAATGGGCATGTAGTAAAATTACAGTCAGGGTAAATTAGGTTCTCTTCCATTCATTTCCCTAAACTGTCTTGAAGAAATAGGAATCAAGTTTAATCATAGGGAACTTTCATATAAATTATGAAGGTCTACAATATTATAATAACTACATTGACTACATTGTTCTAAATATAAATATTGGGATTTGTCTTGAAGCAGTTGAACAAGTCGGATCCATTTTATAAAATTGTGAAGCACTGCATACATTTTTGATAATATGAAGTCGTCATTACGTATCATCAATAAATCATTTTCACTAGTTGTCTTATGATGTCACTCGTTTTAGATGTTTTCGGTCTGAACAATCTCACAATAGGTTGTCACGGTATGTTGTATTCAGGTATGAAGTAGTTACGTGATGAGCTATGTCTGAATTCACAAACAGTCCGTTTAACTTGAGAAGAGTCAAAATGAAAAATGTACCGTTGTCACGGATGTGGTCTTTCTCTTATCAAGCGAACTCGATGTTAATTTTTTAACATCACCTAAAAGTGCGCTTATACAATTGATTAAATACTCACTTTAATTAAAGGATCAAGTTTATTCAATCATTTCAGTTTAGTTTACGCTGCACCTTTCCACTGAACATTACAAATGAAATTGTTAATATCAAAATTACTATTTAAGTTTAAATCCACCATCGAATCATGCAGATACTTTCAAATACGATTGTAGAAGAAAACTCTCCAAAAATATTTATTTTTCGGTTGTTTTACACAAATTCCATTTTGTAGTCTTAAAAAGAATATCACGTTTATTTATTTTTAAAATTATCTCAAAATACAAAACAAAATATTGTTTATGTGACGAAATTATTCTGCTTTAACATTTGTGTTATAATTAGTTGTTAATAGCGAACTCCTGTAGAGATAATTTGGTCGTGAACACCAAAACAAAATATATATCCCATATTACATATGCATAGGGTCAAATCAAACTGAGGTTGTATGAGCTTATAAGGCCCTGCTCACACAATTCCTTAAATTTATTGATTACTGTCTATAACCCTTTGTGGAAGCAGGTTGTTATTTCATAGTATATTAGCTGCGATTAAGAAGAATGAGTCCTTTTTAAAGTTAACATTATTTTTTTCACAGCTTACATAAATAATACATTAAAACACATCATATTTATAATACCCTATTCTGTCAAAATCTATAAATGTGTCGATTTCTATGATAATATATTGCCTATAATTTGCTGTGAGATTTTGTGCTTCTATTTCGTGCTAGAAATGGATACATCTGACATAGATATAGCAAAACTGACACACAAACTCAGCATTTTTAAACGGGAGAAACGTATACGCCAGGTTGTGTTTGAAACATGGATATATTCGAAACAGCCAATGTATATATCACTGTGACAATAACATTTAGATAACATCGCAAGAATGAATTTCAAATATATTCCAAGTTTCGAGAAAATGATAAATGAAATTTGAAAATGTCAGTAATAGACAAAATGTTCGATCATTTTCATATTTTCAAACCAAAATGAATAAGCAACATAATTCCCTTTCACTTTTTCTATGCATCGACTTATATGAAAGCAAAGTTACAACACCGTGTTCATGAAACTAGTTTAATACTTTGATTGATGTGATATTGCAACGCTAATATATGCAAGATTTTCTGTTACTGTTCCGTGACCGGAATGAAAAATTCCTGCATTCCTTGGATAAAAGAAACGTGTGATACAAACTCTGCATCTTAGGAAATGGCATAAGGTACACGAGAGGTTTAAAGAAAGATAAAGTGGGAAAAAGTCCTCGTAAATATCGTCAGTTAAATGGATCAGAATAGCATTAAGATAGTAAAACAATAATGATTTTTAATATATACGAAGTTTCAATCAAGATATTAATCGAGTCAATTTATTAACAATTTCAAATGCAAGAAAAATTCTAAAAAATGTTGTATCAGTCTCATTATTTATAATCGAAATAGATCATCGAGACAAACAAGTTTTCCAAACTTCTTCAGGCACCAAAGATATGTGCATGAATTCCATACATGTCTGAAAATAATAACATAATACAAAGTCGAAACTAAATATAAACCACTCAAGTTCGGTTCAGTTTATATTTCGTTGAAAAGAAAACAACACATCACAGATATGACTTGTGCCAGTAAATTATATTTACAATTGAAAATGTTATCTACACTTCAAAATTGAAAGTATTGTTATAAACCTCTTTTAATTAAACCCTGATATTGAAGATTTTGATCTTCTTTGTAAACTTAATAGATCCAATGGATTACGAGAAATAATCTTTCTCTCCAGAGAAGTTGGTACATTGTGATTAATAAATTCATAAAATAGGAGGAAGTGAGTATTTTCGTATTATTCTAGTAACGGGAAATCAGAATATGTCATTTGACTAGATTAAAACAACCAGAAACACGCGTATTATTAGTCCTTGATGTCAGTGACCTTTGCAAATAAGGGAGCGCCAGCTACCGCAAAAAATACAGTTACCTCACAATAAAGGCTTATGATTGATTGTGTTTTACATTCGTCTGTCAGGAAGTAAATCTTGTATAAAAGGCGTGATTTGAGCATAGAAGAATCATATCCACTTGCACCGAGCCAAAAAGGTATCCTACTCAGAAAATAGTCAGGTATTTCTGAAATATGAAGATCATCATAAGTTTAGCTCTTTGCATGCTGGTTGCTGCAGTTTCAGGTAAGATACGATTATTCAATTTATCGTTAGATAAATACACGTAGCGAGATATATTTCTCGCAGTTTAGGATCTATCTAGCTGTCTGTCCGTCTGTCTGATGGAAAGTATGTATCTGCATGTGTCTTTAAATATTGAATGACACGCAAATATTTAGATCTTTGCATGTTATTGCATGTATGTGGTTGAATATGAGAGTACAGATGTAAGATACCCGGTAACAAGTAGAGCCGTTCGAAACTTCGTTTTATTTGTTCTTGTATTTTGTCTGCGAATATCAGCAGCTAGATATGTAGCTTTTGTAAAGTAAATACACTTTTTTGTTTTCTTCTTGTTTCATTTTGGTAATCATCCGACGTAGCTAAGTACCCTTAGGAAAGTAACTTTTATACTTCCGAAAGGTGTTTGGGCTGACTCCACACCAGTTCTAAAATTACCTACAAGAAGCTGACAGAAAAGCCTCTCGATCTGTGTGTGTGTGTTTGTGTTTGTGTGTGTGTATGTGTCTTCATAAATAATAGATCTGTTTCGGAATATAATTTTAGGGAGTTTCATCTCATTATCTGTCTTTCGCCCTGCATATATTTCTATAGAAAAATCTAAATGGATACAGAGTGGACCGGAATACTTATCCATGTACAAAGCAGATTAATATAGTCATGTATATTGCTCTTTGTTCGACATAAAATGCTCGTTTTTACCTGTACTGAAGAATGCATATTATTATCTTTATTATTACCATATAAATATCTTTTTTATTACTTTGCAGCCCAGCTGTATGGCAGAGGCATTGGAGGTATTGGTGGCCTCGGAGGCATTGGAGGTATCGGTGGCATTGGAGGTATTGGAGCCATAGATGGTATCGGAGGCATTGGTGGTCCGTTTGTGGATAACTGGGGAGTAGGCGGTGGAATTGGAATTGGAAGTACATATTGCCCAAGCACTTATTGCTTGAACGGACAGTGTAGCCAATTGGTTCGCTATGCCTACTATTTGGGTCGACGTTGCTACTGCAGTTGTACAGGATACTAACTTGTCAAGACGTCTATTGTACAGTTGTTACAAATTATTTATTGATTCATTTCATTGAAAATTATTCATGCTTATTTCACATTCCTTCAACCAATAAATTTAAAACGTTGCTCTCGTCTTCAGATAGTTTTATTTCTATATGCATTAAGAGTAATAAACATTGAACCAGAAACACACTATCAGGAAGTAAATCAAAACATGACTCAGTAAAGATGATAGACGCCTTTGAAGACTTACATGCATAGTAGATTTTGTGTTGCTCACTAGAGACACGAAATCTATCATACTATTGTCTTTTCGATGGATGGTAGAGAATATATCCACGATATCTTTATAAAGATGCACATTGAAAACAAGGTTCCACAGCAAAATAATTAATTGGTTTGGAAATAAATAAATATTTGAACAATTTATCTAATGATAGTAAATACAACAATGATGAATGCGCTGTTGCGTATATTAGCATTAGTTTTATTTATTCTTAGTCCCGTTTGAATCACATCGATGTAAATATAAATGGTTCTTTTATTATCAATTTGAAATATTTAGCCAAATTTAGAAGAAAAACAAACAATAATCATAAAACAAGCAATATCAATATAATGAGCTATTAGTGATTGTGTTTTCTTGTTATAATATAATGGTGTATGACTGAATAATAATAATAATAATAATAATAATAATAATAATAATAATAATAAAGCTATACTACTACTACTACTACTACTACTACTACTATTAATAATAATAATAATGGAGATGAGGAGGGGAAAGAAGGCGATACTGATTATGATGATAAGTATTATGATGGGTTGTCATTTGTTCTTTTAAAACAATTTGCCGAAAACGCCATATAACAATATGATTAATTATTAATGATGAATACAAGGTTGAAGCCGATACATGCCCAATATTTTCTTATCAGCTCTATTCGGCCTTTAAGGTTATTAATTTACATTGCTGAAAACGAAATGTATTTTCTTAGCGGATGTGGTACTACATTCATCATGTTCGGTTGAATTGGTAAATGGAAACGCGGGTAATGAAAAATGTTATGATATAATACATCATAACACAAAGCTGTTTTAATTCCTGATTGCGATTATTTTATCTAACCATCCTATCTATAAGCAATTATCAATGAACAAAGTGACATGAAATGTTCAGACTACAAACAATCATCGAAAGTATAAATTACATGAACAGCAATGTTTAACAACCCGTTAGGGAATATTAGGTTTTGTACAGAATGGTTATTCAAAATGCAGTCAATACATCAACATTAATATCGACTTTATTTCTAATTTATTTGTATCCATGAAATATTCCTCTTTAAAAATAGTGCTAGGATTTTAAAATTGCTGTTCTTATAAGATCATGAAAAATAGAAATCCTGTCTATTTCGTGTCAGGAAGAGTAGATACAAGTAACCAAGGGTGTTATTCGACAGAGAATTCCAAGTCACCTCAAAAGATTTATACAACAGCTTCAGATTTAATCTTCAGCAACTGTTGGGTGGAAGAGGTGGCGGTATGGTGGTGGGGCTGGGGAGGGGAGAATGCACAATGCCTTCCATTCAGGGATCAAAATGTCCTTCAGACATGCATAAGTTTATTTTGAAGGGTCCCTAGAATTAAGAGGTATGGGGCTAGAATGTTTTTCTGTATTTTCAATTTATTCTCTTTCACATTTTTGCATATTATTGTTTATATTATACTAGTTGACAAAGTGAGACGTTCCTGATCATTTAAAGTCAAGAAATATTTGCGTCAGCACTTATATCAGGAAGGGTTTCTTTTGACACGATGTACCGTTTCCTGAGATCTAATAAGGTGTTGATAACTGCAAATTTTATCAATATTCTAAAATATCTCTCTACAATTTCGTTTAAAGTTTGTTTGCACAAGCTAAAGATCTAGTTAATCTGCACACCTAGATGTGCATCATTTCTGGTATAGATTCCAAACGTTAATATAAATTTAGCCTAGGAATGAATTCGCAGTTGTATGAAATATTCATTAGATTTATTACAAGATACAAGGCATAAAGTTTCCATGGAATTGTTTGTTCACTTTTGCACCAGAACCTTTACATTATAAATCAGGTATGCCTAAGGATTTAGTAATGACTTCTTTGTCTGATAGTGTCATGGTTATTGGAATGCTGTATGTTTCAAACAATGCAAATGGAATATTTGTGAGATAATGGTTTAGTTTAAGGGGAATTGCCAAACGGTATGTTGCTAGACGATTTTTAAGAGCATATCAAACATAAGCTTGTCAGACTATATTTTTCTTAATTGGAAAGGATATTTAATCCCCACCAGATTTACCAATGACTTTAAATTTATTATAAATTTCACAATATTTGTATCCACTGATCGCAATGTTCACGAAACAATAAATGAAACAAAATCAGAAGGTCAAATTTCGTGACATACATTGCATTTCCAATTTGATCAATACAGTCGTCGATTTTCGGTAATGGAAATGAATCTGTGTTAGTGACACTATTCACCTTTCCATACTCAGTGCACATGCGGAAAGTATTATCTGGTTTCGGAAGATGTATACAAGGTGAACTCCAATCAGTTTTACTCGGCTCCATGAAATCATTCTCCAACATATACTGAATTTCTGTTTTCAAATGTTCCTGTTCGAGAGGGTTCATCCTGTACAGGTCTTGTTTCAATGGTTTTGTAATTACCAACTTCAAAGTCAATGTAGATTTTATTTGTTCTTTTAGCATTATCTAGAAATAAGTGCTCATATTTAAGTAATAACTGGTTTAGTTCATTCTTTTCTTGTTGCTGCAAATGTGAAAGTTTCTGTTCCAGATTATTCATAATTTCTCAATTACGAAGATTCGTTACTCCAAAGTCAATAGAGTCCGATTGCCTTCCTTCGTTTAACCCTTTAAGATGCATTTCTTAACCAGATCATTGTCAGAACTTTTCTGTACTGACAGGGAAACATATAATAAATGATAGTGTAAAATGCTCTCTTGGACCTTTCGAATTTTCAGCAATGTTTTCAAAATAAGGAAAATATTTATCTACTTCAGTTTCTCTAGAACGGTGTACTAAACTTATATTATCCCATTTTTGTGGCTAACTTAAGCAATTCATTCGTTTTCAAACAGTCTAACTGTTCCTGGGTAGGATTTGAATAATGGTCTCCACTTTAGATGACATTGTAAAAAACTTGTTGATTTACTAAAGGTTTCTAAAATGTGAAATAATGCATTGGATTAAGAAAATTCCAAAACAACGTCGATTAAAATTTTAAAAACAAAGTTTTCTGAAATATTTTAGAGAAATTCGTATGCCGGACGAGCCCTCACTTTTCTGTGACGACTATTTGCTCTTAAAAAAGTAATAAAAAAGAGTAAAGACAACAAACGTTGTACAAATTTAACAAATAATGTATTCGCATAGAATACAAAGTGAAAATGAAAAAGAAGAACTTAAGGTATTTCAAAGAAAATCCCCAAATAATCAAGAATTAAAGTCCTACTAATTTAATGTCTTGTATAACATTCTGTAGAAGTCTCAAATTGATCCATAAACTGAAGGCGATAATGTGTCTGTTATAGCTCCTGGAGTGTTCATGTGCCAACAGTCCTTTTATTGAATGACAGAAATATAATTCCGGGTTGTCTTACACTATAAATTTTAACGACTGTCTCTAAGACTTTTAACAGAGCACATTTGTATTTCCGGATAAAATAATCACTGAATTCAATAATTTAAAGAAATAAAATTCAGTCCATCTGGACACAATATAATATAAAATTTCAAGGTGCTAGATCTTAAAGCAACTCATAAACCTTTCTCAGTTACACTATATATAGTTCTCTGCTTGACCTCAGGTCACATTTTAAAATTCTAAAAAAGAAAAACATTACCTAATGGAAAATAACCTAATAGAATGATCCTAACGTTTACAAAACAATAACCAAGATAATGTCTAATTCACCCACGAACCGCAAAACTTAGATCCAAATAAATATATTTGCTTCTTTTTTAAATAATAATACTGATGTTAAACCCATACAAATAGAGAATAATTTAGCTTTGTATTAGTTGTTTGAAATGAAGTTAAAAAAAATTTAGTCTGGGTCAAGCAGAAATGAATCTAATTTTAGACAAGGTCAAGCCCAACCTACAATGTTACATTACAATAGCATGCCATGAAAGGAAATAAAAAATAAAGCTAACTAGCAAACGAAGCAAATTAAATATACATAACAATTTAAAAAAAATTAAATAACTTAAAGTAAACTAACAGTAACATCAGAAAAATATTTACGACGTAGTCATTGAAATAGCTTGATATGTCTACCTTACGGTGGTGTCCGCTATAGGTGACTAAATGCGTTGAGAGTATTAGACAATTATTCTGATTTAATTACCTTGTGCTAATTGGGAGTAGAGGAGTGTCCTATCATGAGCTTTCCCCTTTAAACTGATAGAATTGACTTTCTGTGGATATCAGCTGAAAGTTGACGGAGTTTAAAGTGCACAAAGCAAAATGTGCGCTTTTGTTGAGTAGAAATGGCGTAAATACCGAATATAAACTTGAAAGAGAAATACATGCTAAAGGCACTAGTAATCCAAAATTATATCTAATGTGATAATGGAAGTTTTAAAAGTTAGATAATATTCAAAACCTTTTACTGCAATTGTCAGTCTTACGTAGTTTCCATGTATGTGTATTCAAGTAAAACATGGATGCATCTACAAAACTGAATCCAAGTTTTATTCTGAGGCAACGCTGATAACAGAGAATACTAGGGTAGGTGAAGTCCATTAGGCCGAAACGCATTCATAAGGCATATTCAACGAGTTCTTTCCATCGACTCGTGTTGTTTTGTACTTGATACATATCCCATCTTTTATGCTTTCCAAATATTTTCATCTTTATTGTATGAATGCATTTCAAAACGAATTAGGATTCATTAAATTTCGATTCGCTAGCGTCTAAAAATATATAAGAACAAATCAAGTTAGTTCTAATCTGGCTGTGTGATGTGCAGAAAAGGACTGAAGAGATGTATCGAATGTCAGATCACGAGTGTAAGGTTAAATGGGCATGTAGTAAAATTACAGTCAGGGTAAATTAGGTTCTCTTCCATTCATTTCCCTAAACTGTCTTGAAGAAATAGGAATCAAGTTTAATCATAGGGAACTTTCATATAAATTATGAAGGTCTACAATATTATAATAACTACATTGACTACATTGTTCTAAATATAAATATTGGGATTTGTCTTGAAGCAGTTGAACAAGTCGGATCCATTTTATAAAATTGTGAAGCACTGCATACATTTTTGATAATATGAAGTCGTCATTACGTATCATCAATAAATCATTTTCACTAGTTGTCTTATGATGTCACTCGTTTTAGATGTTTTCGGTCTGAACAATCTCACAATAGGTTGTCACGGTATGTTGTATTCAGGTATGAAGTAGTTACGTGATGAGCTATGTCTGAATTCACAAACAGTCCGTTTAACTTGAGAAGAGTCAAAATGAAAAATGTACCGTTGTCACGGATGTGGTCTTTCTCTTATCAAGCGAACTCGATGTTAATTTTTTAACATCACCTAAAAGTGCGCTTATACAATTGATTAAATACTCACTTTAATTAAAGGATCAAGTTTATTCAATCATTTCAGTTTAGTTTACGCTGCACCTTTCCACTGAACATTACAAATGAAATTGTTAATATCAAAATTACTATTTAAGTTTAAATCCACCATCGAATCATGCAGATACTTTCAAATACGATTGTAGAAGAAAACTCTCCAAAAATATTTATTTTTCGGTTGTTTTACACAAATTCCATTTTGTAGTCTTAAAAAGAATATCACGTTTATTTATTTTTAAAATTATCTCAAAATACAAAACAAAATATTGTTTATGTGACGAAATTATTCTGCTTTAACATTTGTGTTATAATTAGTTGTTAATAGCGAACTCCTGTAGAGATAATTTGGTCGTGAACACCAAAACAAAATATATATCCCATATTACATATGCATAGGGTCAAATCAAACTGAGGTTGTATGAGCTTATAAGGCCCTGCTCACACAATTCCTTAAATTTATTGATTACTGTCTATAACCCTTTGTGGAAGCAGGTTGTTATTTCATAGTATATTAGCTGCGATTAAGAAGAATGAGTCCTTTTTAAAGTTAACATTATTTTTTTCACAGCTTACATAAATAATACATTAAAACACATCATATTTATAATACCCTATTCTGTCAAAATCTATAAATGTGTCGATTTCTATGATAATATATTGCCTATAATTTGCTGTGAGATTTTGTGCTTCTATTTCGTGCTAGAAATGGATACATCTGACATAGATATAGCAAAACTGACACACAAACTCAGCATTTTTAAACGGGAGAAACGTATACGCCAGGTTGTGTTTGAAACATGGATATATTCGAAACAGCCAATGTATATATCACTGTGACAATAACATTTAGATAACATCGCAAGAATGAATTTCAAATATATTCCAAGTTTCGAGAAAATGATAAATGAAATTTGAAAATGTCAGTAATAGACAAAATGTTCGATCATTTTCATATTTTCAAACCAAAATGAATAAGCAACATAATTCCCTTTCACTTTTTCTATGCATCGACTTATATGAAAGCAAAGTTACAACACCGTGTTCATGAAACTAGTTTAATACTTTGATTGATGTGATATTGCAACGCTAATATATGCAAGATTTTCTGTTACTGTTCCGTGACCGGAATGAAAAATTCCTGCATTCCTTGGATAAAAGAAACGTGTGATACAAACTCTGCATCTTAGGAAATGGCATAAGGTACACGAGAGGTTTAAAGAAAGATAAAGTGGGAAAAAGTCCTCGTAAATATCGTCAGTTAAATGGATCAGAATAGCATTAAGATAGTAAAACAATAATGATTTTGAATATATACGAAGTTTCAATCAAGATATTAATCGAGTCAATTTATTAACAATTTCAAATGCAAGAAAAATTCTAAAAAATGTTGTATCAGTCTCATTATTTATAATCGAAATAGATCATCGAGACAAACAAGTTTTCCAAACTTCTTCAGGCACCAAAGATATGTGCATGAATTCCATACATGTCTGAAAATAATAACATAATACAAAGTCGAAACTAAATATAAACCACTCAAGTTCGGTTCAGTTTATATTTCGTTGAAAAGAAAACAACACATCACAGATATGACTTGTGCCAGTAAATTATATTTACAATTGAAAATGTTATCTACACTTCAAAATTGAAAGTATTGTTATAAACCTCTTTTAATTAAACCCTGATATTGAAGATTTTGATCTTCTTTGTAAACTTAATAGATCCAATGGATTACGAGAAATAATCTTTCTCTCCAGAGAAGTTGGTACATTGTGATTAATAAATTCATAAAATAGGAGGAAGTGAGTATTTTCGTATTATTCTAGTAACGGGAAATCAGAATATGTCATTTGACTAGATTAAAACAACCAGAAACACGCGTATTATTAGTCCTTGATGTCAGTGACCTTTGCAAATAAGGGAGCGCCAGCTACCGCAAAAAATACAGTTACCTCACAATAAAGGCTTATGATTGATTGTGTTTTACATTCGTCTGTCAGGAAGTAAATCTTGTATAAAAGGCGTGATTTGAGCATAGAAGAATCATATCCACTTGCACCGAGCCAAAAAGGTATCCTACTCAGAAAATAGTCAGGTATTTCTGAAATATGAAGATCATCATAAGTTTAGCTCTTTGCATGCTGGTTGCTGCAGTTTCAGGTAAGATACGATTATTCAATTTATCGTTAGATAAATACACGTAGCGAGATATATTTCTCGCAGTTTAGGATCTATCTAGCTGTCTGTCCGTCTGTCTGATGGAAAGTATGTATCTGCATGTGTCTTTAAATATTGAATGACACGCAAATATTTAGATCTTTGCATGTTATTGCATGTATGTGGTTGAATATGAGAGTACAGATGTAAGATACCCGGTAACAAGTAGAGCCGTTCGAAACTTCGTTTTATTTGTTCTTGTATTTTGTCTGCGAATATCAGCAGCTAGATATGTAGCTTTTGTAAAGTAAATACACTTTTTTGTTTTCTTCTTGTTTCATTTTGGTAATCATCCGACGTAGCTAAGTACCCTTAGGAAAGTAATTTTTATACTTCCGAAAGGTGTTTGGGCTGACTCCACACCAGTTCTAAAATTACCTACAAGAAGCTGACAGAAAAGCCTCTCGATCTGTGTGTGTGTGTTTGTGTTTGTGTGTGTGTATGTGTCTTCATAAATAATAGATCTGTTTCGGAATATAATTTTAGGGAGTTTCATCTCATTATCTGTCTTTCGCCCTGCATATATTTCTATAGAAAAATCTAAATGGATACAGAGTGGACCGGAATACTTATCCATGTACAAAGCAGATTAATATAGTCATGTATATTGCTCTTTGTTCGACATAAAATGCTCGTTTTTACCTGTACTGAAGAATGCATATTATTATCTTTATTATTACCATATAAATATCTTTTTTATTACTTTGCAGCCCAGCTGTATGGCAGAGGCATTGGAGGTATTGGTGGCCTCGGAGGCATTGGAGGTATCGGTGGCATTGGAGGTATTGGAGCCATAGATGGTATCGGAGGCATTGGTGGTCCGTTTGTGGATAACTGGGGAGTAGGCGGTGGAATTGGAATTGGAAGTACATATTGCCCAAGCACTTATTGCTTGAACGGACAGTGTAGCCAATTGGTTCGCTATGCCTACTATTTGGGTCGACGTTGCTACTGCAGTTGTACAGGATACTAACTTGTCAAGACGTCTATTGTACAGTTGTTACAAATTATTTATTGATTCATTTCATTGAAAATTATTCATGCTTATTTCACATTCCTTCAACCAATAAATTTAAAACGTTGCTCTCGTCTTCAGATAGTTTTATTTCTATATGCATTAAGAGTAATAAACATTGAACCAGAAACACACTATCAGGAAGTAAATCAAAACATGACTCAGTAAAGATGATAGACGCCTTTGAAGACTTACATGCATAGTAGATTTTGTGTTGCTCACTAGAGACACGAAATCTATCATACTATTGTCTTTTCGATGGATGGTAGAGAATATATCCACGATATCTTTATAAAGATGCACATTGAAAACAAGGTTCCACAGCAAAATAATTAATTGGTTTGGAAATAAATAAATATTTGAACAATTTATCTAATGATAGTAAATACAACAATGATGAATGCGCTGTTGCGTATATTAGCATTAGTTTTATTTATTCTTAGTCCCGTTTGAATCACATCGATGTAAATATAAATGGTTCTTTTATTATCAATTTGAAATATTTAGCCAAATTTAGAAGAAAAACAAACAATAATCATAAAACAAGCAATATCAATATAATGAGCTATTAGTGATTGTGTTTTCTTGTTATAATATAATGGTGTATGACTGAATAATAATAATAATAATAATAATAATAATAATAATAATAATAATAATAAAGCTATACTACTACTACTACTACTACTACTACTACTATTAATAATAATAATAATGGAGATGAGGAGGGGAAAGAAGGCGATACTGATTATGATGATAAGTATTATGATGGGTTGTCATTTGTTCTTTTAAAACAATTTGCCGAAAACGCCATATAACAATATGATTAATTATTAATGATGAATACAAGGTTGAAGCCGATACATGCCCAATATTTTCTTATCAGCTCTATTCGGCCTTTAAGGTTATTAATTTACATTGCTGAAAACGAAATGTATTTTCTTAGCGGATGTGGTACTACATTCATCATGTTCGGTTGAATTGGTAAATGGAAACGCGGGTAATGAAAAATGTTATGATATAATACATCATAACACAAAGCTGTTTTAATTCCTGATTGCGATTATTTTATCTAACCATCCTATCTATAAGCAATTATCAATGAACAAAGTGACATGAAATGTTCAGACTACAAACAATCATCGAAAGTATAAATTACATGAACAGCAATGTTTAACAACCCGTTAGGGAATATTAGGTTTTGTACAGAATGGTTATTCAAAATGCAGTCAATACATCAACATTAATATCGACTTTATTTCTAATTTATTTGTATCCATGAAATATTCCTCTTTAAAAATAGTGCTAGGATTTTAAAATTGCTGTTCTTATAAGATCATGAAAAATAGAAATCCTGTCTATTTCGTGTCAGGAAGAGTAGATACAAGTAACCAAGGGTGTTATTCGACAGAGAATTCCAAGTCACCTCAAAAGATTTATACAACAGCTTCAGATTTAATCTTCAGCAACTGTTGGGTGGAAGAGGTGGCGGTATGGTGGTGGGGCTGGGGAGGGGAGAATGCACAATGCCTTCCATTCAGGGATCAAAATGTCCTTCAGACATGCATAAGTTTATTTTGAAGGGTCCCTAGAATTAAGAGGTATGGGGCTAGAATGTTTTTCTGTATTTTCAATTTATTCTCTTTCACATTTTTGCATATTATTGTTTATATTATACTAGTTGACAAAGTGAGACGTTCCTGATCATTTAAAGTCAAGAAATATTTGCGTCAGCACTTATATCAGGAAGGGTTTCTTTTGACACGATGTACCGTTTCCTGAGATCTAATAAGGTGTTGATAACTGCAAATTTTATCAATATTCTAAAATATCTCTCTACAATTTCGTTTAAAGTTTGTTTGCACAAGCTAAAGATCTAGTTAATCTGCACACCTAGATGTGCATCATTTCTGGTATAGATTCCAAACGTTAATATAAATTTAGCCTAGGAATGAATTCGCAGTTGTATGAAATATTCATTAGATTTATTACAAGATACAAGGCATAAAGTTTCCATGGAATTGTTTGTTCACTTTTGCACCAGAACCTTTACAATATAAATCAGGTATGCCTAAGGATTTAGTAATGACTTCTTTGTCTGATAGTGTCATGGTTATTGGAATGCTGTATGTTTCAAACAATGCAAATGGAATATTTGTGAGATAATGGTTTAGTTTAAGGGGAATTGCCAAACGGTATGTTGCTAGACGATTTTTAAGAGCATATCAAACATAAGCTTGTCAGACTATATTTTTCTTAATTGGAAAGGATATTTAATCCCCACCAGATTTACCAATGACTTTAAATTTATTATAAATTTCACAATATTTGTATCCACTGATCGCAATGTTCACGAAACAATAAATGAAACAAAATCAGAAGGTCAAATTTCGTGACATACATTGCATTTCCAATTTGATCAATACAGTCGTCGATTTTCGGTAATGGAAATGAATCTGTGTTAGTGACACTATTCACCTTTCCATACTCAGTGCACATGCGGAAAGTATTATCTGGTTTCGGAAGATGTATACAAGGTGAACTCCAATCAGTTTTACTCGGCTCCATGAAATCATTCTCCAACATATACTGAATTTCTGTTTTCAAATGTTCCTGTTCGAGAGGGTTCATCCTGTACAGGTCTTGTTTCAATGGTTTTGTAATTACCAACTTCAAAGTCAATGTAGATTTTATTTGTTCTTTTAGCATTATCTAGAAATAAGTGCTCATATTTAAGTAATAACTGGTTTAGTTCATTCTTTTCTTGTTGCTGCAAATGTGAAAGTTTCTGTTCCAGATTATTCATAATTTCTCAATTACGAAGATTCGTTACTCCAAAGTCAATAGAGTCCGATTGCCTTCCTTCGTTTAACCCTTTAAGATGCATTTCTTAACCAGATCATTGTCAGAACTTTTCTGTACTGACAGGGAAACATATAATAAATGATAGTGTAAAATGCTCTCTTGGACCTTTCGAATTTTCAGCAATGTTTTCAAAATAAGGAAAATATTTATCTACTTCAGTTTCTCTAGAACGGTGTACTAAACTTATATTATCCCATTTTTGTGGCTAACTTAAGCAATTCATTCGTTTTCAAACAGTCTAACTGTTCCTGGGTAGGATTTGAATAATGGTCTCCACTTTAGATGACATTGTAAAAAACTTGTTGATTTACTAAAGGTTTCTAAAATGTGAAATAATGCATTGGATTAAGAAAATTCCAAAACAACGTCGATTAAAATTTTAAAAACAAAGTTTTCTGAAATATTTTAGAGAAATTCGTATGCCGGACGAGCCCTCACTTTTCTGTGACGACTATTTGCTCTTAAAAAAGTAATAAAAAAGAGTAAAGACAACAAACGTTGTACAAATTTAACAAATAATGTATTCGCATAGAATACAAAGTGAAAATGAAAAAGAAGAACTTAAGGTATTTCAAAGAAAATCCCCAAATAATCAAGAATTAAAGTCCTACTAATTTAATGTCTTGTATAACATTCTGTAGAAGTCTCAAATTGATCCATAAACTGAAGGCGATAATGTGTCTGTTATAGCTCCTGGAGTGTTCATGTGCCAACAGTCCTTTTATTGAATGACAGAAATATAATTCCGGGTTGTCTTACACTATAAATTTTAACGACTGTCTCTAAGACTTTTAACAGAGCACATTTGTATTTCCGGATAAAATAATCACTGAATTCAATAATTTAAAGAAATAAAATTCAGTCCATCTGGACACAATATAATATAAAATTTCAAGGTGCTAGATCTTAAAGCAACTCATAAACCTTTCTCAGTTACACTATATATAGTTCTCTGCTTGACCTCAGGTCACATTTTAAAATTCTAAAAAAGAAAAACATTACCTAATGGAAAATAACCTAATAGAATGATCCTAACGTTTACAAAACAATAACCAAGATAATGTCTAATTCACCCACGAACCGCAAAACTTAGATCCAAATAAATATATTTGCTTCTTTTTTAAATAATAATACTGATGTTAAACCCATACAAATAGAGAATAATTTAGCTTTGTATTAGTTGTTTGAAATGAAGTTAAAAAAAATTTAGTCTGGGTCAAGCAGAAATGAATCTAATTTTAGACAAGGTCAAGCCCAACCTACAATGTTACATTACAATAGCATGCCATGAAAGGAAATAAAAAATAAAGCTAACTAGCAAACGAAGCAAATTAAATATACATAACAATTTAAAAAAAATTAAATAACTTAAAGTAAACTAACAGTAACATCAGAAAAATATTTACGACGTAGTCATTGAAATAGCTTGATATGTCTACCTTACGGTGGTGTCCGCTATAGGTGACTAAATGCGTTGAGAGTATTAGACAATTATTCTGATTTAATTACCTTGTGCTAATTGGGAGTAGAGGAGTGTCCTATCATGAGCTTTCCCCTTTAAACTGATAGAATTGACTTCCTGTGGATATCAGCTGAAAGTTGACGGAGTTTAAAGTGCACAAAGCAAAATGTGCGCTTTTGTTGAGTAGAAATGGCGTAAATACCGAATATAAACTTGAAAGAGAAATACATGCTAAAGGCACTAGTAATCCAAAATTATATCTAATGTGATAATGGAAGTTTTAAAAGTTAGATAATATTCAAAACCTTTTACTGCAATTGTCAGTCTTACGTAGTTTCCATGTATGTGTATTCAAGTAAAACATGGATGCATCTACAAAACTGAATCCAAGTTTTATTCTGAGGCAACGCTGATAACAGAGAATACTAGGGTAGGTGAAGTCCATTAGGCCGAAACGCATTCATAAGGCATATTCAACGAGTTCTTTCCATCGACTCGTGTTGTTTTGTACTTGATACATATCCCATCTTTTATGCTTTCCAAATATTTTCATCTTTATTGTATGAATGCATTTCAAAACGAATTAGGATTCATTAAATTTCGATTCGCTAGCGTCTAAAAATATATAAGAACAAATCAAGTTAGTTCTAATCTGGCTGTGTGATGTGCAGAAAAGGACTGAAGAGATGTATCGAATGTCAGATCACGAGTGTAAGGTTAAATGGGCATGTAGTAAAATTACAGTCAGGGTAAATTAGGTTCTCTTCCATTCATTTCCCTAAACTGTCTTGAAGAAATAGGAATCAAGTTTAATCATAGGGAACTTTCATATAAATTATGAAGGTCTACAATATTATAATAACTACATTGACTACATTGTTCTAAATATAAATATTGGGATTTGTCTTGAAGCAGTTGAACAAGTCGGATCCATTTTATAAAATTGTGAAGCACTGCATACATTTTTGATAATATGAAGTCGTCATTACGTATCATCAATAAATCATTTTCACTAGTTGTCTTATGATGTCACTCGTTTTAGATGTTTTCGGTCTGAACAATCTCACAATAGGTTGTCACGGTATGTTGTATTCAGGTATGAAGTAGTTACGTGATGAGCTATGTCTGAATTCACAAACAGTCCGTTTAACTTGAGAAGAGTCAAAATGAAAAATGTACCGTTGTCACGGATGTGGTCTTTCTCTTATCAAGCGAACTCGATGTTAATTTTTTAACATCACCTAAAAGTGCGCTTATACAATTGATTAAATACTCACTTTAATTAAAGGATCAAGTTTATTCAATCATTTCAGTTTAGTTTACGCTGCACCTTTCCACTGAACATTACAAATGAAATTGTTAATATCAAAATTACTATTTAAGTTTAAATCCACCATCGAATCATGCAGATACTTTCAAATACGATTGTAGAAGAAAACTCTCCAAAAATATTTATTTTTCGGTTGTTTTACACAAATTCCATTTTGTAGTCTTAAAAAGAATATCACGTTTATTTATTTTTAAAATTATCTCAAAATACAAAACAAAATATTGTTTATGTGACGAAATTATTCTGCTTTAACATTTGTGTTATAATTAGTTGTTAATAGCGAACTCCTGTAGAGATAATTTGGTCGTGAACACCAAAACAAAATATATATCCCATATTACATATGCATAGGGTCAAATCAAACTGAGGTTGTATGAGCTTATAAGGCCCTGCTCACACAATTCCTTAAATTTATTGATTACTGTCTATAACCCTTTGTGGAAGCAGGTTGTTATTTCATAGTATATTAGCTGCGATTAAGAAGAATGAGTCCTTTTTAAAGTTAACATTATTTTTTTCACAGCTTACATAACTAATACATTAAAACACATCATATTTATAATACCCTATTCTGTCAAAATCTATAAATGTGTCGATTTCTATGATAATATATTGCCTATAATTTGCTGTGAGATTTTGTGCTTCTATTTCGTGCTAGAAATGGATACATCTGACATAGATATAGCAAAACTGACACACAAACTCAGCATTTTTAAACGGGAGAAACGTATACGCCAGGTTGTGTTTGAAACATGGATATATTCGAAACAGCCAATGTATATATCACTGTGACAATAACATTTAGATAACATCGCAAGAATGAATTTCAAATATATTCCAAGTTTCGAGAAAATGATAAATGAAATTTGAAAATGTCAGTAATAGACAAAATGTTCGATCATTTTCATATTTTCAAACCAAAATGAATAAGCAACATAATTCCCTTTCACTTTTTCTATGCATCGACTTATATGAAAGCAAAGTTACAACACCGTGTTCATGAAACTAGTTTAATACTTTGATTGATGTGATATTGCAACGCTAATATATGCAAGATTTTCTGTTACTGTTCCGTGACCGGAATGAAAAATTCCTGCATTCCTTGGATAAAAGAAACGTGTGATACAAACTCTGCATCTTAGGAAATGGCATAAGGTACACGAGAGGTTTAAAGAAAGATAAAGTGGGAAAAAGTCCTCGTAAATATCGTCAGTTAAATGGATCAGAATAGCATTAAGATAGTAAAACAATAATGATTTTTAATATATACGAAGTTTCAATCAAGATATTAATCGAGTCAATTTATTAACAATTTCAAATGCAAGAAAAATTCTAAAAAATGTTGTATCAGTCTCATTATTTATAATCGAAATAGATCATCGAGACAAACAAGTTTTCCAAACTTCTTCAGGCACCAAAGATATGTGCATGAATTCCATACATGTCTGAAAATAATAACATAATACAAAGTCGAAACTAAATATAAACCACTCAAGTTCGGTTCAGTTTATATTTCGTTGAAAAGAAAACAACACATCACAGATATGACTTGTGCCAGTAAATTATATTTACAATTGAAAATGTTATCTACACTTCAAAATTGAAAGTATTGTTATAAACCTCTTTTAATTAAACCCTGATATTGAAGATTTTGATCTTCTTTGTAAACTTAATAGATCCAATGGATTACGAGAAATAATCTTTCTCTCCAGAGAAGTTGGTACATTGTGATTAATAAATTCATAAAATAGGAGGAAGTGAGTATTTTCGTATTATTCTAGTAACGGGAAATCAGAATATGTCATTTGACTAGATTAAAACAACCAGAAACACGCGTATTATTAGTCCTTGATGTCAGTGACCTTTGCAAATAAGGGAGCGCCAGCTACCGCAAAAAATACAGTTACCTCACAATAAAGGCTTATGATTGATTGTGTTTTACATTCGTCTGTCAGGAAGTAAATCTTGTATAAAAGGCGTGATTTGAGCATAGAAGAATCATATCCACTTGCACCGAGCCAAAAAGGTATCCTACTCAGAAAATAGTCAGGTATTTCTGAAATATGAAGATCATCATAAGTTTAGCTCTTTGCATGCTGGTTGCTGCAGTTTCAGGTAAGATACGATTATTCAATTTATCGTTAGATAAATACACGTAGCGAGATATATTTCTCGCAGTTTAGGATCTATCTAGCTGTCTGTCCGTCTGTCTGATGGAAAGTATGTATCTGCATGTGTCTTTAAATATTGAATGACACGCAAATATTTAGATCTTTGCATGTTATTGCATGTATGTGGTTGAATATGAGAGTACAGATGTAAGATACCCGGTAACAAGTAGAGCCGTTCGAAACTTCGTTTTATTTGTTCTTGTATTTTGTCTGCGAATATCAGCAGCTAGATATGTAGCTTTTGTAAAGTAAATACACTTTTTTGTTTTCTTCTTGTTTCATTTTGGTAATCATCCGACGTAGCTAAGTACCCTTAGGAAAGTAATTTTTATACTTCCGAAAGGTGTTTGGGCTGACTCCACACCAGTTCTAAAATTACCTACAAGAAGCTGACAGAAAAGCCTCTCGATCTGTGTGTGTGTGTTTGTGTTTGTGTGTGTGTATGTGTCTTCATAAATAATAGATCTGTTTCGGAATATAATTTTAGGGAGTTTCATCTCATTATCTGTCTTTCGCCCTGCATATATTTCTATAGAAAAATCTAAATGGATACAGAGTGGACCGGAATACTTATCCATGTACAAAGCAGATTAATATAGTCATGTATATTGCTCTTTGTTCGACATAAAATGCTCGTTTTTACCTGTACTGAAGAATGCATATTATTATCTTTATTATTACCATATAAATATCTTTTTTATTACTTTGCAGCCCAGCTGTATGGCAGAGGCATTGGAGGTATTGGTGGCCTCGGAGGCATTGGAGGTATCGGTGGCATTGGAGGTATTGGAGCCATAGATGGTATCGGAGGCATTGGTGGTCCGTTTGTGGATAACTGGGGAGTAGGCGGTGGAATTGGAATTGGAAGTACATATTGCCCAAGCACTTATTGCTTGAACGGACAGTGTAGCCAATTGGTTCGCTATGCCTACTATTTGGGTCGACGTTGCTACTGCAGTTGTACAGGATACTAACTTGTCAAGACGTCTATTGTACAGTTGTTACAAATTATTTATTGATTCATTTCATTGAAAATTATTCATGCTTATTTCACATTCCTTCAACCAATAAATTTAAAACGTTGCTCTCGTCTTCAGATAGTTTTATTTCTATATGCATTAAGAGTAATAAACATTGAACCAGAAACACACTATCAGGAAGTAAATCAAAACATGACTCAGTAAAGATGATAGACGCCTTTGAAGACTTACATGCATAGTAGATTTTGTGTTGCTCACTAGAGACACGAAATCTATCATACTATTGTCTTTTCGATGGATGGTAGAGAATATATCCACGATATCTTTATAAAGATGCACATTGAAAACAAGGTTCCACAGCAAAATAATTAATTGGTTTGGAAATAAATAAATATTTGAACAATTTATCTAATGATAGTAAATACAACAATGATGAATGCGCTGTTGAGTATATTAGCATTAGTTTTATTTATTCTTAGTCCCGTTTGAATCACATCGATGTAAATATAAATGGTTCTTTTATTATCAATTTGAAATATTTAGCCAAATTTAGAAGAAAAACAAACAATAATCATAAAACAAGCAATATCAATATAATGAGCTATTAGTGATTGTGTTTTCTTGTTATAATATAATGGTGTATGACTGAATAATAATAATAATAATAATAATAATAATAATAATAATAATAAAGCTATACTACTACTACTACTACTACTACTACTACTATTAATAATAATAATAATGGAGATGAGGAGGGGAAAGAAGGCGATACTGATTATGATGATAAGTATTATGATGGGTTGTCATTTGTTCTTTTAAAACAATTTGCCGAAAACGCCATATAACAATATGATTAATTATTAATGATGAATACAAGGTTGAAGCCGATACATGCCCAATATTTTCTTATCAGCTCTATTCGGCCTTTAAGGTTATTAATTTACATTGCTGAAAACGAAATGTATTTTCTTAGCGGATGTGGTACTACATTCATCATGTTCGGTTGAATTGGTAAATGGAAACGCGGGTAATGAAAAATGTTATGATATAATACATCATAACACAAAGCTGTTTTAATTCCTGATTGCGATTATTTTATCTAACCATCCTATCTATAAGCAATTATCAATGAACAAAGTGACATGAAATGTTCAGACTACAAACAATCATCGAAAGTATAAATTACATGAACAGCAATGTTTAACAACCCGTTAGGGAATATTAGGTTTTGTACAGAATGGTTATTCAAAATGCAGTCAATACATCAACATTAATATCGACTTTATTTCTAATTTATTTGTATCCATGAAATATTCCTCTTTAAAAATAGTGCTAGGATTTTAAAATTGCTGTTCTTATAAGATCATGAAAAATAGAAATCCTGTCTATTTCGTGTCAGGAAGAGTAGATACAAGTAACCAAGGGTGTTATTCGACAGAGAATTCCAAGTCACCTCAAAAGATTTATACAACAGCTTCAGATTTAATCTTCAGCAACTGTTGGGTGGAAGAGGTGGCGGTATGGTGGTGGGGCTGGGGAGGGGAGAATGCACAATGCCTTCCATTCAGGGATCAAAATGTCCTTCAGACATGCATAAGTTTATTTTGAAGGGTCCCTAGAATTAAGAGGTATGGGGCTAGAATGTTTTTCTGTATTTTCAATTTATTCTCTTTCACATTTTTGCATATTATTGTTTATATTATACTAGTTGACAAAGTGAGACGTTCCTGATCATTTAAAGTCAAGAAATATTTGCGTCAGCACTTATATCAGGAAGGGTTTCTTTTGACACGATGTACCGTTTCCTGAGATCTAATAAGGTGTTGATAACTGCAAATTTTATCAATATTCTAAAATATCTCTCTACAATTTCGTTTAAAGTTTGTTTGCACAAGCTAAAGATCTAGTTAATCTGCACACCTAGATGTGCATCATTTCTGGTATAGATTCCAAACGTTAATATAAATTTAGCCTAGGAATGAATTCGCAGTTGTATGAAATATTCATTAGATTTATTACAAGATACAAGGCATAAAGTTTCCATGGAATTGTTTGTTCACTTTTGCACCAGAACCTTTACAATATAAATCAGGTATGCCTAAGGATTTAGTAATGACTTCTTTGTCTGATAGTGTCATGGTTATTGGAATGCTGTATGTTTCAAACAATGCAAATGGAATATTTGTGAGATAATGGTTTAGTTTAAGGGGAATTGCCAAACGGTATGTTGCTAGACGATTTTTAAGAGCATATCAAACATAAGCTTGTCAGACTATATTTTTCTTAATTGGAAAGGATATTTAATCCCCACCAGATTTACCAATGACTTTAAATTTATTATAAATTTCACAATATTTGTATCCACTGATCGCAATGTTCACGAAACAATAAATGAAACAAAATCAGAAGGTCAAATTTCGTGACATACATTGCATTTCCAATTTGATCAATACAGTCGTCGATTTTCGGTAATGGAAATGAATCTGTGTTAGTGACACTATTCACCTTTCCATACTCAGTGCACATGCGGAAAGTATTATCTGGTTTCGGAAGATGTATACAAGGTGAACTCCAATCAGTTTTACTCGGCTCCATGAAATCATTCTCCAACATATACTGAATTTCTGTTTTCAAATGTTCCTGTTCGAGAGGGTTCATCCTGTACAGGTCTTGTTTCAATGGTTTTGTAATTACCAACTTCAAAGTCAATGTAGATTTTATTTGTTCTTTTAGCATTATCTAGAAATAAGTGCTCATATTTAAGTAATAACTGGTTTAGTTCATTCTTTTCTTGTTGATGCAAATGTGAAAGTTTCTGTTCCAGATTATTCATAATTTCTCAATTACGAAGATTCGTTACTCCAAAGTCAATAGAGTCCGATTGCCTTCCTTCGTTTAACCCTTTAAGATGCATTTCTTAACCAGATCATTGTCAGAACTTTTCTGTACTGACAGGGAAACATATAATAAATGATAGTGTAAAATGCTCTCTTGGACCTTTCGAATTTTCAGCAATGTTTTCAAAATAAGGAAAATATTTATCTACTTCAGTTTCTCTAGAACGGTGTACTAAACTTATATTATCCCATTTTTGTGGCTAACTTAAGCAATTCATTCGTTTTCAAACAGTCTAACTGTTCCTGGGTAGGATTTGAATAATGGTCTCCACTTTAGATGACATTGTAAAAAACTTGTTGATTTACTAAAGGTTTCTAAAATGTGAAATAATGCATTGGATTAAGAAAATTCCAAAACAACGTCGATTAAAATTTTAAAAACAAAGTTTTCTGAAATATTTGAGAGAAATTCGTATGCCGGACGAGCCCTCACTTTTCTGTGACGACTATTTGCTCTTAAAAAAGTAATAAAAAAGAGTAAAGACAACAAACGTTGTACAAATTTAACAAATAATGTATTCGCATAGAATACAAAGTGAAAATGAAAAAGAAGAACTTAAGGTATTTCAAAGAAAATCCCCAAATAATCAAGAATTAAAGTCCTACTAATTTAATGTCTTGTATAACATTCTGTAGAAGTCTCAAATTGATCCATAAACTGAAGGCGATAATGTGTCTGTTATAGCTCCTGGAGTGTTCATGTGCCAACAGTCCTTTTATTGAATGACAGAAATATAATTCCGGGTTGTCTTACACTATAAATTTTAACGACTGTCTCTAAGACTTTTAACAGAGCACATTTGTATTTCCGGATAAAATAATCACTGAATTCAATAATTTAAAGAAATAAAATTCAGTCCATCTGGACACAATATAATATAAAATTTCAAGGTGCTAGATCTTAAAGCAACTCATAAACCTTTCTCAGTTACACTATATATAGTTCTCTGCTTGACCTCAGGTCACATTTTAAAATTCTAAAAAAGAAAAACATTACCTAATGGAAAATAACCTAATAGAATGATCCTAACGTTTACAAAACAATAACCAAGATAATGTCTAATTCACCCACGAACCGCAAAACTTAGATCCAAATAAATATATTTGCTTCTTTTTTAAATAATAATACTGATGTTAAACCCATACAAATAGAGAATAATTTAGCTTTGTATTAGTTGTTTGAAATGAAGTTAAAACAAATTTAGTCTGGGTCAAGCAGAAATGAATCTAATTTTAGACAAGGTCAAGCCCAACCTACAATGTTACATTACAATAGCATGCCATGAAAGGAAATAAAAAATAAAGCTAACTAGCAAACGAAGCAAATTAAATATACATAACAATTTAAAAAAAATTAAATAACTTAAAGTAAACTAACAGTAACATCAGAAAAATATTTACGACGTAGTCATTGAAATAGCTTGATATGTCTACCTTACGGAAGTGTCCGCTATAGGTGACTAAATGCGTTGAGAGTATTAGACAATTATTCTGATTTAATTACCTTGTGCTAATTGGGAGTAGAGGAGTGTCCTATCATGAGCTTTCCCCTTTAAACTGATAGAATTGACTTCCTGTGGATATCAGCTGAAAGTTGACGGAGTTTAAAGTGCACAAAGCAAAAGGTGCGCTTTTGTTGAGTAGAAATGGCGTAAATACCGAATATAAACTTGAAAGAGAAATACATGCTAAAGGCACTAGTAATCCAAAATTATATCTAATGTGATAATGGAAGTTTTAAAAGTTAGATAATATTCAAAACCTTTTACTGCAATTGTCAGTCTTACGTAGTTTCCATGTATGTGTATTCAAGTAAAACATGGATGCATCTACAAAACTGAATCCAAGTTTTATTCTGAGGCAACGCTGATAACAGAGAATACTAGGGTAGGTGAAGTCCATTAGGCCGAAACGCATTCATAAGGCATATTCAACGAGTTCTTTCCATCGACTCGTGTTGTTTTGTACTTGATACATATCCCATCTTTAATGCTTTCCAAATATTTTCATCTTTATTGTATGAATGCATTTCAAAACGAATTAGGATTCATTAAATTTCGATTCGCTAGCGTCTAAAAATATATAAGAACAAATCAAGTTAGTTCTAATCTGGCTGTGTGATGTGCAGAAAAGGATTGAAGAGATGAATCGTATGTCAGATCAAGAGTGTAAGATTAAATGGGTATGTAGTAAAATTACAGTCAGGGTAAATTAGGTTCTCTTCCATTCATTTCCCTAAACTGTCTTGAAGAAATAGGAATCAAGTGTAATCATAGGGAACCTTCATATAAATTATGAAGGTCTACAATATTATAATAACTACATTGACTACATTGTTCTAAATATAAATATTGGGATTTGTCTTGAAGCAGTTGAACAAGTCGGATCCATTTTATAAAATTGTGAAGCACTGCATACATTTTTGATAATATGAAGTCGTCATTACGTATCATCAATAAATCATTTTCACTAGTTGTCTTATGATGTCACTCGTTTTAGATGTTTTCGGTCTGAACAATCTCACAATAGGTTGTCACGGTATGTTGTATTCAGGTATGAAGTAGTTACGTGATGAGCTACGTCTGAATCCACAAACAGTCCGTTTAACTTGAGAAGAGTCAAAATGAAAAATGCACCGTTGTCACGGATGTGGTCTTTCTCTTATCAAGCGAACTCGATGTTAATTTTTCATCATCACCTAAAAGTGCGCTTATACAATTGATTAAATACTCACTTTAATTAAAGGATCAAGTTTATTCAATCATTTCAGTTTAGTTTACGCTGCACCTTTCCACTGAACATTACAAATGAAATTGTTAATATCAAAATTACTATTTAAGTTTAAATCCACCATCGAATCATGCAGATACTTTCAAATACGATTGTAGAAGAAAACTCTCCAAAAATATCTATTTTTCGGTTGTTTTACACAAATTCCATTTTGTAGTCTTAAAAAGAATATCACGTTTATTTATTTTTTAAATTATCTCAAAATACAAAACAAAATATTGTTTATGTGACGAAATTATTCTGCTTTAACATTTGTGTTATAATTGGTTGTTAATAGCGAACTCCTGTAGAGATAATTTGGTCGTGAACACCAAAACAAAGTATATATCCCATATTACATATACATAGGGTCAAATCAAACTGAGGTTATATGAGGTTATAAGGCCCTGCTCACACAATTCTTTAAATGTATTGATTACTGTCTATAACCCTTTGTGGAAGCAGGTTGTTATTTCATAGTATATTAGCTGCGATTAAGAAGAATGAGTCCTTTTTAAAGTTAAAATTATTTTTTTCACAGCTTACATAACTAATACATTAAAACACATCATATTTATAATACCCTATTCTGTCAAAATCTATAAATGTGTCGATTTCTATGATAATATATTGCCTATAATTTGCGGTGAGATTTTGTGCTTCTATTTCGTGCTAGAAATGGATACATCTGACAAAGATATAGCAAAACTGACACACAAACTCAGCATTTTTAAACGGGAGAAACGTATACGCCAGGTTGTGTTTGAAACATGGATATATTCGAAACAGCCAATGTATATATCACTGTGACAATAACATTTAGATAACATCGCAAGAATGAATTTCAAATATATTCCAAGTTTCGAGAAAATGATAAATGAAATTTGAAAATGTCAGTAATAGACAAAATGTTCGATCATTTTCATATTTTCAAACCAAAATGAATAAGCAACATAATTCCCTTTCACTTTTTCTATGCATCGACTTATATAAAAGCAAAGTTAGAACACCGTGTTCATGAAACTAGTTTAATACTTTGATTGATGTGATATTGCAACGCTAATATATGCAAGATTTTCTGTTACTGTTCCGTGACCGGAATGAAAAATTCCTGCATTCCTTGGATAAAAGAAACGTGTGATACAAACTCAGCATCTTAGCAAATGGCATAAGGTACACGAGAGGTTTAAAGAAGGATAAAGTGGGAAAAAGTCCTCGTAAATATCGTCAGTTAAATGGATCAGAATAGCATTAAGATAGTAAAACAATAATGATTTTGAATATATACGAAGTTTCAATCAAGATATTAATCGAGTCAATTTATTAACAATTTCAAATGCAAGAAAAATTCTAAAAAATGTTGTATCAGTCTCATTATTTATAATCGAAATAGATCAGCGAGACAAACAAGTTATCCAAACTTCTTCAGGCACCAAAGATATGTGCATGAATTCCATACATGTCTGAAAATAATAACATAATACAAAGTCGAAACTAAATATAAACCACTCAAGTTCAGTTCAGTTTATATTTCGTTGAAAAGAAAACAACACATCACAGATATGACTTGTACCAGTAAATTATATTTACAATTGAAAATGTTATCTACACTTCAAAATTGAAAGTATTGTTATAAACCTCTTTTAATTAAACCCTGATATTGAAGATTTTGATCCTCTTTGTAAACTTAATAGATCCAATGGATTACGAGAAATAATCTTTCTCTCCAGAGAAGTTGGTACATTGTGATTAATAAATTCATAAAATAGGAGGAAGTGAGTATTTTCGTATTATTCTAGTAACGGGCAATCAGAAAATGTCATTTGACTAGATTAAAACAACCAGAAACACGCGTATTATTAGTCCTTGATGTCAGTGACCTTTGCAAATAAGGGAGCGCCAGCTACCGCAAAAAATACAGTTACCTCACAATAAAGGCTTATGATTGATTGTGTTTTACATTCGTCTGTCAGGAAGTAAATCTTGTATAAAAGGCCTGATTTGAGCATAGAAGAATCATATCCACTTGCACCGAGCCAAAAAGGTATCCTACTCTGAAAATAGCCAGGTATTTCTGAAATATGAAGATCATCATAAGTTTAGCTCTTTGCATGCTGGTTGCTGCAGTTTCAGGTAAGATACGATTATTCAATTTATCGTTAGATAAATACACGTAGCGAGATATATTTCTCGCAGTTTAGGATCTATCTAGCTGTCTGTCCGTCTATCTGATGGTAAGTATGTATCTGCATGTGTCTTTAAATATTGATGATATGCAAATATTTAGATCTATGCATGTTATTGCATGTATGTGGTTGTATATGAGAGTACAGATGTAATATACATCGTAGCAAGAAGAGCCGTTCGAAACTTCGTTTTATTTGTTCTTGTATTTTGTCTGCGAATATCAGCAGCTAGATATGTAGCTTTTGTAAAGTAAATACATTTTTGTGTTTTCTTCTTGTTTCATTTAGGTAATCATCCGACGTAGCTAAGTACCCGTAAAAACGTAATTATTATAATTCCGAAAGGTGTTTGGGCTGACTCCACACCAGTTCTAAAATTACCTACAAGAAGCTGACAGAAAAGTCTCTCGATCTGTGTGTGTGTGTGTGTGTCTGTTTGTGTGTGTGTGTGTGTGTGTGTGTGTGTGTGTCTTCATAAATAATAGATCTGTTTCGGAATATAATTTTAGGGAGTTTCATCTCATTATCTGTCCTTTGCCCTGCATATATTTGTATAGAAACATCTAAATGGATACAGAGTGGACCAGAATACTTATCCATGTACAAAGCAGATTAATATAGTCATGTATATTGCTCTTTGTTCGACATATAAAGCTTTTTGTTACCTGTCCTGAATAATGCATATTAGTATCTCCATTATTATCATATAAATATGTTTTTTATTACTTTGCAGCCCAGCTGTATGGCAGAGGCATTGGAGGTATTGGTGGCATCGGAGGCATTGGAGGTATCGGTGGCATTGGAGGTATTGGAGCCATAGATGGTATCGGAGGCATTGGTGGTCCGTTTGTGGATAACTGGGGAGTAGGCGGTGGAATTGGAATTGGAAGTACATATTGCCCAAGCACTTATTGCTTGAACGGACAGTGTAGCCAATTGGTTCGCTATGCCTACTATTTGGGTCGACGTTGCTACTGCAGTTGTACAGGATACTAACTTGTCAAGACGTCTATTGTACAGTTGTTACAAATTATTTATTGATTCATTTCATTGAAAATTATTCATGCTTATTTCACATTCCTTCAACCAATAAATTTAAAACGCTGCTCTCGTCTTCAGATAGTTTTATTTCTATATGCATTAAGAGTAATAAACATAGAACCAGAAACACACTATCAGGAAGTAAATAAAAACATGACTCAGTAAAGATGATAGACGCCTTTGAAGACTTACATGCATAGTAGGTTTTGTGTTGCTCACTAGAGACACGAAATCTATCATACTTTTGTCTATTCGATGGATGGTAGAGAATATGTCCACGATATCTTTATAAAGATGCACATTGAAAACATGGTTCCACAGCAAAACAATTAATTGGTTTGGAAATAAATAAATATTTGAACAATTTATCTAATGATAGTAAATACAACAATGATGAATGCGCTGTTGAGTATATTAGCATTAGTTTTATTTATTCTTAGTCCCGTGTGTAAATATAAATGGTCCTTTTATTATCAATTTGAAATATTTAGCCAAATTTAGAAGAAAAACAAACAATAATCATAAAACAAGCAATATCAATATAATGAGCTATTAGTGATTGTGTTTTCTTGTTATAATATAATGGTGTATGACTGAATAATAATAATAATAATAATAATAATAATAATAATAATAATAATAATAATAATAATAATAATAAAGTAATAATAATAATAATAATAATAATAATAATAATAATAATAATGGAGATGAGGAGGGGAAAGAAGGCGAAGATGATTATGATGATAAGTATTATGATGGGTTGTCATTTGTTCTTTTAGAATAATTTGCCGAAAACGCCATATGACAATATGATTAATTATTAATGATGAATACAAGGTTGAAGCCGATACATGCCCAATATTTTCTTATCAGCTCTATTCGGCATTTAAGGTTATTAATTTACATTGCTGAAAAAGAAATGTATTTTCTTAGCGGATGTGGTACTAAATTCATCATGTTCAGTTGAATTGGTAAATGGAAACGCGGGTAATGAAAAATGTTATGATATAATACATCATAACACAAAGCTGCTTTAATTCCTGATTGCGATTATTTTATCTAAGCATCCTATCTATCGCTCTCTATCTCCGAAATATATCCATTTACAATAACGTATCTATCTTTCAATTTATCTCTCTGATCTTATACAATGATCTGTGGTAATTATATCATCATTTCGAGCCCTTTCCATTCTTTCATAATATACATACATCTCTCTCTCTCCCTTTCTCTCTCTCTCTCTCTCTCTCTCTCTATCTATCTATCTATCTATCTATCTATATATATATATATATATATATATATATATATATATATATATATATATATATATATATATATATATATCTATATATACATATATGTTTGTATATACATATATCTTAATTGATCTCAACGCATGGTATGTTCGACAAAGATGTAACTGATTACGATTCTATTTAGTTGTAAAACCGATTTTACATCTAAATGATGAACATTCAAAGCGAAAGAGCCACATTCTATTCAAAAGTGTGCAAGGCCCGAAAGGGTATAGTACATTCTTTAAACGAATTAAAACAAAACAATATACTGCCTATTATGATATATGGTGCCATTCTTCCTTTGACGCAGGACAGACTAAGAGACATTGTGCCTTAAAGAAGATATTTACGTCGGTCGAGAAAAGAACCAAGGCCAACAGTGTTGGATTCGATCAGTGTTATGTTTGCTTATTTTCTTTGTCTTTTGACTGAGCTTTTTACATATATAACCTGTGTAAATGTTTACCATAGAAAGAATATTATTTAAATGACAAGATGAGCCTTATTTATGCGTTTGTAATGCTCATAGATGGCTATTATTTATTTTCTAATCGTATTTTTGAAGAGTCATTCTCTATCTTTTTCTTCCCAAATAATAAAAAGTTATTTGTTTAAATAAACACTTTACAAATACTTAGATCGCAAACTAAATATTCATTTACAGATACCGAACCTTTTATTGTTCAAATCGGGAATCTTTCCATTTAAGGAATGCTATTAAGTACACAAATTCCACTATTTAGTGCATGTGTATAAATTATAAACTTTTGTATTAATTTTGAGATATATAGCATATCTTTTGTGTGACAGGGAATATTCTGTTTCTTTTGCAATACTAACTTTTCAAGTTATTGACATAATTGCAATTATATAATTGTTTTTTCTTCTTCCTTTTTTATATCTGCGTTTGATGCTTTAATCTCTATAAATAAGCAATTATCAATGAACAAAGTCACATGAAATATTCAGACTACAAAACAATCATCGAAAGTATAAATTACATGAACAGCAATGTTTAACCATCCGTTAGGGAATATTAGGTTTTGTACAGAATGGTTATTCAAAATGCAGTCAATACATCAACATTAATATCTACTTTATTTTTTTATTTAGTTGTATCCATGAAATATTCCTCTTTAAAAATAATGCTAGGATTTTAAAATGGCTGTTCTTATAAGATCATGAAAAATAGAAATCCTGTCTATTTCGTGTCAGGAAGAGTAGATACAAGTAACCAAGGGTGTTATTCGACAGAGAATTCCAAGTCACCTCAAAAGATCTATACAACAGCTTCAGATTTAATCTTCAGCAACTGTTGGGTGGAAGAGGTGACGGTGGGGTGGAGGGGCTGGGAAGGGGAGAATGCACAATGCCTTCCATTCAGGGATCAAAATGTCCTTCAAACATGCATATGTTTATTTTGAAGGGTCCCTAGAATTAAGAGGTATGGAGCTAGAATGTTTTTCTGTATTTTCAATTTATTCTCTTTCACATGTTTGCATATTATTGTTTATATTATACTAGTTGACAAAGTGAGACGTTCCTGATCATTTAAAGTCAAGAAATATTTGCGTCAGCACTTATATCAGGAAGGGTTTCTTTTGACACGATGTACCGTTTCCTGAGATCTAAATAAGGTGTTGATAACTGCAAATTTTATCAATATTCTAAAATATCTCTCTACAATTTCGTTTAAAGTTTGTTTGCACAAGCTAAAGATCTAGTTAATCTGCACACCTAGATGTGCATCATTTCTGGTATAGATTCCAAACGTTAATATAAATTTAGCCTAGGAATGAATTCGCAGTTGTATGAAATATTCATTAGATTTATTACAAGATACAAGGCATAAAGTTTCCATGGAATTGTTTGTTCACTTTTGCGCCAGAACCTTTACAATATAAATCAAGTATGCCTAAGGATTTAGTAATGACTTCTTTGTCTGATAGTGTCATGGTTATTGGAATGCTGTATGTTTCAAACAATGCAAATGGAATATTTGTGAGATAATGGTTTGGTTTAAGAGGAATTGCCAAACGGTATGTTGCTAGACGATTTTTAAGAGCATATCAAACATAATCTTGTCAGACTATATTTTTTTTAATTGGAAAGGATATTTAATCCCAACCGGATTTACCACTGTCTTTAAATTTATTATAAATTTCACAATATTTGTATCCACTGATCGCAATGTTCACGAAACAAGAAATGAAACAAAATCAGAAGGTCAAATTTCGTGACATACATTGCATTTCCAATTTGATCAATACAGTCGTCGATTTTCGGTAATGGAAATGAATCTGTGTTAGTGACACTATTCACCTCTCCATAATCAGTGCACATACGGAAAGTATTATCTGGTTTCGGAAGATGTATACAAGGTGAACTCCAGTCAGCTTTACTCGGCTCTATGACATCATTCTCCAACATATACTGAATTTCTGTTTTCAAATGTTCCTGTTCGAGAGGGTTCATCCTGTATAGGTCTTGTTTCAATGGTGTGGAATTACCAACTTCAAAGTGAATGTAGATTTTATTTGTTCTTTTAGCATTATCTAGAAATAAGTGCTCATATTTAAGTAATAACTGGTTTAGTTCATTCTTTTCTTGTTGCTGCAAATGTGAAAGTTTCTGTTCCAGATTATTCATAATTTCTCAATTACGAAGATTCGTTACTCCAAAGTCAATAGAGTCCGATTGCCTTCCTTCGTTTAACCCTTTAAGATGCATTTCTTAACCAGATCATTCTCAGAACTTTTCTGTACTGACAGGGAAACATATAATAAATGATAGTGCAAAATGCTCTCTTGGACCTTTCGAATTTTCAGCAATGTTTTCAAAATAAGGAAAATATTTATCTACTTCAGTTTCTCTAGAACGGTGTAGTAAACTTATATTATTAGTAACATCAAAACTTGAATTTGCATGTAAAGACGGTATGTGCTTTTTGCTTGCCGGCTCAAATTCTTTTAATCTAATTTGAAATTCTCTTTCTTCCTTTTCTTTCTGTATTTACATTTGCATTTGTCTCTCGCTCCTTTTCTCCAATTGTATTTGCATTTTGTCTCTCTCGCGCTCTCATCTTTCTGCAATTGTATTTTCCTCGTTATGTATCTGAATCTGTCTTTTGTTAAGCTCAATCTTTCTTAACTCTAATTTAATTTTTTTATTTTAAGTTTAATTCCTTTCCTTTTATGTTAGAGTCAGATACAGATTCACTAATCAAATCCAAGATAGTTTTATCCAAAACACCCTTTTCCACCAAATATTGGGAGGAATAATTTGTATTTCTCTCTTCGTTAAAGAATCGTTTGCTTCAGACGGATCCCATTTTTGTGGCTAACTTAAGCAATTCATTCGTTTTCAAACAGTCTAACTGTTCCTGGGTAGGATTTGAATAATGGTCTCCACTTTAGATGACATTGTAAAAAACTTGTTGATTTACTAAAGATTTCTAAAATGTGAAATAATGCATTGGATTAAGAAAATACCAAAACAACGTGGATTAAAATTTTAAAAACAAAGTTTTCTGAAATATTTGAGAGAAATTCGTATGCAGGACGAGCCCTCACTTTTCTGTGACGACTATTCGCTCTTTAAAAGTGACAGAAAAAGAGTAAAGACAACAAACGTTGTACAAATTTAACAAATAATGTATTCGCATAGAATACAAAGTGAAAATGAAAACGAAGAACTTAAGGTATTTCAAAGAAAATCCCCAAATAATCAAGAATTAAAGTCCTACTAATTTAATGTCTTGTATAACATTCTGTAGAAGTCTCAAATTGATCCATAAACTGAAGGCGATAATGTGTCTGTTATAGCTCCTGGAGTGTTCATGTGCCAACAGTCCTTTTATTGAATCACAGAAATATAATTCCGGGTTTTCTTACACTATAAATTTTAACGACTGTCTCTATCTGAGACTTTTATCAGAGCACATTTGTGTTTCCGGATAAAATAATCACTGAATTCAATAATTTAAAGAAATAAAATTCAGTCCATCTGGACACAATATAATATAAAATTTCAAGGTGCTAGATCTTAAAGCAACTCATAAACCTTTCTCAGTTACACTATATATAGTTCTCTGCTTGACCTCAGGTCACATTTTAAAACTCTAAAAAAGAAAAACATTACCTAATGGAAAATAACCTAATAGAATGATGCTAACGTTTACAAAACAATAACCAAGATAATGTCTAATTCACCCACGAACCGCAAAACTTAGATCCAAATAAATATATTTGCTTCTTTTTTAAATAATAATACTGATGTTAAACCCATACAAATAGAGAATAATTTAGCTTTGTATTAGTTGTTTGAAATGAATTTTAAAAAAATTTAGTCTGGGTCAAGCAGAAATGAATCTAATTTTAGACAAGGTCAAGCCCAACCTACAATGTTACATTACAATAACATGCCATGAAAGGAAATAAAAAATAAAGCTAACTAGCAAACGAAGCAAATTAAATATACATAACAATTTAAAAAAAAATTAAATAACTTAAAGTAAACTAACAGTAACATCAGAAAAATATTTACGACGTAGTCATTGAAATAGCTTGATATGTCTACCTTACGGTGGTGTCCGCTATAGGTGACTAAATGCGTAGAGAGTATAAGACAATTATTCTGATTTAATTACCTTGTGCTAATTGGGAGTAGAGGAGTGTCCTATCATGAGCTTTCCCCTTTAAACTGATAGAATTGACTTCCTGTGGATATCAGCTGAAAGTTGACGGAGTTTAAAGTGCACAAAGCAAAAGGTGCGCTTTTGTTGAGTAGAAATGGCGTAAATACCGAATATAAACTTGAAAGAGAAATACATGCTAAAGGCACTAGTAATCCAAAATTATATCTAATGTGATAATGGAAGTTTTAAAAGTTAGATAATATTCAAAACCTTTTACTGCAATTGTCAGTCTTACGTAGTTTCCATGTATGTGTATTCAAGTAAAACATGGATGCATCTACAAAACTGAATCCAAGTTTTATTCTGAGGCAACGCTGATAACAGAGAATACTAGGGTAGGTGAAGTCCATTAGGCCGAAACGCATTCATAAGGCATATTCAACGAGTTCTTTCCATCGACTCGTGTTGTTTTGTACTTGATACATATCCCATCTTTAATGCTTTCCAAATATTTTCATCTTTATTGTATGAATGCATTTCAAAACGAATTAGGATTCATTAAATGTCGAGTCGCTAGCGTCTAAAAATATATAAGAACAAATCAAGTTAGTTCTAATCTGGCTGTGTGATGTGCAGAAAAGGATTGAAGAGATGAATCGTATGTCAGATCAAGAGTGTAAGATTAAATGGGTATGTAGTAAAATTACAGTCAGGGTAAATTAGGTTCTCTTCCATTCATTTCCCTAAACTGTCTTGAAGAAATAGGAATCAAGTGTAATCATAGGGAACCTTCATATAAATTATGAAGGTCTACAATATTATAATAACTACATTGACTACATTGTTCTAAATATAAATATTGGGATTTGTCTTGAAGCAGTTGAACAAGTCGGATCCATTTTATAAAATTGTGAAGCACTGCATACATTTTTGATAATATGAAGTCGTCATTACGTATCATCAATAAATCATTTTCACTAGTTGTCTTATGATGTCACTCGTTTTAGATGTTTTCGGTCTGAACAATCTCACAATAGGTTGTCACGGTATGTTGTATTCAGGTATGAAGTAGTTACGTGATGAGCTACGTCTGAATCCACAAACAGTCCGTTTAACTTGAGAAGAGTCAAAATGAAAAATGCACCGTTGTCACGGATGTGGTCTTTCTCTTATCAAGCGAACTCGATGTTAATTTTTCATCATCACCTAAAAGTGCGCTTATACAATTGATTAAATACTCACTTTAATTAAAGGATCAAGTTTATTCAATCATTTCAGTTTAGTTTACGCTGCACCTTTCCACTGAACATTACAAATGAAATTGTTAATATCAAAATTACTATTTAAGTTTAAATCCACCATCGAATCATGCAGATACTTTCAAATACGATTGTAGAAGAAAACTCTCCAAAAATATCTATTTTTCGGTTGTTTTACACAAATTCCATTTTGTAGTCTTAAAAAGAATATCACGTTTATTTATTTTTTAAATTATCTCAAAATACAAAACAAAATATTGTTTATGTGACGAAATTATTCTGCTTTAACATTTGTGTTATAATTGGTTGTTAATAGCGAACTCCTGTAGAGATAATTTGGTCGTGAACACCAAAACAAAGTATATATCCCATATTACATATACATAGGGTCAAATCAAACTGAGGTTATATGAGGTTATAAGGCCCTGCTCACACAATTCTTTAAATGTATTGATTACTGTCTATAACCCTTTGTGGAAGCAGGTTGTTATTTCATAGTATATTAGCTGCGATTAAGAAGAATGAGTCCTTTTTAAAGTTAAAATTATTTTTTTCACAGCTTACATAACTAATACATTAAAACACATCATATTTATAATACCCTATTCTGTCAAAATCTATAAATGTGTCGATTTCTATGATAATATATTGCCTATAATTTGCGGTGAGATTTTGTGCTTCTATTTCGTGCTAGAAATGGATACATCTGACAAAGATATAGCAAAACTGACACACAAACTCAGCATTTTTAAACGGGAGAAACGTATACGCCAGGTTGTGTTTGAAACATGGATATATTCGAAACAGCCAATGTATATATCACTGTGACAATAACATTTAGATAACATCGCAAGAATGAATTTCAAATATATTCCAAGTTTCGAGAAAATGATAAATGAAATTTGAAAATGTCAGTAATAGACAAAATGTTCGATCATTTTCATATTTTCAAACCAAAATGAATAAGCAACATAATTCCCTTTCACTTTTTCTATGCATCGACTTATATAAAAGCAAAGTTAGAACACCGTGTTCATGAAACTAGTTTAATACTTTGATTGATGTGATATTGCAACGCTAATATATGCAAGATTTTCTGTTACTGTTCCGTGACCGGAATGAAAAATTCCTGCATTCCTTGGATAAAAGAAACGTGTGATACAAACTCAGCATCTTAGCAAATGGCATAAGGTACACGAGAGGTTTAAAGAAGGATAAAGTGGGAAAAAGTCCTCGTAAATATCGTCAGTTAAATGGATCAGAATAGCATTAAGATAGTAAAACAATAATGATTTTGAATATATACGAAGTTTCAATCAAGATATTAATCGAGTCAATTTATTAACAATTTCAAATGCAAGAAAAATTCTAAAAAATGTTGTATCAGTCTCATTATTTATAATCGAAATAGATCAGCGAGACAAACAAGTTATCCAAACTTCTTCAGGCACCAAAGATATGTGCATGAATTCCATACATGTCTGAAAATAATAACATAATACAAAGTCGAAACTAAATATAAACCACTCAAGTTCAGTTCAGTTTATATTTCGTTGAAAAGAAAACAACACATCACAGATATGACTTGTACCAGTAAATTATATTTACAATTGAAAATGTTATCTACACTTCAAAATTGAAAGTATTGTTATAAACCTCTTTTAATTAAACCCTGATATTGAAGATTTTGATCCTCTTTGTAAACTTAATAGATCCAATGGATTACGAGAAATAATCTTTCTCTCCAGAGAAGTTGGTACATTGTGATTAATAAATTCATAAAATAGGAGGAAGTGAGTATTTTCGTATTATTCTAGTAACGGGCAATCAGAAAATGTCATTTGACTAGATTAAAACAACCAGAAACACGCGTATTATTAGTCCTTGATGTCAGTGACCTTTGCAAATAAGGGAGCGCCAGCTACCGCAAAAAATACAGTTACCTCACAATAAAGGCTTATGATTGATTGTGTTTTACATTCGTCTGTCAGGAAGTAAATCTTGTATAAAAGGCCTGATTTGAGCATAGAAGAATCATATCCACTTGCACCGAGCCAAAAAGGTATCCTACTCTGAAAATAGCCAGGTATTTCTGAAATATGAAGATCATCATAAGTTTAGCTCTTTGCATGCTGGTTGCTGCAGTTTCAGGTAAGATACGATTATTCAATTTATCGTTAGATAAATACACGTAGCGAGATATATTTCTCGCAGTTTAGGATCTATCTAGCTGTCTGTCCGTCTATCTGATGGTAAGTATGTATCTGCATGTGTCTTTAAATATTGATGATATGCAAATATTTAGATCTATGCATGTTATTGCATGTATGTGGTTGTATATGAGAGTACAGATGTAATATACATCGTAGCAAGAAGAGCCGTTCGAAACTTCGTTTTATTTGTTCTTGTATTTTGTCTGCGAATATCAGCAGCTAGATATGTAGCTTTTGTAAAGTAAATACATTTTTGTGTTTTCTTCTTGTTTCATTTAGGTAATCATCCGACGTAGCTAAGTACCCGTAAAAACGTAATTATTATAATTCCGAAAGGTGTTTGGGCTGACTCCACACCAGTTCTAAAATTACCTACAAGAAGCTGACAGAAAAGTCTCTCGATCTGTGTGTGTGTGTGTGTGTCTGTTTGTGTGTGTGTGTGTGTGTGTGTGTGTGTGTGTGTGTCTTCATAAATAATAGATCTGTTTCGGAATATAATTTTAGGGAGTTTCATCTCATTATCTGTCCTTTGCCCTGCATATATTTGTATAGAAACATCTAAATGGATACAGAGTGGACCAGAATACTTATCCATGTACAAAGCAGATTAATATAGTCATGTATATTGCTCTTTGTTCGACATATAAAGCTTTTTGTTACCTGTCCTGAATAATGCATATTAGTATCTCCATTATTATCATATAAATATCTTTTTTATTACTTTGCAGCCCAGCTGTATGGCAGAGGCATTGGAGGTATTGGTGGCCTCGGAGGCATTGGAGGTATCGGTGGCATTGGAGGTATTGGAGCCATAGATGGTATCGGAGGCATTGGTGGTCCGTTTGTGGATAACTGGGGAGTAGGCGGTGGAATTGGAATTGGAAGTACATATTGCCCAAGCACTTATTGCTTGAACGGACAGTGTAGCCAATTGGTTCGCTATGCCTACTATTTGGGTCGACGTTGCTACTGCAGTTGTACAGGATACTAACTTGTCAAGACGTCTATTGTACAGTTGTTACAAATTATTTATTGATTCATTTCATTGAAAATTATTCATGCTTATTTCACATTCCTTCAACCAATAAATTTAAAACGCTGCTCTCGTCTTCAGATAGTTTTATTTCTATATGCATTAAGAGTAATAAACATAGAACCAGAAACACACTATCAGGAAGTAAATAAAAACATGACTCAGTAAAGATGATAGACGCCTTTGAAGACTTACATGCATAGTAGGTTTTGTGTTGCTCACTAGAGACACGAAATCTATCATACTTTTGTCTATTCGATGGATGGTAGAGAATATGTCCACGATATCTTTATAAAGATGCACATTGAAAACATGGTTCCACAGCAAAACAATTAATTGGTTTGGAAATAAATAAATATTTGAACAATTTATCTAATGATAGTAAATACAACAATGATGAATGCGCTGTTGAGTATATTAGCATTAGTTTTATTTATTCTTAGTCCCGTGTGTAAATATAAATGGTCCTTTTATTATCAATTTGAAATATTTAGCCAAATTTAGAAGAAAAACAAACAATAATCATAAAACAAGCAATATCAATATAATGAGCTATTAGTGATTGTGTTTTCTTGTTATAATATAATGGTGTATGACTGAATAATAATAATAATAATAATAATAATAATAATAATAATAATAATAATAATAAAGTAATAATAATAATAATAATAATAATAATAATAATGGAGATGAGGAGGGGAAAGAAGGCGAAGATGATTATGATGATAAGTATTATGATGGGTTGTCATTTGTTCTTTTAGAATAATTTGCCGAAAACGCCATATGACAATATGATTAATTATTAATGATGAATACAAGGTTGAAGCCGATACATGCCCAATATTTTCTTATCAGCTCTATTCGGCATTTAAGGTTATTAATTTACATTGCTGAAAAAGAAATGTATTTTCTTAGCGGATGTGGTACTAAATTCATCATGTTCAGTTGAATTGGTAAATGGAAACGCGGGTAATGAAAAATGTTATGATATAATACATCATAACACAAAGCTGCTTTAATTCCTGATTGCGATTATTTTATCTAAGCATCCTATCTATCGCTCTCTATCTCCGAAATATATCCATTTACAATAACGTATCTATCTTTCAATTTATCTCTCTGATCTTATACAATGATCTGTGGTAATTATATCATCATTTCGAGCCCTTTCCATTCTTTCATAATATACATACATCTCTCTCTCTCCCTTTCTCTCTCTCTCTCTCTCTCTATCTATCTATCTATATATATATATATATATATATATATATATATATATATATATATATATATATATATATATATATATATATATATACATATATGTTTGTATATACATATATCTTAATTGATCTCAACACATGGTATGTTCGACAAAGATGTAACTGATTACGATTCTATTTAGTTGTAAAACCGATTTTACATCTAAATGATGAACATTCAAAGCGAAAGAGCCACATTCTATTCAAAAGTGTGCAAGGCCCGAAAGGGTATAGTACATTCTTTAAACGAATTAAAACAAAACAATATACTGCCTATTATGATATATGGTGCCATTCTTCCTTTGACGCAGGACAGACTAAGAGACATTGTGCCTTAAAGAAGATATTTACGTCGGTCGAGAAAAGAACCAAGGCCAACAGTGTTGGATTCGATCAGTGTTATGTTTGCTTATTTTCTTTGTCTTTTGACTGAGCTTTTTACATATATAACCTGTGTAAATGTTTACCATAGAAAGAATATTATTTAAATGACAAGATGAGCCTTATTTATGCGTTTGTAATGCTCATAGATGGCTATTATTTATTTTCTAATCGTATTTTTGAAGAGTCATTCTCTATCTTTTTCTTCCCAAATAATAAAAAGTTATTTGTTTAAATAAACACTTTACAAATACTTAGATCGCAAACTAAATATTCATTTACAGATACCGAACCTTTTATTGTTCAAATCGGGAATCTTTCCATTTAAGGAATGCTATTAAGTACACAAATTCCACTATTTAGTGCATGTGTATAAATTATAAACTTTTGTATTAATTTTGAGATATATAGCATATCTTTTGTGTGACAGGGAATATTCTGTTTCTTTTGCAATACTAACTTTTCAAGTTATTGACATAATTGCAATTATATAATGGTTTTTTCTTCTTCCTTTTTTATATCTGCGTTTGATGCTTTAATCTCTATAAATAAGCAATTATCAATGAACAAAGTCACATGAAATATTCAGACTACAAAACAATCATCGAAAGTATAAATTACATGAACAGCAATGTTTAACCATCCGTTAGGGAATATTAGGTTTTGTACAGAATGGTTATTCAAAATGCAGTCAATACATCAACATTAATATCTACTTTATTTTTTTATTTAGTTGTATCCATGAAATATTCCTCTTTAAAAATAATGCTAGGATTTTAAAATGGCTGTTCTTATAAGATCATGAAAAATAGAAATCCTGTCTATTTCGTGTCAGGAAGAGTAGATACAAGTAACCAAGGGTGTTATTCGACAGAGAATTCCAAGTCACCTCAAAAGATCTATACAACAGCTTCAGATTTAATCTTCAGCAACTGTTGGGTGGAAGAGGTGACGGTGGGGTGGAGGGGCTGGGGAGGGGAGAATGCACAATGCCTTCCATTCAGGGATCAAAATGTCCTTCAAACATGCATATGTTTATTTTGAAGGGTCCCTAGAATTAAGAGGTATGGGGCTAGAATGTTTTTCTGTATTTTCAATTTATTCTCTTTCACATGTTTGCATATTATTGTTTATATTATACTAGTTGACAAAGTGAGACGTTCCTGATCATTTAAAGTCAAGAAATATTTGCGTCAGCACTTATATCAGGAAGGGTTTCTTTTGACACGATGTACCGTTTCCTGAGATCTAAATAAGGTGTTGATAACTGCAAATTTTATCAATATTCTAAAATATCTCTCTACAATTTCGTTTAAAGTTTGTTTGCACAAGCTAAAGATCTAGTTAATCTGCACACCTAGATGTGCATCATTTCTGGTATAGATTCCAAACGTTAATATAAATTTAGCCTAGGAATGAATTCGCAGTTGTATGAAATATTCATTAGATTTATTACAAGATACAAGGCATAAAGTTTCCATGGAATTGTTTGTTCACTTTTGCGCCAGAACCTTTACAATATAAATCAAGTATGCCTAAGGATTTAGTAATGACTTCTTTGTCTGATAGTGTCATGGTTATTGGAATGCTGTATGTTTCAAACAATGCAAATGGAATATTTGTGAGATAATGGTTTGGTTTAAGAGGAATTGCCAAACGGTATGTTGCTAGACGATTTTTAAGAGCATATCAAACATAATCTTGTCAGACTATATTTTTTTTAATTGGAAAGGATATTTAATCCCAACCGGATTTACCACTGTCTTTAAATTTATTATAAATTTCACAATATTTGTATCCACTGATCGTAATGTTCACGAAACAAGAAATGAAACAAAATCAGAAGGTCAAATTTCGTGACATACATTGCATTTCCAATTTGATCAATACAGTCGTCGATTTTCGGTAATGGAAATGAATCTGTGTTAGTGACACTATTCACCTCTCCATAATCAGTGCACATACGGAAAGTATTATCTGGTTTCGGAAGATGTATACAAGGTGAACTCCAGTCAGCTTTACTCGCTCTATGACATCATTCTCCAACATATACTGAATTTCTGTTTTCAAATGTTCCTGTTCGAGAGGGTTCATCCTGTATAGGTCTTGTTTCAATGGTGTGGAATTACCAACTTCAAAGTGAATGTAGATTTTATTTGTTCTTTTAGCATTATCTAGAAATAAGTGCTCATATTTAAGTAATAACTGGTTTAGTTCATTCTTTTCTTGTTGCTGCAAATGTGAAAGTTTCTGTTCCAGATTATTCATAATTTCTCAATTACGAAGATTCGTTACTCCAAAGTCAATAGAGTCCGATTGCCTTCCTTCGTTTAACCCTTTAAGATGCATTTCTTAACCAGATCATTCTCAGAACTTTTCTGTACTGACAGGGAAACATATAATAAATGATAGTGCAAAATGCTCTCTTGGACCTTTCGAATTTTCAGCAATGTTTTCAAAATAAGGAAAATATTTATCTACTTCAGTTTCTCTAGAACGGTGTAGTAAACTTATATTATTAGTAACATCAAAACTTGAATTTGCATGTAAAGACGGTATGTGCTTTTTGCTTGCCGGCTCAAATTCTTTTAATCTAATTTGAAATTCTCTTTCTTCCTTTTCTTTCTGTATTTACATTTGCATTTGTCTCTCGCTCCTTTTCTCCAATTGTATTTGCATTTTGTCTCTCTCGCGCTCTCATCTTTCTGCAATTGTATTTTCCTCGTTATGTATCTGAATCTGTCTTTTGTTAAGCTCAATCTTTCTTAACTCTAATTTAATTTTTTTATTTTAAGTTTAATTCCTTTCCTTTTATGTTAGAGTCAGATACAGATTCACTAATCAAATCTAAGATAGTTTTATCGAAAACACCCTTTTCCACCAAATATTGGGAGGAATAATTTGTATTTCTCTCTTCGTTAAAGAATCGTTTGCTTCAGACGGATCCCATTTTTGTGGCTAACTTAAGCAATTCATTCGTTTTCAAACAGTCTAACTGTTCCTGGGTAGGATTTGAATAATGGTCTCCACTTTAGATGACATTGTAAAAAACTTGTTGATTTACTAAAGATTTCTAAAATGTGAAATAATGCATTGGATTAAGAAAATACCAAAACAACGTGGATTAAAATTTTAAAAACAAAGTTTTCTGAAATATTTGAGAGAAATTCGTATGCAGGACGAGCCCTCACTTTTCTGTGACGACTATTCGCTCTTTAAAAGTGACAGAAAAAGAGTAAAGACAACAAACGTTGTACAAATTTAACAAATAATGTATTCGCATAGAATACAAAGTGAAAATGAAAACGAAGAACTTAAGGTATTTCAAAGAAAATCCCCAAATAATCAAGAATTAAAGTCCTACTAATTTAATGTCTTGTATAACATTCTGTAGAAGTCTCAAATTGATCCATAAACTGAAGGCGATAATGTGTCTGTTATAGCTCCTGGAGTGTTCATGTGCCAACAGTCCTTTTATTGAATCACAGAAATATAATTCCGGGTTTTCTTACACTATAAATTTTAACGACTGTCTCTATCTGAGACTTTTATCAGAGCACATTTGTGTTTCCGGATAAAATAATCACTGAATTCAATAATTTAAAGAAATAAAATTCAGTCCATCTGGACACAATATAATATAAAATTTCAAGGTGCTAGATCTTAAAGCAACTCATAAACCTTTCTCAGTTACACTATATATAGTTCTCTGCTTGACCTCAGGTCACATTTTAAAACTCTAAAAAAGAAAAACATTACCTAATGGAAAATAACCTAATAGAATGATGCTAACGTTTACAAAACAATAACCAAGATAATGTCTAATTCACCCACGAACCGCAAAACTTAGATCCAAATAAATATATTTGCTTCTTTTTTAAATAATAATACTGATGTTAAACCCATACAAATAGAGAATAATTTAGCTTTGTATTAGTTGTTTGAAATGAATTTTAAAAAAATTTAGTCTGGGTCAAGCAGAAATGAATCTAATTTTAGACAAGGTCAAGCCCAACCTACAATGTTACATTACAATAACATGCCATGAAAGGAAATAAAAAATAAAGCTAACTAGCAAACGAAGCAAATTAAATATACATAACAATTTAAAAAAAAATTAAATAACTTAAAGTAAACTCACAGTAACATCAGAAAAATATTTACGACGTAGTCATTGAAATAGCTTGATATGTCTACCTTACGGTGGTGTCCGCTATAGGTGACTAAATGCGTAGAGAGTATAAGACAATTATTCTGATTTAATTACCTTGTACTAATTGGGAGTAGAGGAGTGTCCTATCATGAGCTTTCCCCTTTAAACTGATAGAATTGACTTCCTGTGGATATCAGCTGAAAGTTGACGGAGTTTAAAGTGCACAAAGCAAAAGGTGCGCTTTTGTTGAGTAGAAATGGCGTAAATACCGAATATAAACTTGAAAGAGAAATACATGCTAAAGGCACTAGTAATCCAAAATTATATCTAATGTGATAATGGAAGTTTTAAAAGTTAGATAATATTCAAAACCTTTTACTGCAATTGTCAGTCTTACGTAGTTTCCATGTATGTGTATTCAAGTAAAACATGGATGCATCTACAAAACTGAATCCAAGTTTTATTCTGAGGCAACGCTGATAACAGAGAATACTAGGGTAGGTGAAGTCCATTAGGCCGAAACGCATTCATAAGGCATATTCAACGAGTTCTTTCCATCGACTCGTGTTGTTTTGTACTTGATACATATCCCATCTTTAATGCTTTCCAAATATTTTCATCTTTATTGTATGAATGCATTTCAAAACGAATTAGGATTCATTAAATTTCGATTCGCTAGCGTCTAAAAATATATAAGAACAAATCAAGTTAGTTCTAATCTGGCTGTGTGATGTGCAGAAAAGGATTGAAGAGATGAATCGTATGTCAGATCAAGAGTGTAAGATTAAATGGGTATGTAGTAAAATTACAGTCAGGGTAAATTAGGTTCTCTTCCATTCATTTCCCTAAACTGTCTTGAAGAAATAGGAATCAAGTGTAATCATAGGGAACCTTCATATAAATTATGAAGGTCTACAATATTATAATAACTACATTGACTACATTGTTCTAAATATAAATATTGGGATTTGTCTTGAAGCAGTTGAACAAGTCGGATCCATTTTATAAAATTGTGAAGCACTGCATACATTTTTGATAATATGAAGTCGTCATTACGTATCATCAATAAATCATTTTCACTAGTTGTCTTATGATGTCACTCGTTTTAGATGTTTTCGGTCTGAACAATCTCACAATAGGTTGTCACGGTATGTTGTATTCAGGTATGAAGTAGTTACGTGATGAGCTACGTCTGAATCCACAAACAGTCCGTTTAACTTGAGAAGAGTCAAAATGAAAAATGCACCGTTGTCACGGATGTGGTCTTTCTCTTATCAAGCGAACTCGATGTTAATTTTTCATCATCACCTAAAAGTGCGCTTATACAATTGATTAAATACTCACTTTAATTAAAGGATCAAGTTTATTCAATCATTTCAGTTTAGTTTACGCTGCACCTTTCCACTGAACATTACAAATGAAATTGTTAATATCAAAATTACTATTTAAGTTTAAATCCACCATCGAATCATGCAGATACTTTCAAATACGATTGTAGAAGAAAACTCTCCAAAAATATCTATTTTTCGGTTGTTTTACACAAATTCCATTTTGTAGTCTTAAAAAGAATATCACGTTTATTTATTTTTTAAATTATCTCAAAATACAAAACAAAATATTGTTTATGTGACGAAATTATTCTGCTTTAACATTTGTGTTATAATTGGTTGTTAATAGCGAACTCCTGTAGAGATAATTTGGTCGTGAACACCAAAACAAAGTATATATCCCATATTACATATACATAGGGTCAAATCAAACTGAGGTTATATGAGGTTATAAGGCCCTGCTCACACAATTCTTTAAATGTATTGATTACTGTCTATAACCCTTTGTGGAAGCAGGTTGTTATTTCATAGTATATTAGCTGCGATTAAGAAGAATGAGTCCTTTTTAAAGTTAAAATTATTTTTTTCACAGCTTACATAACTAATACATTAAAACACATCATATTTATAATACCCTATTCTGTCAAAATCTATAAATGTGTCGATTTCTATGATAATATATTGCCTATAATTTGCGGTGAGATTTTGTGCTTCTATTTCGTGCTAGAAATGGATACATCTGACAAAGATATAGCAAAACTGACACACAAACTCAGCATTTTTAAACGGGAGAAACGTATACGCCAGGTTGTGTTTGAAACATGGATATATTCGAAACAGCCAATGTATATATCACTGTGACAATAACATTTAGATAACATCGCAAGAATGAATTTCAAATATATTCCAAGTTTCGAGAAAATGATAAATGAAATTTGAAAATGTCAGTAATAGACAAAATGTTCGATCATTTTCATATTTTCAAACCAAAATGAATAAGCAACATAATTCCCTTTCACTTTTTCTATGCATCGACTTATATAAAAGCAAAGTTAGAACACCGTGTTCATGAAACTAGTTTAATACTTTGATTGATGTGATATTGCAACGCTAATATATGCAAGATTTTCTGTTACTGTTCCGTGACCGGAATGAAAAATTCCTGCATTCCTTGGATAAAAGAAACGTGTGATACAAACTCAGCATCTTAGCAAATGGCATAAGGTACACGAGAGGTTTAAAGAAGGATAAAGTGGGAAAAAGTCCTCGTAAATATCGTCAGTTAAATGGATCAGAATAGCATTAAGATAGTAAAACAATAATGATTTTGAATATATACGAAGTTTCAATCAAGATATTAATCGAGTCAATTTATTAACAATTTCAAATGCAAGAAAAATTCTAAAAAATGTTGTATCAGTCTCATTATTTATAATCGAAATAGATCAGCGAGACAAACAAGTTATCCAAACTTCTTCAGGCACCAAAGATATGTGCATGAATTCCATACATGTCTGAAAATAATAACATAATACAAAGTCGAAACTAAATATAAACCACTCAAGTTCAGTTCAGTTTATATTTCGTTGAAAAGAAAACAACACATCACAGATATGACTTGTACCAGTAAATTATATTTACAATTGAAAATGTTATCTACACTTCAAAATTGAAAGTATTGTTATAAACCTCTTTTAATTAAACCCTGATATTGAAGATTTTGATCCTCTTTGTAAACTTAATAGATCCAATGGATTACGAGAAATAATCTTTCTCTCCAGAGAAGTTGGTACATTGTGATTAATAAATTCATAAAATAGGAGGAAGTGAGTATTTTCGTATTATTCTAGTAACGGGCAATCAGAAAATGTCATTTGACTAGATTAAAACAACCAGAAACACGCGTATTATTAGTCCTTGATGTCAGTGACCTTTGCAAATAAGGGAGCGCCAGCTACCGCAAAAAATACAGTTACCTCACAATAAAGGCTTATGATTGATTGTGTTTTACATTCGTCTGTCAGGAAGTAAATCTTGTATAAAATTCCTGATTTGAGCATAGAAGAATCATATCCACTTGCACCGAGCCAAAAAGGTATCCTACTCTGAAAATAGCCAGGTATTTCTGAAATATGAAGATCATCATAAGTTTAGCTCTTTGCATGCTGGTTGCTGCAGTTTCAGGTAAGATACGATTATTCAATTTATCGTTAGATAAATACACGTAGCGAGATATATTTCTCGCAGTTTAGGATCTATCTAGCTGTCTGTCCGTCTATCTGATGGTAAGTATGTATCTGCATGTGTCTTTAAATATTGATGATATGCAAATATTTAGATCTATGCATGTTATTGCATGTATGTGGTTGTATATGAGAGTACAGATGTAATATACATCGTAGCAAGAAGAGCCGTTCGAAACTTCGTTTTATTTGTTCTTGTATTTTGTCTGCGAATATCAGCAGCTAGATATGTAGCTTTTGTAAAGTAAATACATTTTTGTGTTTTCTTCTTGTTTCATTTAGGTAATCATCCGACGTAGCTAAGTACCCGTAAAAACGTAATTATTATAATTCCGAAAGGTGTTTGGGCTGACTCCACACCAGTTCTAAAATTACCTACAAGAAGCTGACAGAAAAGTCTCTCGATCTGTGTGTGTGTGTGTGTGTCTGTTTGTGTGTGTGTGTGTGTGTGTGTGTGTGTGTGTGTCTTCATAAATAATAGATCTGTTTCGGAATATAATTTTAGGGAGTTTCATCTCATTATCTGTCCTTTGCCCTGCATATATTTGTATAGAAACATCTAAATGGATACAGAGTGGACCAGAATACTTATCCATGTACAAAGCAGATTAATATAGTCATGTATATTGCTCTTTGTTCGACATATAAAGCTTTTTGTTACCTGTCCTGAATAATGCATATTAGTATCTCCATTATTATCATATAAATATGTTTTTTATTACTTTGCAGCCCAGCTGTATGGCAGAGGCATTGGAGGTATTGGTGGCATCGGAGGCATTGGAGGTATCGGTGGCATTGGAGGTATTGGAGCCATAGATGGTATCGGAGGCATTGGTGGTCCGTTTGTGGATAACTGGGGAGTAGGCGGTGGAATTGGAATTGGAAGTACATATTGCCCAAGCACTTATTGCTTGAACGGACAGTGTAGCCAATTGGTTCGCTATGCCTACTATTTGGGTCGACGTTGCTACTGCAGTTGTACAGGATACTAACTTGTCAAGACGTCTATTGTACAGTTGTTACAAATTATTTATTGATTCATTTCATTGAAAATTATTCATGCTTATTTCACATTCCTTCAACCAATAAATTTAAAACGCTGCTCTCGTCTTCAGATAGTTTTATTTCTATATGCATTAAGAGTAATAAACATAGAACCAGAAACACACTATCAGGAAGTAAATAAAAACATGACTCAGTAAAGATGATAGACGCCTTTGAAGACTTACATGCATAGTAGGTTTTGTGTTGCTCACTAGAGACACGAAATCTATCATACTTTTGTCTATTCGATGGATGGTAGAGAATATGTCCACGATATCTTTATAAAGATGCACATTGAAAACATGGTTCCACAGCAAAACAATTAATTGGTTTGGAAATAAATAAATATTTGAACAATTTATCTAATGATAGTAAATACAACAATGATGAATGCGCTGTTGAGTATATTAGCATTAGTTTTATTTATTCTTAGTCCCGTGTGTAAATATAAATGGTCCTTTTATTATCAATTTGAAATATTTAGCCAAATTTAGAAGAAAAACAAACAATAATCATAAAACAAGCAATATCAATATAATGAGCTATTAGTGATTGTGTTTTCTTGTTATAATATAATGGTGTATGACTGAATAATAATAATAATAATAATAATAATAATAATAATAATAATAATAATAAAGTAATAATAATAATAATAATAATAATAATAATAATAATAATAATAATAATAATAATGGAGATGAGGAGGGGAAAGAAGGCGAAGATGATTATGATGATAAGTATTATGATGGGTTGTCATTTGTTCTTTTAGAATAATTTGCCGAAAACGCCATATGACAATATGATTAATTATTAATGATGAATACAAGGTTGAAGCCGATACATGCCCAATATTTTCTTATCAGCTCTATTCGGCATTTAAGGTTATTAATTTACATTGCTGAAAAAGAAATGTATTTTCTTAGCGGATGTGGTACTAAATTCATCATGTTCAGTTGAATTGGTAAATGGAAACGCGGGTAATGAAAAATGTTATGATATAATACATCATAACACAAAGCTGCTTTAATTCCTGATTGCGATTATTTTATCTAAGCATCCTATCTATCGCTCTCTATCTCCGAAATATATCCATTTACAATAACGTATCTATCTTTCAATTTATCTCTCTGATCTTATACAATGATCTGTGGTAATTATATCATCATTTCGAGCCCTTTCCATTCTTTCATAATATACATACATCTCTCTCTCTCCCTTTCTCTCTCTCTCTCTCTCTCTATCTATCTATCTATCTATATATATATATATATATATATATATATATATATATATATATATATATATATATATATATATATATATATATATATATATATATATATATATACATATATGTTTGTATATACATATATCTTAATTGATCTCAACACATGGTATGTTCGACAAAGATGTAACTGATTACGATTCTATTTAGTTGTAAAACCGATTTTACATCTAAATGATGAACATTCAAAGCGAAAGAGCCACATTCTATTCAAAAGTGTGCAAGGCCCGAAAGGGTATAGTACATTCTTTAAACGAATTAAAACAAAACAATATACTGCCTATTATGATATATGGTGCCATTCTTCCTTTGACGCAGGACAGACTAAGAGACATTGTGCCTTAAAGAAGATATTTACGTCGGTCGAGAAAAGAACCAAGGCCAACAGTGTTGGATTCGATCAGTGTTATGTTTGCTTATTTTCTTTGTCTTTTGACTGAGCTTTTTACATATATAACCTGTGTAAATGTTTACCATAGAAAGAATATTATTTAAATGACAAGATGAGCCTTATTTATGCGTTTGTAATGCTCATAGATGGCTATTATTTATTTTCTAATCGTATTTTTGAAGAGTCATTCTCTATCTTTTTCTTCCCAAATAATAAAAAGTTATTTGTTTAAATAAACACTTTACAAATACTTAGATCGCAAACTAAATATTCATTTACAGATACCGAACCTTTTATTGTTCAAATCGGGAATCTTTCCATTTAAGGAATGCTATTAAGTACACAAATTCCACTATTTAGTGCATGTGTATAAATTATAAACTTTTGTATTAATTTTGAGATATATAGCATATCTTTTGTGTGACAGGGAATATTCTGTTTCTTTTGCAATACTAACTTTTCAAGTTATTGACATAATTGCAATTATATAATGGTTTTTTCTTCTTCCTTTTTTATATCTGCGTTTGATGCTTTAATCTCTATAAATAAGCAATTATCAATGAACAAAGTCACATGAAATATTCAGACTACAAAACAATCATCGAAAGTATAAATTACATGAACAGCAATGTTTAACCATCCGTTAGGGAATATTAGGTTTTGTACAGAATGGTTATTCAAAATGCAGTCAATACATCAACATTAATATCTACTTTATTTTTTTATTTAGTTGTATCCATGAAATATTCCTCTTTAAAAATAATGCTAGGATTTTAAAATGGCTGTTCTTATAAGATCATGAAAAATAGAAATCCTGTCTATTTCGTGTCAGGAAGAGTAGATACAAGTAACCAAGGGTGTTATTCGACAGAGAATTCCAAGTCACCTCAAAAGATCTATACAACAGCTTCAGATTTAATCTTCAGCAACTGTTGGGTGGAAGAGGTGACGGTGGGGTGGAGGGGCTGGGGAGGGGAGAATGCACAATGCCTTCCATTCAGGGATCAAAATGTCCTTCAAACATGCATATGTTTATTTTGAAGGGTCCCTAGAATTAAGAGGTATGGAGCTAGAATGTTTTTCTGTATTTTCAATTTATTCTCTTTCACATGTTTGCATATTATTGTTTATATTATACTAGTTGACAAAGTGAGACGTTCCTGATCATTTAAAGTCAAGAAATATTTGCGTCAGCACTTATATCAGGAAGGGTTTCTTTTGACACGATGTACCGTTTCCTGAGATCTAAATAAGGTGTTGATAACTGCAAATTTTATCAATATTCTAAAATATCTCTCTACAATTTCGTTTAAAGTTTGTTTGCACAAGCTAAAGATCTAGTTAATCTGCACACCTAGATGTGCATCATTTCTGGTATAGATTCCAAACGTTAATATAAATTTAGCCTAGGAATGAATTCGCAGTTGTATGAAATATTCATTAGATTTATTACAAGATACAAGGCATAAAGTTTCCATGGAATTGTTTGTTCACTTTTGCGCCAGAACCTTTACAATATAAATCAAGTATGCCTAAGGATTTAGTAATGACTTCTTTGTCTGATAGTGTCATGGTTATTGGAATGCTGTATGTTTCAAACAATGCAAATGGAATATTTGTGAGATAATGGTTTGGTTTAAGAGGAATTGCCAAACGGTATGTTGCTAGACGATTTTTAAGAGCATATCAAACATAATCTTGTCAGACTATATTTTTTTTAATTGGAAAGGATATTTAATCCCAACCGGATTTACCACTGTCTTTAAATTTATTATAAATTTCACAATATTTGTATCCACTGATCGCAATGTTCACGAAACAAGAAATGAAACAAAATCAGAAGGTCAAATTTCGTGACATACATTGCATTTCCAATTTGATCAATACAGTCGTCGATTTTCGGTAATGGAAATGAATCTGTGTTAGTGACACTATTCACCTCTCCATAATCAGTGCACATACGGAAAGTATTATCTGGTTTCGGAAGATGTATACAAGGTGAACTCCAGTCAGCTTTACTCGCTCTATGACATCATTCTCCAACATATACTGAATTTCTGTTTTCAAATGTTCCTGTTCGAGAGGGTTCATCCTGTATAGGTCTTGTTTCAATGGTGTGGAATTACCAACTTCAAAGTGAATGTAGATTTTATTTGTTCTTTTAGCATTATCTAGAAATAAGTGCTCATATTTAAGTAATAACTGGTTTAGTTCATTCTTTTCTTGTTGCTGCAAATGTGAAAGTTTCTGTTCCAGATTATTCATAATTTCTCAATTACGAAGATTCGTTACTCCAAAGTCAATAGAGTCCGATTGCCTTCCTTCGTTTAACCCTTTAAGATGCATTTCTTAACCAGATCATTCTCAGAACTTTTCTGTACTGACAGGGAAACATATAATAAATGATAGTGCAAAATGCTCTCTTGGACCTTTCGAATTTTCAGCAATGTTTTCAAAATAAGGAAAATATTTATCTACTTCAGTTTCTCTAGAACGGTGTAGTAAACTTATATTATTAGTAACATCAAAACTTGAATTTGCATGTAAAGACGGTATGTGCTTTTTGCTTGCCGGCTCAAATTCTTTTAATCTAATTTGAAATTCTCTTTCTTCCTTTTCTTTCTGTATTTACATTTGCATTTGTCTCTCGCTCCTTTTCTCCAATTGTATTTGCATTTTGTCTCTCTCGCGCTCTCATCTTTCTGCAATTGTATTTTCCTCGTTATGTATCTGAATCTGTCTTTTGTTAAGCTCAATCTTTCTTAACTCTAATTTAATTTTTTTATTTTAAGTTTAATTCCTTTCCTTTTATGTTAGAGTCAGATACAGATTCACTAATCAAATCCAAGATAGTTTTATCCAAAACACCCTTTTCCACCAAATATTGGGAGGAATAATTTGTATTTCTCTCTTCGTTAAAGAATCGTTTGCTTCAGACGGATCCCATTTTTGTGGCTAACTTAAGCAATTCATTCGTTTTCAAACAGTCTAACTGTTCCTGGGTAGGATTTGAATAATGGTCTCCACTTTAGATGACATTGTAAAAAACTTGTTGATTTACTAAAGATTTCTAAAATGTGAAATAATGCATCGGATTAAGAAAATACCAAAACAACGTGGATTAAAATTTTAAAAACAAAGTTTTCTGAAATATTTGAGAGAAATTCGTATGCAGGACGAGCCCTCACTTTTCTGTGACGACTATTCGCTCTTTAAAAGTGACAGAAAAAGAGTAAAGACAACAAACGTTGTACAAATTTAACAAATAATGTATTCGCATAGAATACAAAGTGAAAATGAAAACGAAGAACTTAAGGTATTTCAAAGAAAATCCCCAAATAATCAAGAATTAAAGTCCTACTAATTTAATGTCTTGTATAACATTCTGTAGAAGTCTCAAATTGATCCATAAACTGAAGGCGATAATGTGTCTGTTATAGCTCCTGGAGTGTTCATGTGCCAACAGTCCTTTTATTGAATCACAGAAATATAATTCCGGGTTTTCTTACACTATAAATTTTAACGACTGTCTCTATCTGAGACTTTTATCAGAGCACATTTGTGTTTCCGGATAAAATAATCACTGAATTCAATAATTTAAAGAAATAAAATTCAGTCCATCTGGACACAATATAATATAAAATTTCAAGGTGCTAGATCTTAAAGCAACTCATAAACCTTTCTCAGTTACACTATATATAGTTCTCTGCTTGACCTCAGGTCACATTTTAAAACTCTAAAAAAGAAAAACATTACCTAATGGAAAATAACCTAATAGAATGATGCTAACGTTTACAAAACAATAACCAAGATAATGTCTAATTCACCCACGAACCGCAAAACTTAGATCCAAATAAATATATTTGCTTCTTTTTTAAATAATAATACTGATGTTAAACCCATACAAATAGAGAATAATTTAGCTTTGTATTAGTTGTTTGAAATGAATTTTAAAAAAATTTAGTCTGGGTCAAGCAGAAATGAATCTAATTTTAGACAAGGTCAAGCCCAACCTACAATGTTACATTACAATAACATGCCATGAAAGGAAATAAAAAATAAAGCTAACTAGCAAACGAAGCAAATTAAATATACATAACAATTTTAAAAAAAATTAAATAACTTAAAGTAAACTAACAGTAACATCAGAAAAATATTTACGACGTAGTCATTGAAATAGCTTGATATGTCTACCTTACGGTGGTGTCCGCTATAGGTGACTAAATGCGTAGAGAGTATAAGACAATTATTCTGATTTAATTACCTTGTGCTAATTGGGAGTAGAGGAGTGTCCTATCATGAGCTTTCCCCTTTAAACTGATAGAATTGACTTCCTGTGGATATCAGCTGAAAGTTGACGGAGTTTAAAGTGCACAAAGCAAAAGGTGCGCTTTTGTTGAGTAGAAATGGCGTAAATACCGAATATAAACTTGAAAGAGAAATACATGCTAAAGGCACTAGTAATCCAAAATTATATCTAATGTGATAATGGAAGTTTTAAAAGTTAGATAATATTCAAAACCTTTTACTGCAATTGTCAGTCTTACGTAGTTTCCATGTATGTGTATTCAAGTAAAACATGGATGCATCTACAAAACTGAATCCAAGTTTTATTCTGAGGCAACGCTGATAACAGAGAATACTAGGGTAGGTGAAGTCCATTAGGCCGAAACGCATTCATAAGGCATATTCAACGAGTTCTTTCCATCGACTCGTGTTGTTTTGTACTTGATACATATCCCATCTTTAATGCTTTCCAAATATTTTCATCTTTATTGTATGAATGCATTTCAAAACGAATTAGGATTCATTAAATTTCGATTCGCTAGCGTCTAAAAATATATAAGAACAAATCAAGTTAGTTCTAATCTGGCTGTGTGATGTGCAGAAAAGGATTGAAGAGATGAATCGTATGTCAGATCAAGAGTGTAAGATTAAATGGGTATGTAGTAAAATTACAGTCAGGGTAAATTAGGTTCTCTTCCATTCATTTCCCTAAACTGTCTTGAAGAAATAGGAATCAAGTGTAATCATAGGGAACCTTCATATAAATTATGAAGGTCTACAATATTATAATAACTACATTGACTACATTGTTCTAAATATAAATATTGGGATTTGTCTTGAAGCAGTTGAACAAGTCGGATCCATTTTATAAAATTGTGAAGCACTGCATACATTTTTGATAATATGAAGTCGTCATTACGTATCATCAATAAATCATTTTCACTAGTTGTCTTATGATGTCACTCGTTTTAGATGTTTTCGGTCTGAACAATCTCACAATAGGTTGTCACGGTATGTTGTATTCAGGTATGAAGTAGTTACGTGATGAGCTACGTCTGAATCCACAAACAGTCCGTTTAACTTGAGAAGAGTCAAAATGAAAAATGCACCGTTGTCACGGATGTGGTCTTTCTCTTATCAAGCGAACTCGATGTTAATTTTTCATCATCACCTAAAAGTGCGCTTATACAATTGATTAAATACTCACTTTAATTAAAGGATCAAGTTTATTCAATCATTTCAGTTTAGTTTACGCTGCACCTTTCCACTGAACATTACAAATGAAATTGTTAATATCAAAATTACTATTTAAGTTTAAATCCACCATCGAATCATGCAGATACTTTCAAATACTATTGTAGAAGAAAACTCTCCAAAAATATCTATTTTTCGGTTGTTTTACACAAATTCCATTTTGTAGTCTTAAAAAGAATATCACGTTTATTTATTTTTTAAATTATCTCAAAATACAAAACAAAATATTGTTTATGTGACGAAATTATTCTGCTTTAACATTTGTGTTATAATTGGTTGTTAATAGCGAACTCCTGTAGAGATAATTTGGTCGTGAACACCAAAACAAAGTATATATCCCATATTACATATACATAGGGTCAAATCAAACTGAGGTTATATGAGGTTATAAGGCCCTGCTCACACAATTCTTTAAATGTATTGATTACTGTCTATAACCCTTTGTGGAAGCAGGTTGTTATTTCATAGTATATTAGCTGCGATTAAGAAGAATGAGTCCTTTTTAAAGTTAAAATTATTTTTTTCACAGCTTACATAACTAATACATTAAAACACATCATATTTATAATACCCTATTCTGTCAAAATCTATAAATGTGTCGATTTCTATGATAATATATTGCCTATAATTTGCGGTGAGATTTTGTGCTTCTATTTCGTGCTAGAAATGGATACATCTGACAAAGATATAGCAAAACTGACACACAAACTCAGCATTTTTAAACGGGAGAAACGTATACGCCAGGTTGTGTTTGAAACATGGATATATTCGAAACAGCCAATGTATATATCACTGTGACAATAACATTTAGATAACATCGCAAGAATGAATTTCAAATATATTCCAAGTTTCGAGAAAATGATAAATGAAATTTGAAAATGTCAGTAATAGACAAAATGTTCGATCATTTTCATATTTTCAAACCAAAATGAATAAGCAACATAATTCCCTTTCACTTTTTCTATGCATCGACTTATATAAAAGCAAAGTTAGAACACCGTGTTCATGAAACTAGTTTAATACTTTGATTGATGTGATATTGCAACGCTAATATATGCAAGATTTTCTGTTACTGTTCCGTGACCGGAATGAAAAATTCCTGCATTCCTTGGATAAAAGAAACGTGTGATACAAACTCAGCATCTTAGCAAATGGCATAAGGTACACGAGAGGTTTAAAGAAGGATAAAGTGGGAAAAAGTCCTCGTAAATATCGTCAGTTAAATGGATCAGAATAGCATTAAGATAGTAAAACAATAATGATTTTGAATATATACGAAGTTTCAATCAAGATATTAATCGAGTCAATTTATTAACAATTTCAAATGCAAGAAAAATTCTAAAAAATGTTGTATCAGTCTCATTATTTATAATCGAAATAGATCAGCGAGACAAACAAGTTATCCAAACTTCTTCAGGCACCAAAGATATGTGCATGAATTCCATACATGTCTGAAAATAATAACATAATACAAAGTCGAAACTAAATATAAACCACTCAAGTTCAGTTCAGTTTATATTTCGTTGAAAAGAAAACAACACATCACAGATATGACTTGTACCAGTAAATTATATTTACAATTGAAAATGTTATCTACACTTCAAAATTGAAAGTATTGTTATAAACCTCTTTTAATTAAACCCTGATATTGAAGATTTTGATCCTCTTTGTAAACTTAATAGATCCAATGGATTACGAGAAATAATCTTTCTCTCCAGAGAAGTTGGTACATTGTGATTAATAAATTCATAAAATAGGAGGAAGTGAGTATTTTCGTATTATTCTAGTAACGGGCAATCAGAAAATGTCATTTGACTAGATTAAAACAACCAGAAACACGCGTATTATTAGTCCTTGATGTCAGTGACCTTTGCAAATAAGGGAGCGCCAGCTACCGCAAAAAATACAGTTACCTCACAATAAAGGCTTATGATTGATTGTGTTTTACATTCGTCTGTCAGGAAGTAAATCTTGTATAAAATTCCTGATTTGAGCATAGAAGAATCATATCCACTTGCACCGAGCCAAAAAGGTATCCTACTCTGAAAATAGCCAGGTATTTCTGAAATATGAAGATCATCATAAGTTTAGCTCTTTGCATGCTGGTTGCTGCAGTTTCAGGTAAGATACGATTATTCAATTTATCGTTAGATAAATACACGTAGCGAGATATATTTCTCGCAGTTTAGGATCTATCTAGCTGTCTGTCCGTCTATCTGATGGTAAGTATGTATCTGCATGTGTCTTTAAATATTGATGATATGCAAATATTTAGATCTATGCATGTTATTGCATGTATGTGGTTGTATATGAGAGTACAGATGTAATATACATCGTAGCAAGAAGAGCCGTTCGAAACTTCGTTTTATTTGTTCTTGTATTTTGTCTGCGAATATCAGCAGCTAGATATGTAGCTTTTGTAAAGTAAATACATTTTTGTGTTTTCTTCTTGTTTCATTTAGGTAATCATCCGACGTAGCTAAGTACCCGTAAAAACGTAATTATTATAATTCCGAAAGGTGTTTGGGCTGACTCCACACCAGTTCTAAAATTACCTACAAGAAGCTGACAGAAAAGTCTCTCGATCTGTGTGTGTGTGTGTGTGTCTGTTTGTGTGTGTGTGTGTGTGTGTGTGTGTGTGTCTTCATAAATAATAGATCTGTTTCGGAATATAATTTTAGGGAGTTTCATCTCATTATCTGTCCTTTGCCCTGCATATATTTGTATAGAAACATCTAAATGGATACAGAGTGGACCAGAATACTTATCCATGTACAAAGCAGATTAATATAGTCATGTATATTGCTCTTTGTTCGACATATAAAGCTTTTTGTTACCTGTCCTGAATAATGCATATTAGTATCTCCATTATTATCATATAAATATCTTTTTTATTACTTTGCAGCCCAGCTGTATGGCAGAGGCATTGGAGGTATTGGTGGCCTCGGAGGCATTGGAGGTATCGGTGGCATTGGAGGTATTGGAGCCATAGATGGTATCGGAGGCATTGGTGGTCCGTTTGTGGATAACTGGGGAGTAGGCGGTGGAATTGGAATTGGAAGTACATATTGCCCAAGCACTTATTGCTTGAACGGACAGTGTAGCCAATTGGTTCGCTATGCCTACTATTTGGGTCGACGTTGCTACTGCAGTTGTACAGGATACTAACTTGTCAAGACGTCTATTGTACAGTTGTTACAAATTATTTATTGATTCATTTCATTGAAAATTATTCATGCTTATTTCACATTCCTTCAACCAATAAATTTAAAACGCTGCTCTCGTCTTCAGATAGTTTTATTTCTATATGCATTAAGAGTAATAAACATAGAACCAGAAACACACTATCAGGAAGTAAATAAAAACATGACTCAGTAAAGATGATAGACGCCTTTGAAGACTTACATGCATAGTAGGTTTTGTGTTGCTCACTAGAGACACGAAATCTATCATACTTTTGTCTATTCGATGGATGGTAGAGAATATGTCCACGATATCTTTATAAAGATGCACATTGAAAACATGGTTCCACAGCAAAACAATTAATTGGTTTGGAAATAAATAAATATTTGAACAATTTATCTAATGATAGTAAATACAACAATGATGAATGCGCTGTTGAGTATATTAGCATTAGTTTTATTTATTCTTAGTCCCGTGTGTAAATATAAATGGTCCTTTTATTATCAATTTGAAATATTTAGCCAAATTTAGAAGAAAAACAAACAATAATCATAAAACAAGCAATATCAATATAATGAGCTATTAGTGATTGTGTTTTCTTGTTATAATATAATGGTGTATGACTGAATAATAATAATAATAATAATAATAATAATAATAATAATAATAATAATAAAGTAATAATAATAATAATAATAATAATGGAGATGAGGAGGGGAAAGAAGGCGAAGATGATTATGATGATAAGTATTATGATGGGTTGTCATTTGTTCTTTTAGAATAATTTGCCGAAAACGCCATATGACAATATGATTAATTATTAATGATGAATACAAGGTTGAAGCCGATACATGCCCAATATTTTCTTATCAGCTCTATTCGGCATTTAAGGTTATTAATTTACATTGCTGAAAAAGAAATGTATTTTCTTAGCGGATGTGGTACTAAATTCATCATGTTCAGTTGAATTGGTAAATGGAAACGCGGGTAATGAAAAATGTTATGATATAATACATCATAACACAAAGCTGCTTTAATTCCTGATTGCGATTATTTTATCTAAGCATCCTATCTATCGCTCTCTATCTCCGAAATATATCCATTTACAATAACGTATCTATCTTTCAATTTATCTCTCTGATCTTATACAATGATCTGTGGTAATTATATCATCATTTCGAGCCCTTTCCATTCTTTCATAATATACATACATCTCTCTCTCTCCCTTTCTCTCTCTCTCTCTCTCTCTCTCTCTCTATCTATCTATCTATCTATCTATATATATATATATATATATATATATATATATATATATATATATATATATATATATATATATATATATATATATATATATATATATATATATATATACATATATGTTTGTATATACATATATCTTAATTGATCTCAACACATGGTATGTTCGACAAAGATGTAACTGATTACGATTCTATTTAGTTGTAAAACCGATTTTACATCTAAATGATGAACATTCAAAGCGAAAGAGCCACATTCTATTCAAAAGTGTGCAAGGCCCGAAAGGGTATAGTACATTCTTTAAACGAATTAAAACAAAACAATATACTGCCTATTATGATATATGGTGCCATTCTTCCTTTGACGCAGGACAGACTAAGAGACATTGTGCCTTAAAGAAGATATTTACGTCGGTCGAGAAAAGAACCAAGGCCAACAGTGTTGGATTCGATCAGTGTTATGTTTGCTTATTTTCTTTGTCTTTTGACTGAGCTTTTTACATATATAACCTGTGTAAATGTTTACCATAGAAAGAATATTATTTAAATGACAAGATGAGCCTTATTTATGCGTTTGTAATGCTCATAGATGGCTATTATTTATTTTCTAATCGTATTTTTGAAGAGTCATTCTCTATCTTTTTCTTCCCAAATAATAAAAAGTTATTTGTTTAAATAAACACTTTACAAATACTTAGATCGCAAACTAAATATTCATTTACAGATACCGAACCTTTTATTGTTCAAATCGGGAATCTTTCCATTTAAGGAATGCTATTAAGTACACAAATTCCACTATTTAGTGCATGTGTATAAATTATAAACTTTTGTATTAATTTTGAGATATATAGCATATCTTTTGTGTGACAGGGAATATTCTGTTTCTTTTGCAATACTAACTTTTCAAGTTATTGACATAATTGCAATTATATAATGGTTTTTTCTTCTTCCTTTTTTATATCTGCGTTTGATGCTTTAATCTCTATAAATAAGCAATTATCAATGAACAAAGTCACATGAAATATTCAGACTACAAAACAATCATCGAAAGTATAAATTACATGAACAGCAATGTTTAACCATCCGTTAGGGAATATTAGGTTTTGTACAGAATGGTTATTCAAAATGCAGTCAATACATCAACATTAATATCTACTTTATTTTTTTATTTAGTTGTATCCATGAAATATTCCTCTTTAAAAATAATGCTAGGATTTTAAAATGGCTGTTCTTATAAGATCATGAAAAATAGAAATCCTGTCTATTTCGTGTCAGGAAGAGTAGATACAAGTAACCAAGGGTGTTATTCGACAGAGAATTCCAAGTCACCTCAAAAGATCTATACAACAGCTTCAGATTTAATCTTCAGCAACTGTTGGGTGGAAGAGGTGACGGTGGGGTGGAGGGGCTGGGGAGGGGAGAATGCACAATGCCTTCCATTCAGGGATCAAAATGTCCTTCAAACATGCATATGTTTATTTTGAAGGGTCCCTAGAATTAAGAGGTATGGAGCTAGAATGTTTTTCTGTATTTTCAATTTATTCTCTTTCACATGTTTGCATATTATTGTTTATATTATACTAGTTGACAAAGTGAGACGTTCCTGATCATTTAAAGTCAAGAAATATTTGCGTCAGCACTTATATCAGGAAGGGTTTCTTTTGACACGATGTACCGTTTCCTGAGATCTAAATAAGGTGTTGATAACTGCAAATTTTATCAATATTCTAAAATATCTCTCTACAATTTCGTTTAAAGTTTGTTTGCACAAGCTAAAGATCTAGTTAATCTGCACACCTAGATGTGCATCATTTCTGGTATAGATTCCAAACGTTAATATAAATTTAGCCTAGGAATGAATTCGCAGTTGTATGAAATATTCATTAGATTTATTACAAGATACAAGGCATAAAGTTTCCATGGAATTGTTTGTTCACTTTTGCGCCAGAACCTTTACAATATAAATCAAGTATGCCTAAGGATTTAGTAATGACTTCTTTGTCTGATAGTGTCATGGTTATTGGAATGCTGTATGTTTCAAACAATGCAAATGGAATATTTGTGAGATAATGGTTTGGTTTAAGAGGAATTGCCAAACGGTATGTTGCTAGACGATTTTTAAGAGCATATCAAACATAATCTTGTCAGACTATATTTTTTTTAATTGGAAAGGATATTTAATCCCAACCGGATTTACCACTGTCTTTAAATTTATTATAAATTTCACAATATTTGTATCCACTGATCGCAATGTTCACGAAACAAGAAATGAAACAAAATCAGAAGGTCAAATTTCGTGACATACATTGCATTTCCAATTTGATCAATACAGTCGTCGATTTTCGGTAATGGAAATGAATCTGTGTTAGTGACACTATTCACCTCTCCATAATCAGTGCACATACGGAAAGTATTATCTGGTTTCGGAAGATGTATACAAGGTGAACTCCAGTCAGCTTTACTCGCTCTATGACATCATTCTCCAACATATACTGAATTTCTGTTTTCAAATGTTCCTGTTCGAGAGGGTTCATCCTGTATAGGTCTTGTTTCAATGGTGTGGAATTACCAACTTCAAAGTGAATGTAGATTTTATTTGTTCTTTTAGCATTATCTAGAAATAAGTGCTCATATTTAAGTAATAACTGGTTTAGTTCATTCTTTTCTTGTTGCTGCAAATGTGAAAGTTTCTGTTCCAGATTATTCATAATTTCTCAATTACGAAGATTCGTTACTCCAAAGTCAATAGAGTCCGATTGCCTTCCTTCGTTTAACCCTTTAAGATGCATTTCTTAACCAGATCATTCTCAGAACTTTTCTGTACTGACAGGGAAACATATAATAAATGATAGTGCAAAATGCTCTCTTGGACCTTTCGAATTTTCAGCAATGTTTTCAAAATAAGGAAAATATTTATCTACTTCAGTTTCTCTAGAACGGTGTAGTAAACTTATATTATTAGTAACATCAAAACTTGAATTTGCATGTAAAGACGGTATGTGCTTTTTGCTTGCCGGCTCAAATTCTTTTAATCTAATTTGAAATTCTCTTTCTTCCTTTTCTTTCTGTATTTACATTTGCATTTGTCTCTCGCTCCTTTTCTCCAATTGTATTTGCATTTTGTCTCTCTCGCGCTCTCATCTTTCTGCAATTGTATTTTCCTCGTTATGTATCTGAATCTGTCTTTTGTTAAGCTCAATCTTTCTTAACTCTAATTTAATTTTTTTATTTTAAGTTTAATTCCTTTCCTTTTATGTTAGAGTCAGATACAGATTCACTAATCAAATCCAAGATAGTTTTATCGAAAACACCCTTTTCCACCAAATATTGGGAGGAATAATTTGTATTTCTCTCTTCGTTAAAGAATCGTTTGCTTCAGACGGATCCCATTTTTGTGGCTAACTTAAGCAATTCATTCGTTTTCAAACAGTCTAACTGTTCCTGGGTAGGATTTGAATAATGGTCTCCACTTTAGATGACATTGTAAAAAACTTGTTGATTTACTAAAGATTTCTAAAATGTGAAATAATGCATCGGATTAAGAAAATACCAAAACAACGTGGATTAAAATTTTAAAAACAAAGTTTTCTGAAATATTTGAGAGAAATTCGTATGCAGGACGAGCCCTCACTTTTCTGTGACGACTATTCGCTCTTTAAAAGTGACAGAAAAAGAGTAAAGACAACAAACGTTGTACAAATTTAACAAATAATGTATTCGCATAGAATACAAAGTGAAAATGAAAACGAAGAACTTAAGGTATTTCAAAGAAAATCCCCAAATAATCAAGAATTAAAGTCCTACTAATTTAATGTCTTGTATAACATTCTGTAGAAGTCTCAAATTGATCCATAAACTGAAGGCGATAATGTGTCTGTTATAGCTCCTGGAGTGTTCATGTGCCAACAGTCCTTTTATTGAATCACAGAAATATAATTCCGGGTTTTCTTACACTATAAATTTTAACGACTGTCTCTATCTGAGACTTTTATCAGAGCACATTTGTGTTTCCGGATAAAATAATCACTGAATTCAATAATTTAAAGAAATAAAATTCAGTCCATCTGGACACAATATAATATAAAATTTCAAGGTGCTAGATCTTAAAGCAACTCATAAACCTTTCTCAGTTACACTATATATAGTTCTCTGCTTGACCTCAGGTCACATTTTAAAACTCTAAAAAAGAAAAACATTACCTAATGGAAAATAACCTAATAGAATGATGCTAACGTTTACAAAACAATAACCAAGATAATGTCTAATTCACCCACGAACCGCAAAACTTAGATCCAAATAAATATATTTGCTTCTTTTTTAAATAATAATACTGATGTTAAACCCATACAAATAGAGAATAATTTAGCTTTGTATTAGTTGTTTGAAATGAATTTTAAAAAAATTTAGTCTGGGTCAAGCAGAAATGAATCTAATTTTAGACAAGGTCAAGCCCAACCTACAATGTTACATTACAATAACATGCCATGAAAGGAAATAAAAAATAAAGCTAACTAGCAAACGAAGCAAATTAAATATACATAACAATTTAAAAAAAAATTAAATAACTTAAAGTAAACTAACAGTAACATCAGAAAAATATTTACGACGTAGTCATTGAAATAGCTTGATATGTCTACCTTACGGTGGTGTCCGCTATAGGTGACTAAATGCGTAGAGAGTATAAGACAATTATTCTGATTTAATTACCTTGTGCTAATTGGGAGTAGAGGAGTGTCCTATCATGAGCTTTCCCCTTTAAACTGATAGAATTGACTTCCTGTGGATATCAGCTGAAAGTTGACGGAGTTTAAAGTGCACAAAGCAAAAGGTGCGCTTTTGTTGAGTAGAAATGGCGTAAATACCGAATATAAACTTGAAAGAGAAATACATGCTAAAGGCACTAGTAATCCAAAATTATATCTAATGTGATAATGGAAGTTTTAAAAGTTAGATAATATTCAAAACCTTTTACTGCAATTGTCAGTCTTACGTAGTTTCCATGTATGTGTATTCAAGTAAAACATGGATGCATCTACAAAACTGAATCCAAGTTTTATTCTGAGGCAACGCTGATAACAGAGAATACTAGGGTAGGTGAAGTCCATTAGGCCGAAACGCATTCATAAGGCATATTCAACGAGTTCTTTCCATCGACTCGTGTTGTTTTGTACTTGATACATATCCCATCTTTAATGCTTTCCAAATATTTTCATCTTTATTGTATGAATGCATTTCAAAACGAATTAGGATTCATTAAATTTCGATTCGCTAGCGTCTAAAAATATATAAGAACAAATCAAGTTAGTTCTAATCTGGCTGTGTGATGTGCAGAAAAGGATTGAAGAGATGAATCGTATGTCAGATCAAGAGTGTAAGATTAAATGGGTATGTAGTAAAATTACAGTCAGGGTAAATTAGGTTCTCTTCCATTCATTTCCCTAAACTGTCTTGAAGAAATAGGAATCAAGTGTAATCATAGGGAACCTTCATATAAATTATGAAGGTCTACAATATTATAATAACTACATTGACTACATTGTTCTAAATATAAATATTGGGATTTGTCTTGAAGCAGTTGAACAAGTCGGATCCATTTTATAAAATTGTGAAGCACTGCATACATTTTTGATAATATGAAGTCGTCATTACGTATCATCAATAAATCATTTTCACTAGTTGTCTTATGATGTCACTCGTTTTAGATGTTTTCGGTCTGAACAATCTCACAATAGGTTGTCACGGTATGTTGTATTCAGGTATGAAGTAGTTACGTGATGAGCTACGTCTGAATCCACAAACAGTCCGTTTAACTTGAGAAGAGTCAAAATGAAAAATGCACCGTTGTCACGGATGTGGTCTTTCTCTTATCAAGCGAACTCGATGTTAATTTTTCATCATCACCTAAAAGTGCGCTTATACAATTGATTAAATACTCACTTTAATTAAAGGATCAAGTTTATTCAATCATTTCAGTTTAGTTTACGCTGCACCTTTCCACTGAACATTACAAATGAAATTGTTAATATCAAAATTACTATTTAAGTTTAAATCCACCATCGAATCATGCAGATACTTTCAAATACGATTGTAGAAGAAAACTCTCCAAAAATATCTATTTTTCGGTTGTTTTACACAAATTCCATTTTGTAGTCTTAAAAAGAATATCACGTTTATTTATTTTTTAAATTATCTCAAAATACAAAACAAAATATTGTTTATGTGACGAAATTATTCTGCTTTAACATTTGTGTTATAATTGGTTGTTAATAGCGAACTCCTGTAGAGATAATTTGGTCGTGAACACCAAAACAAAGTATATATCCCATATTACATATACATAGGGTCAAATCAAACTGAGGTTATATGAGGTTATAAGGCCCTGCTCACACAATTCTTTAAATGTATTGATTACTGTCTATAACCCTTTGTGGAAGCAGGTTGTTATTTCATAGTATATTAGCTGCGATTAAGAAGAATGAGTCCTTTTTAAAGTTAAAATTATTTTTTTCACAGCTTACATAACTAATACATTAAAACACATCATATTTATAATACCCTATTCTGTCAAAATCTATAAATGTGTCGATTTCTATGATAATATATTGCCTATAATTTGCGGTGAGATTTTGTGCTTCTATTTCGTGCTAGAAATGGATACATCTGACAAAGATATAGCAAAACTGACACACAAACTCAGCATTTTTAAACGGGAGAAACGTATACGCCAGGTTGTGTTTGAAACATGGATATATTCGAAACAGCCAATGTATATATCACTGTGACAATAACATTTAGATAACATCGCAAGAATGAATTTCAAATATATTCCAAGTTTCGAGAAAATGATAAATGAAATTTGAAAATGTCAGTAATAGACAAAATGTTCGATCATTTTCATATTTTCAAACCAAAATGAATAAGCAACATAATTCCCTTTCACTTTTTCTATGCATCGACTTATATAAAAGCAAAGTTAGAACACCGTGTTCATGAAACTAGTTTAATACTTTGATTGATGTGATATTGCAACGCTAATATATGCAAGATTTTCTGTTACTGTTCCGTGACCGGAATGAAAAATTCCTGCATTCCTTGGATAAAAGAAACGTGTGATACAAACTCAGCATCTTAGCAAATGGCATAAGGTACACGAGAGGTTTAAAGAAGGATAAAGTGGGAAAAAGTCCTCGTAAATATCGTCAGTTAAATGGATCAGAATAGCATTAAGATAGTAAAACAATAATGATTTTGAATATATACGAAGTTTCAATCAAGATATTAATCGAGTCAATTTATTAACAATTTCAAATGCAAGAAAAATTCTAAAAAATGTTGTATCAGTCTCATTATTTATAATCGAAATAGATCAGCGAGACAAACAAGTTATCCAAACTTCTTCAGGCACCAAAGATATGTGCATGAATTCCATACATGTCTGAAAATAATAACATAATACAAAGTCGAAACTAAATATAAACCACTCAAGTTCAGTTCAGTTTATATTTCGTTGAAAAGAAAACAACACATCACAGATATGACTTGTACCAGTAAATTATATTTACAATTGAAAATGTTATCTACACTTCAAAATTGAAAGTATTGTTATAAACCTCTTTTAATTAAACCCTGATATTGAAGATTTTGATCCTCTTTGTAAACTTAATAGATCCAATGGATTACGAGAAATAATCTTTCTCTCCAGAGAAGTTGGTACATTGTGATTAATAAATTCATAAAATAGGAGGAAGTGAGTATTTTCGTATTATTCTAGTAACGGGCAATCAGAAAATGTCATTTGACTAGATTAAAACAACCAGAAACACGCGTATTATTAGTCCTTGATGTCAGTGACCTTTGCAAATAAGGGAGCGCCAGCTACCGCAAAAAATACAGTTACCTCACAATAAAGGCTTATGATTGATTGTGTTTTACATTCGTCTGTCAGGAAGTAAATCTTGTATAAAATTCCTGATTTGAGCATAGAAGAATCATATCCACTTGCACCGAGCCAAAAAGGTATCCTACTCTGAAAATAGCCAGGTATTTCTGAAATATGAAGATCATCATAAGTTTAGCTCTTTGCATGCTGGTTGCTGCAGTTTCAGGTAAGATACGATTATTCAATTTATCGTTAGATAAATACACGTAGCGAGATATATTTCTCGCAGTTTAGGATCTATCTAGCTGTCTGTCCGTCTATCTGATGGTAAGTATGTATCTGCATGTGTCTTTAAATATTGATGATATGCAAATATTTAGATCTATGCATGTTATTGCATGTATGTGGTTGTATATGAGAGTACAGATGTAATATACATCGTAGCAAGAAGAGCCGTTCGAAACTTCGTTTTATTTGTTCTTGTATTTTGTCTGCGAATATCAGCAGCTAGATATGTAGCTTTTGTAAAGTAAATACATTTTTGTGTTTTCTTCTTGTTTCATTTAGGTAATCATCCGACGTAGCTAAGTACCCGTAAAAACGTAATTATTATAATTCCGAAAGGTGTTTGGGCTGACTCCACACCAGTTCTAAAATTACCTACAAGAAGCTGACAGAAAAGTCTCTCGATCTGTGTGTGTGTGTGTGTGTCTGTTTGTGTGTGTGTGTGTGTGTGTGTGTGTGTGTGTCTTCATAAATAATAGATCTGTTTCGGAATATAATTTTAGGGAGTTTCATCTCATTATCTGTCCTTTGCCCTGCATATATTTGTATAGAAACATCTAAATGGATACAGAGTGGACCAGAATACTTATCCATGTACAAAGCAGATTAATATAGTCATGTATATTGCTCTTTGTTCGACATATAAAGCTTTTTGTTACCTGTCCTGAATAATGCATATTAGTATCTCCATTATTATCATATAAATATGTTTTTTATTACTTTGCAGCCCAGCTGTATGGCAGAGGCATTGGAGGTATTGGTGGCATCGGAGGCATTGGAGGTATCGGTGGCATTGGAGGTATTGGAGCCATAGATGGTATCGGAGGCATTGGTGGTCCGTTTGTGGATAACTGGGGAGTAGGCGGTGGAATTGGAATTGGAAGTACATATTGCCCAAGCACTTATTGCTTGAACGGACAGTGTAGCCAATTGGTTCGCTATGCCTACTATTTGGGTCGACGTTGCTACTGCAGTTGTACAGGATACTAACTTGTCAAGACGTCTATTGTACAGTTGTTACAAATTATTTATTGATTCATTTCATTGAAAATTATTCATGCTTATTTCACATTCCTTCAACCAATAAATTTAAAACGCTGCTCTCGTCTTCAGATAGTTTTATTTCTATATGCATTAAGAGTAATAAACATAGAACCAGAAACACACTATCAGGAAGTAAATAAAAACATGACTCAGTAAAGATGATAGACGCCTTTGAAGACTTACATGCATAGTAGGTTTTGTGTTGCTCACTAGAGACACGAAATCTATCATACTTTTGTCTATTCGATGGATGGTAGAGAATATGTCCACGATATCTTTATAAAGATGCACATTGAAAACATGGTTCCACAGCAAAACAATTAATTGGTTTGGAAATAAATAAATATTTGAACAATTTATCTAATGATAGTAAATACAACAATGATGAATGCGCTGTTGAGTATATTAGCATTAGTTTTATTTATTCTTAGTCCCGTGTGTAAATATAAATGGTCCTTTTATTATCAATTTGAAATATTTAGCCAAATTTAGAAGAAAAACAAACAATAATCATAAAACAAGCAATATCAATATAATGAGCTATTAGTGATTGTGTTTTCTTGTTATAATATAATGGTGTATGACTGAATAATAATAATAATAATAATAATAATAATAATAATAATAATAATAATAATAATAAAGTAATAATAATAATAATAATAATAATAATAATAATAATAATAATAATAATAATGGAGATGAGGAGGGGAAAGAAGGCGAAGATGATTATGATGATAAGTATTATGATGGGTTGTCATTTGTTCTTTTAGAATAATTTGCCGAAAACGCCATATGACAATATGATTAATTATTAATGATGAATACAAGGTTGAAGCCGATACATGCCCAATATTTTCTTATCAGCTCTATTCGGCATTTAAGGTTATTAATTTACATTGCTGAAAAAGAAATGTATTTTCTTAGCGGATGTGGTACTAAATTCATCATGTTCAGTTGAATTGGTAAATGGAAACGCGGGTAATGAAAAATGTTATGATATAATACATCATAACACAAAGCTGCTTTAATTCCTGATTGCGATTATTTTATCTAAGCATCCTATCTATCGCTCTCTATCTCCGAAATATATCCATTTACAATAACGTATCTATCTTTCAATTTATCTCTCTGATCTTATACAATGATCTGTGGTAATTATATCATCATTTCGAGCCCTTTCCATTCTTTCATAATATACATACATCTCTCTCTCTCCCTTTCTCTCTCTCTCTCTCTCTCTATCTATCTATCTATCTATCTATATATATATATATATATATATATATATATATATATATATATATATATATATATATATATATATATATATATATATATATATATATACATATATGTTTGTATATACATATATCTTAATTGATCTCAACACATGGTATGTTCGACAAAGATGTAACTGATTACGATTCTATTTAGTTGTAAAACCGATTTTACATCTAAATGATGAACATTCAAAGCGAAAGAGCCACATTCTATTCAAAAGTGTGCAAGGCCCGAAAGGGTATAGTACATTCTTTAAACGAATTAAAACAAAACAATATACTGCCTATTATGATATATGGTGCCATTCTTCCTTTGACGCAGGACAGACTAAGAGACATTGTGCCTTAAAGAAGATATTTACGTCGGTCGAGAAAAGAACCAAGGCCAACAGTGTTGGATTCGATCAGTGTTATGTTTGCTTATTTTCTTTGTCTTTTGACTGAGCTTTTTACATATATAACCTGTGTAAATGTTTACCATAGAAAGAATATTATTTAAATGACAAGATGAGCCTTATTTATGCGTTTGTAATGCTCATAGATGGCTATTATTTATTTTCTAATCGTATTTTTGAAGAGTCATTCTCTATCTTTTTCTTCCCAAATAATAAAAAGTTATTTGTTTAAATAAACACTTTACAAATACTTAGATCGCAAACTAAATATTCATTTACAGATACCGAACCTTTTATTGTTCAAATCGGGAATCTTTCCATTTAAGGAATGCTATTAAGTACACAAATTCCACTATTTAGTGCATGTGTATAAATTATAAACTTTTGTATTAATTTTGAGATATATAGCATATCTTTTGTGTGACAGGGAATATTCTGTTTCTTTTGCAATACTAACTTTTCAAGTTATTGACATAATTGCAATTATATAATGGTTTTTTCTTCTTCCTTTTTTATATCTGCGTTTGATGCTTTAATCTCTATAAATAAGCAATTATCAATGAACAAAGTCACATGAAATATTCAGACTACAAAACAATCATCGAAAGTATAAATTACATGAACAGCAATGTTTAACCATCCGTTAGGGAATATTAGGTTTTGTACAGAATGGTTATTCAAAATGCAGTCAATACATCAACATTAATATCTACTTTATTTTTTTATTTAGTTGTATCCATGAAATATTCCTCTTTAAAAATAATGCTAGGATTTTAAAATGGCTGTTCTTATAAGATCATGAAAAATAGAAATCCTGTCTATTTCGTGTCAGGAAGAGTAGATACAAGTAACCAAGGGTGTTATTCGACAGAGAATTCCAAGTCACCTCAAAAGATCTATACAACAGCTTCAGATTTAATCTTCAGCAACTGTTGGGTGGAAGAGGTGACGGTGGGGTGGAGGGGCTGGGGAGGGGAGAATGCACAATGCCTTCCATTCAGGGATCAAAATGTCCTTCAAACATGCATATGTTTATTTTGAAGGGTCCCTAGAATTAAGAGGTATGGAGCTAGAATGTTTTTCTGTATTTTCAATTTATTCTCTTTCACATGTTTGCATATTATTGTTTATATTATACTAGTTGACAAAGTGAGACGTTCCTGATCATTTAAAGTCAAGAAATATTTGCGTCAGCACTTATATCAGGAAGGGTTTCTTTTGACACGATGTACCGTTTCCTGAGATCTAAATAAGGTGTTGATAACTGCAAATTTTATCAATATTCTAAAATATCTCTCTACAATTTCGTTTAAAGTTTGTTTGCACAAGCTAAAGATCTAGTTAATCTGCACACCTAGATGTGCATCATTTCTGGTATAGATTCCAAACGTTAATATAAATTTAGCCTAGGAATGAATTCGCAGTTGTATGAAATATTCATTAGATTTATTACAAGATACAAGGCATAAAGTTTCCATGGAATTGTTTGTTCACTTTTGCGCCAGAACCTTTACAATATAAATCAAGTATGCCTAAGGATTTAGTAATGACTTCTTTGTCTGATAGTGTCATGGTTATTGGAATGCTGTATGTTTCAAACAATGCAAATGGAATATTTGTGAGATAATGGTTTGGTTTAAGAGGAATTGCCAAACGGTATGTTGCTAGACGATTTTTAAGAGCATATCAAACATAATCTTGTCAGACTATATTTTTTTTAATTGGAAAGGATATTTAATCCCAACCGGATTTACCACTGTCTTTAAATTTATTATAAATTTCACAATATTTGTATCCACTGATCGCAATGTTCACGAAACAAGAAATGAAACAAAATCAGAAGGTCAAATTTCGTGACATACATTGCATTTCCAATTTGATCAATACAGTCGTCGATTTTCGGTAATGGAAATGAATCTGTGTTAGTGACACTATTCACCTCTCCATAATCAGTGCACATACGGAAAGTATTATCTGGTTTCGGAAGATGTATACAAGGTGAACTCCAGTCAGCTTTACTCGCTCTATGACATCATTCTCCAACATATACTGAATTTCTGTTTTCAAATGTTCCTGTTCGAGAGGGTTCATCCTGTATAGGTCTTGTTTCAATGGTGTGGAATTACCAACTTCAAAGTGAATGTAGATTTTATTTGTTCTTTTAGCATTATCTAGAAATAAGTGCTCATATTTAAGTAATAACTGGTTTAGTTCATTCTTTTCTTGTTGCTGCAAATGTGAAAGTTTCTGTTCCAGATTATTCATAATTTCTCAATTACGAAGATTCGTTACTCCAAAGTCAATAGAGTCCGATTGCCTTCCTTCGTTTAACCCTTTAAGATGCATTTCTTAACCAGATCATTCTCAGAACTTTTCTGTACTGACAGGGAAACATATAATAAATGATAGTGCAAAATGCTCTCTTGGACCTTTCGAATTTTCAGCAATGTTTTCAAAATAAGGAAAATATTTATCTACTTCAGTTTCTCTAGAACGGTGTAGTAAACTTATATTATTAGTAACATCAAAACTTGAATTTGCATGTAAAGACGGTATGTGCTTTTTGCTTGCCGGCTCAAATTCTTTTAATCTAATTTGAAATTCTCTTTCTTCCTTTTCTTTCTGTATTTACATTTGCATTTGTCTCTCGCTCCTTTTCTCCAATTGTATTTGCATTTTGTCTCTCTCGCGCTCTCATCTTTCTGCAATTGTATTTTCCTCGTTATGTATCTGAATCTGTCTTTTGTTAAGCTCAATCTTTCTTAACTCTAATTTAATTTTTTTATTTTAAGTTTAATTCCTTTCCTTTTATGTTAGAGTCAGATACAGATTCACTAATCAAATCCAAGATAGTTTTATCCAAAACACCCTTTTCCACCAAATATTGGGAGGAATAATTTGTATTTCTCTCTTCGTTAAAGAATCGTTTGCTTCAGACGGATCCCATTTTTGTGGCTAACTTAAGCAATTCATTCGTTTTCAAACAGTCTAACTGTTCCTGGGTAGGATTTGAATAATGGTCTCCACTTTAGATGACATTGTAAAAAACTTGTTGATTTACTAAAGATTTCTAAAATGTGAAATAATGCATCGGATTAAGAAAATACCAAAACAACGTGGATTAAAATTTTAAAAACAAAGTTTTCTGAAATATTTGAGAGAAATTCGTATGCAGGACGAGCCCTCACTTTTCTGTGACGACTATTCGCTCTTTAAAAGTGACAGAAAAAGAGTAAAGACAACAAACGTTGTACAAATTTAACAAATAATGTATTCGCATAGAATACAAAGTGAAAATGAAAACGAAGAACTTAAGGTATTTCAAAGAAAATCCCCAAATAATCAAGAATTAAAGTCCTACTAATTTAATGTCTTGTATAACATTCTGTAGAAGTCTCAAATTGATCCATAAACTGAAGGCGATAATGTGTCTGTTATAGCTCCTGGAGTGTTCATGTGCCAACAGTCCTTTTATTGAATCACAGAAATATAATTCCGGGTTTTCTTACACTATAAATTTTAACGACTGTCTCTATCTGAGACTTTTATCAGAGCACATTTGTGTTTCCGGATAAAATAATCACTGAATTCAATAATTTAAAGAAATAAAATTCAGTCCATCTGGACACAATATAATATAAAATTTCAAGGTGCTAGATCTTAAAGCAACTCATAAACCTTTCTCAGTTACACTATATATAGTTCTCTGCTTGACCTCAGGTCACATTTTAAAACTCTAAAAAAGAAAAACATTACCTAATGGAAAATAACCTAATAGAATGATGCTAACGTTTACAAAACAATAACCAAGATAATGTCTAATTCACCCACGAACCGCAAAACTTAGATCCAAATAAATATATTTGCTTCTTTTTTAAATAATAATACTGATGTTAAACCCATACAAATAGAGAATAATTTAGCTTTGTATTAGTTGTTTGAAATGAATTTTAAAAAAATTTAGTCTGGGTCAAGCAGAAATGAATCTAATTTTAGACAAGGTCAAGCCCAACCTACAATGTTACATTACAATAACATGCCATGAAAGGAAATAAAAAATAAAGCTAACTAGCAAACGAAGCAAATTAAATATACATAACAATTTAAAAAAAAATTAAATAACTTAAAGTAAACTAACAGTAACATCAGAAAAATATTTACGACGTAGTCATTGAAATAGCTTGATATGTCTACCTTACGGTGGTGTCCGCTATAGGTGACTAAATGCGTAGAGAGTATAAGACAATTATTCTGATTTAATTACCTTGTGCTAATTGGGAGTAGAGGAGTGTCCTATCATGAGCTTTCCCCTTTAAACTGATAGAATTGACTTCCTGTGGATATCAGCTGAAAGTTGACGGAGTTTAAAGTGCACAAAGCAAAAGGTGCGCTTTTGTTGAGTAGAAATGGCGTAAATACCGAATATAAACTTGAAAGAGAAATACATGCTAAAGGCACTAGTAATCCAAAATTATATCTAATGTGATAATGGAAGTTTTAAAAGTTAGATAATATTCAAAACCTTTTACTGCAATTGTCAGTCTTACGTAGTTTCCATGTATGTGTATTCAAGTAAAACATGGATGCATCTACAAAACTGAATCCAAGTTTTATTCTGAGGCAACGCTGATAACAGAGAATACTAGGGTAGGTGAAGTCCATTAGGCCGAAACGCATTCATAAGGCATATTCAACGAGTTCTTTCCATCGACTCGTGTTGTTTTGTACTTGATACATATCCCATCTTTAATGCTTTCCAAATATTTTCATCTTTATTGTATGAATGCATTTCAAAACGAATTAGGATTCATTAAATTTCGATTCGCTAGCGTCTAAAAATATATAAGAACAAATCAAGTTAGTTCTAATCTGGCTGTGTGATGTGCAGAAAAGGATTGAAGAGATGAATCGTATGTCAGATCAAGAGTGTAAGATTAAATGGGTATGTAGTAAAATTACAGTCAGGGTAAATTAGGTTCTCTTCCATTCATTTCCCTAAACTGTCTTGAAGAAATAGGAATCAAGTGTAATCATAGGGAACCTTCATATAAATTATGAAGGTCTACAATATTATAATAACTACATTGACTACATTGTTCTAAATATAAATATTGGGATTTGTCTTGAAGCAGTTGAACAAGTCGGATCCATTTTATAAAATTGTGAAGCACTGCATACATTTTTGATAATATGAAGTCGTCATTACGTATCATCAATAAATCATTTTCACTAGTTGTCTTATGATGTCACTCGTTTTAGATGTTTTCGGTCTGAACAATCTCACAATAGGTTGTCACGGTATGTTGTATTCAGGTATGAAGTAGTTACGTGATGAGCTACGTCTGAATCCACAAACAGTCCGTTTAACTTGAGAAGAGTCAAAATGAAAAATGCACCGTTGTCACGGATGTGGTCTTTCTCTTATCAAGCGAACTCGATGTTAATTTTTCATCATCACCTAAAAGTGCGCTTATACAATTGATTAAATACTCACTTTAATTAAAGGATCAAGTTTATTCAATCATTTCAGTTTAGTTTACGCTGCACCTTTCCACTGAACATTACAAATGAAATTGTTAATATCAAAATTACTATTTAAGTTTAAATCCACCATCGAATCATGCAGATACTTTCAAATACTATTGTAGAAGAAAACTCTCCAAAAATATCTATTTTTCGGTTGTTTTACACAAATTCCATTTTGTAGTCTTAAAAAGAATATCACGTTTATTTATTTTTTAAATTATCTCAAAATACAAAACAAAATATTGTTTATGTGACGAAATTATTCTGCTTTAACATTTGTGTTATAATTGGTTGTTAATAGCGAACTCCTGTAGAGATAATTTGGTCGTGAACACCAAAACAAAGTATATATCCCATATTACATATACATAGGGTCAAATCAAACTGAGGTTATATGAGGTTATAAGGCCCTGCTCACACAATTCTTTAAATGTATTGATTACTGTCTATAACCCTTTGTGGAAGCAGGTTGTTATTTCATAGTATATTAGCTGCGATTAAGAAGAATGAGTCCTTTTTAAAGTTAAAATTATTTTTTTCACAGCTTACATAACTAATACATTAAAACACATCATATTTATAATACCCTATTCTGTCAAAATCTATAAATGTGTCGATTTCTATGATAATATATTGCCTATAATTTGCGGTGAGATTTTGTGCTTCTATTTCGTGCTAGAAATGGATACATCTGACAAAGATATAGCAAAACTGACACACAAACTCAGCATTTTTAAACGGGAGAAACGTATACGCCAGGTTGTGTTTGAAACATGGATATATTCGAAACAGCCAATGTATATATCACTGTGACAATAACATTTAGATAACATCGCAAGAATGAATTTCAAATATATTCCAAGTTTCGAGAAAATGATAAATGAAATTTGAAAATGTCAGTAATAGACAAAATGTTCGATCATTTTCATATTTTCAAACCAAAATGAATAAGCAACATAATTCCCTTTCACTTTTTCTATGCATCGACTTATATAAAAGCAAAGTTAGAACACCGTGTTCATGAAACTAGTTTAATACTTTGATTGATGTGATATTGCAACGCTAATATATGCAAGATTTTCTGTTACTGTTCCGTGACCGGAATGAAAAATTCCTGCATTCCTTGGATAAAAGAAACGTGTGATACAAACTCAGCATCTTAGCAAATGGCATAAGGTACACGAGAGGTTTAAAGAAGGATAAAGTGGGAAAAAGTCCTCGTAAATATCGTCAGTTAAATGGATCAGAATAGCATTAAGATAGTAAAACAATAATGATTTTGAATATATACGAAGTTTCAATCAAGATATTAATCGAGTCAATTTATTAACAATTTCAAATGCAAGAAAAATTCTAAAAAATGTTGTATCAGTCTCATTATTTATAATCGAAATAGATCAGCGAGACAAACAAGTTATCCAAACTTCTTCAGGCACCAAAGATATGTGCATGAATTCCATACATGTCTGAAAATAATAACATAATACAAAGTCGAAACTAAATATAAACCACTCAAGTTCAGTTCAGTTTATATTTCGTTGAAAAGAAAACAACACATCACAGATATGACTTGTACCAGTAAATTATATTTACAATTGAAAATGTTATCTACACTTCAAAATTGAAAGTATTGTTATAAACCTCTTTTAATTAAACCCTGATATTGAAGATTTTGATCCTCTTTGTAAACTTAATAGATCCAATGGATTACGAGAAATAATCTTTCTCTCCAGAGAAGTTGGTACATTGTGATTAATAAATTCATAAAATAGGAGGAAGTGAGTATTTTCGTATTATTCTAGTAACGGGCAATCAGAAAATGTCATTTGACTAGATTAAAACAACCAGAAACACGCGTATTATTAGTCCTTGATGTCAGTGACCTTTGCAAATAAGGGAGCGCCAGCTACCGCAAAAAATACAGTTACCTCACAATAAAGGCTTATGATTGATTGTGTTTTACATTCGTCTGTCAGGAAGTAAATCTTGTATAAAATTCCTGATTTGAGCATAGAAGAATCATATCCACTTGCACCGAGCCAAAAAGGTATCCTACTCTGAAAATAGCCAGGTATTTCTGAAATATGAAGATCATCATAAGTTTAGCTCTTTGCATGCTGGTTGCTGCAGTTTCAGGTAAGATACGATTATTCAATTTATCGTTAGATAAATACACGTAGCGAGATATATTTCTCGCAGTTTAGGATCTATCTAGCTGTCTGTCCGTCTATCTGATGGTAAGTATGTATCTGCATGTGTCTTTAAATATTGATGATATGCAAATATTTAGATCTATGCATGTTATTGCATGTATGTGGTTGTATATGAGAGTACAGATGTAATATACATCGTAGCAAGAAGAGCCGTTCGAAACTTCGTTTTATTTGTTCTTGTATTTTGTCTGCGAATATCAGCAGCTAGATATGTAGCTTTTGTAAAGTAAATACATTTTTGTGTTTTCTTCTTGTTTCATTTAGGTAATCATCCGACGTAGCTAAGTACCCGTAAAAACGTAATTATTATAATTCCGAAAGGTGTTTGGGCTGACTCCACACCAGTTCTAAAATTACCTACAAGAAGCTGACAGAAAAGTCTCTCGATCTGTGTGTGTGTGTGTGTGTCTGTTTGTGTGTGTGTGTGTGTGTGTGTGTGTGTGTCTTCATAAATAATAGATCTGTTTCGGAATATAATTTTAGGGAGTTTCATCTCATTATCTGTCCTTTGCCCTGCATATATTTGTATAGAAACATCTAAATGGATACAGAGTGGACCAGAATACTTATCCATGTACAAAGCAGATTAATATAGTCATGTATATTGCTCTTTGTTCGACATATAAAGCTTTTTGTTACCTGTCCTGAATAATGCATATTAGTATCTCCATTATTATCATATAAATATCTTTTTTATTACTTTGCAGCCCAGCTGTATGGCAGAGGCATTGGAGGTATTGGTGGCCTCGGAGGCATTGGAGGTATCGGTGGCATTGGAGGTATTGGAGCCATAGATGGTATCGGAGGCATTGGTGGTCCGTTTGTGGATAACTGGGGAGTAGGCGGTGGAATTGGAATTGGAAGTACATATTGCCCAAGCACTTATTGCTTGAACGGACAGTGTAGCCAATTGGTTCGCTATGCCTACTATTTGGGTCGACGTTGCTACTGCAGTTGTACAGGATACTAACTTGTCAAGACGTCTATTGTACAGTTGTTACAAATTATTTATTGATTCATTTCATTGAAAATTATTCATGCTTATTTCACATTCCTTCAACCAATAAATTTAAAACGCTGCTCTCGTCTTCAGATAGTTTTATTTCTATATGCATTAAGAGTAATAAACATAGAACCAGAAACACACTATCAGGAAGTAAATAAAAACATGACTCAGTAAAGATGATAGACGCCTTTGAAGACTTACATGCATAGTAGGTTTTGTGTTGCTCACTAGAGACACGAAATCTATCATACTTTTGTCTATTCGATGGATGGTAGAGAATATGTCCACGATATCTTTATAAAGATGCACATTGAAAACATGGTTCCACAGCAAAACAATTAATTGGTTTGGAAATAAATAAATATTTGAACAATTTATCTAATGATAGTAAATACAACAATGATGAATGCGCTGTTGAGTATATTAGCATTAGTTTTATTTATTCTTAGTCCCGTGTGTAAATATAAATGGTCCTTTTATTATCAATTTGAAATATTTAGCCAAATTTAGAAGAAAAACAAACAATAATCATAAAACAAGCAATATCAATATAATGAGCTATTAGTGATTGTGTTTTCTTGTTATAATATAATGGTGTATGACTGAATAATAATAATAATAATAATAATAATAATAATAATAATAATAATAATAATAATAAAGTAATAATAATAATAATAATAATAATAATAATAATGGAGATGAGGAGGGGAAAGAAGGCGAAGATGATTATGATGATAAGTATTATGATGGGTTGTCATTTGTTCTTTTAGAATAATTTGCCGAAAACGCCATATGACAATATGATTAATTATTAATGATGAATACAAGGTTGAAGCCGATACATGCCCAATATTTTCTTATCAGCTCTATTCGGCATTTAAGGTTATTAATTTACATTGCTGAAAAAGAAATGTATTTTCTTAGCGGATGTGGTACTAAATTCATCATGTTCAGTTGAATTGGTAAATGGAAACGCGGGTAATGAAAAATGTTATGATATAATACATCATAACACAAAGCTGCTTTAATTCCTGATTGCGATTATTTTATCTAAGCATCCTATCTATCGCTCTCTATCTCCGAAATATATCCATTTACAATAACGTATCTATCTTTCAATTTATCTCTCTGATCTTATACAATGATCTGTGGTAATTATATCATCATTTCGAGCCCTTTCCATTCTTTCATAATATACATACATCTCTCTCTCTCCCTTTCTCTCTCTCTCTCTCTCTCTCTCTCTATCTATCTATCTATATATATATATATATATATATATATATATATATATATATATATATATATATATATATATATATATATATATATATATACATATATGTTTGTATATACATATATCTTAATTGATCTCAACACATGGTATGTTCGACAAAGATGTAACTGATTACGATTCTATTTAGTTGTAAAACCGATTTTACATCTAAATGATGAACATTCAAAGCGAAAGAGCCACATTCTATTCAAAAGTGTGCAAGGCCCGAAAGGGTATAGTACATTCTTTAAACGAATTAAAACAAAACAATATACTGCCTATTATGATATATGGTGCCATTCTTCCTTTGACGCAGGACAGACTAAGAGACATTGTGCCTTAAAGAAGATATTTACGTCGGTCGAGAAAAGAACCAAGGCCAACAGTGTTGGATTCGATCAGTGTTATGTTTGCTTATTTTCTTTGTCTTTTGACTGAGCTTTTTACATATATAACCTGTGTAAATGTTTACCATAGAAAGAATATTATTTAAATGACAAGATGAGCCTTATTTATGCGTTTGTAATGCTCATAGATGGCTATTATTTATTTTCTAATCGTATTTTTGAAGAGTCATTCTCTATCTTTTTCTTCCCAAATAATAAAAAGTTATTTGTTTAAATAAACACTTTACAAATACTTAGATCGCAAACTAAATATTCATTTACAGATACCGAACCTTTTATTGTTCAAATCGGGAATCTTTCCATTTAAGGAATGCTATTAAGTACACAAATTCCACTATTTAGTGCATGTGTATAAATTATAAACTTTTGTATTAATTTTGAGATATATAGCATATCTTTTGTGTGACAGGGAATATTCTGTTTCTTTTGCAATACTAACTTTTCAAGTTATTGACATAATTGCAATTATATAATGGTTTTTTCTTCTTCCTTTTTTATATCTGCGTTTGATGCTTTAATCTCTATAAATAAGCAATTATCAATGAACAAAGTCACATGAAATATTCAGACTACAAAACAATCATCGAAAGTATAAATTACATGAACAGCAATGTTTAACCATCCGTTAGGGAATATTAGGTTTTGTACAGAATGGTTATTCAAAATGCAGTCAATACATCAACATTAATATCTACTTTATTTTTTTATTTAGTTGTATCCATGAAATATTCCTCTTTAAAAATAATGCTAGGATTTTAAAATGGCTGTTCTTATAAGATCATGAAAAATAGAAATCCTGTCTATTTCGTGTCAGGAAGAGTAGATACAAGTAACCAAGGGTGTTATTCGACAGAGAATTCCAAGTCACCTCAAAAGATCTATACAACAGCTTCAGATTTAATCTTCAGCAACTGTTGGGTGGAAGAGGTGACGGTGGGGTGGAGGGGCTGGGGAGGGGAGAATGCACAATGCCTTCCATTCAGGGATCAAAATGTCCTTCAAACATGCATATGTTTATTTTGAAGGGTCCCTAGAATTAAGAGGTATGGAGCTAGAATGTTTTTCTGTATTTTCAATTTATTCTCTTTCACATGTTTGCATATTATTGTTTATATTATACTAGTTGACAAAGTGAGACGTTCCTGATCATTTAAAGTCAAGAAATATTTGCGTCAGCACTTATATCAGGAAGGGTTTCTTTTGACACGATGTACCGTTTCCTGAGATCTAAATAAGGTGTTGATAACTGCAAATTTTATCAATATTCTAAAATATCTCTCTACAATTTCGTTTAAAGTTTGTTTGCACAAGCTAAAGATCTAGTTAATCTGCACACCTAGATGTGCATCATTTCTGGTATAGATTCCAAACGTTAATATAAATTTAGCCTAGGAATGAATTCGCAGTTGTATGAAATATTCATTAGATTTATTACAAGATACAAGGCATAAAGTTTCCATGGAATTGTTTGTTCACTTTTGCGCCAGAACCTTTACAATATAAATCAAGTATGCCTAAGGATTTAGTAATGACTTCTTTGTCTGATAGTGTCATGGTTATTGGAATGCTGTATGTTTCAAACAATGCAAATGGAATATTTGTGAGATAATGGTTTGGTTTAAGAGGAATTGCCAAACGGTATGTTGCTAGACGATTTTTAAGAGCATATCAAACATAATCTTGTCAGACTATATTTTTTTTAATTGGAAAGGATATTTAATCCCAACCGGATTTACCACTGTCTTTAAATTTATTATAAATTTCACAATATTTGTATCCACTGATCGCAATGTTCACGAAACAAGAAATGAAACAAAATCAGAAGGTCAAATTTCGTGACATACATTGCATTTCCAATTTGATCAATACAGTCGTCGATTTTCGGTAATGGAAATGAATCTGTGTTAGTGACACTATTCACCTCTCCATAATCAGTGCACATACGGAAAGTATTATCTGGTTTCGGAAGATGTATACAAGGTGAACTCCAGTCAGCTTTACTCGCTCTATGACATCATTCTCCAACATATACTGAATTTCTGTTTTCAAATGTTCCTGTTCGAGAGGGTTCATCCTGTATAGGTCTTGTTTCAATGGTGTGGAATTACCAACTTCAAAGTGAATGTAGATTTTATTTGTTCTTTTAGCATTATCTAGAAATAAGTGCTCATATTTAAGTAATAACTGGTTTAGTTCATTCTTTTCTTGTTGCTGCAAATGTGAAAGTTTCTGTTCCAGATTATTCATAATTTCTCAATTACGAAGATTCGTTACTCCAAAGTCAATAGAGTCCGATTGCCTTCCTTCGTTTAACCCTTTAAGATGCATTTCTTAACCAGATCATTCTCAGAACTTTTCTGTACTGACAGGGAAACATATAATAAATGATAGTGCAAAATGCTCTCTTGGACCTTTCGAATTTTCAGCAATGTTTTCAAAATAAGGAAAATATTTATCTACTTCAGTTTCTCTAGAACGGTGTAGTAAACTTATATTATTAGTAACATCAAAACTTGAATTTGCATGTAAAGACGGTATGTGCTTTTTGCTTGCCGGCTCAAATTCTTTTAATCTAATTTGAAATTCTCTTTCTTCCTTTTCTTTCTGTATTTACATTTGCATTTGTCTCTCGCTCCTTTTCTCCAATTGTATTTGCATTTTGTCTCTCTCGCGCTCTCATCTTTCTGCAATTGTATTTTCCTCGTTATGTATCTGAATCTGTCTTTTGTTAAGCTCAATCTTTCTTAACTCTAATTTAATTTTTTTATTTTAAGTTTAATTCCTTTCCTTTTATGTTAGAGTCAGATACAGATTCACTAATCAAATCCAAGATAGTTTTATCGAAAACACCCTTTTCCACCAAATATTGGGAGGAATAATTTGTATTTCTCTCTTCGTTAAAGAATCGTTTGCTTCAGACGGATCCCATTTTTGTGGCTAACTTAAGCAATTCATTCGTTTTCAAACAGTCTAACTGTTCCTGGGTAGGATTTGAATAATGGTCTCCACTTTAGATGACATTGTAAAAAACTTGTTGATTTACTAAAGATTTCTAAAATGTGAAATAATGCATTGGATTAAGAAAATACCAAAACAACGTGGATTAAAATTTTAAAAACAAAGTTTTCTGAAATATTTGAGAGAAATTCGTATGCAGGACGAGCCCTCACTTTTCTGTGACGACTATTCGCTCTTTAAAAGTGACAGAAAAAGAGTAAAGACAACAAACGTTGTACAAATTTAACAAATAATGTATTCGCATAGAATACAAAGTGAAAATGAAAACGAAGAACTTAAGGTATTTCAAAGAAAATCCCCAAATAATCAAGAATTAAAGTCCTACTAATTTAATGTCTTGTATAACATTCTGTAGAAGTCTCAAATTGATCCATAAACTGAAGGCGATAATGTGTCTGTTATAGCTCCTGGAGTGTTCATGTGCCAACAGTCCTTTTATTGAATCACAGAAATATAATTCCGGGTTTTCTTACACTATAAATTTTAACGACTGTCTCTATCTGAGACTTTTATCAGAGCACATTTGTGTTTCCGGATAAAATAATCACTGAATTCAATAATTTAAAGAAATAAAATTCAGTCCATCTGGACACAATATAATATAAAATTTCAAGGTGCTAGATCTTAAAGCAACTCATAAACCTTTCTCAGTTACACTATATATAGTTCTCTGCTTGACCTCAGGTCACATTTTAAAACTCTAAAAAAGAAAAACATTACCTAATGGAAAATAACCTAATAGAATGATGCTAACGTTTACAAAACAATAACCAAGATAATGTCTAATTCACCCACGAACCGCAAAACTTAGATCCAAATAAATATATTTGCTTCTTTTTTAAATAATAATACTGATGTTAAACCCATACAAATAGAGAATAATTTAGCTTTGTATTAGTTGTTTGAAATGAATTTTAAAAAAATTTAGTCTGGGTCAAGCAGAAATGAATCTAATTTTAGACAAGGTCAAGCCCAACCTACAATGTTACATTACAATAACATGCCATGAAAGGAAATAAAAAATAAAGCTAACTAGCAAACGAAGCAAATTAAATATACATAACAATTTAAAAAAAAATTAAATAACTTAAAGTAAACTAACAGTAACATCAGAAAAATATTTACGACGTAGTCATTGAAATAGCTTGATATGTCTACCTTACGGTGGTGTCCGCTATAGGTGACTAAATGCGTAGAGAGTATAAGACAATTATTCTGATTTAATTACCTTGTGCTAATTGGGAGTAGAGGAGTGTCCTATCATGAGCTTTCCCCTTTAAACTGATAGAATTGACTTCCTGTGGATATCAGCTGAAAGTTGACGGAGTTTAAAGTGCACAAAGCAAAAGGTGCGCTTTTGTTGAGTAGAAATGGCGTAAATACCGAATATAAACTTGAAAGAGAAATACATGCTAAAGGCACTAGTAATCCAAAATTATATCTAATGTGATAATGGAAGTTTTAAAAGTTAGATAATATTCAAAACCTTTTACTGCAATTGTCAGTCTTACGTAGTTTCCATGTATGTGTATTCAAGTAAAACATGGATGCATCTACAAAACTGAATCCAAGTTTTATTCTGAGGCAACGCTGATAACAGAGAATACTAGGGTAGGTGAAGTCCATTAGGCCGAAACGCATTCATAAGGCATATTCAACGAGTTCTTTCCATCGACTCGTGTTGTTTTGTACTTGATACATATCCCATCTTTAATGCTTTCCAAATATTTTCATCTTTATTGTATGAATGCATTTCAAAACGAATTAGGATTCATTAAATTTCGATTCGCTAGCGTCTAAAAATATATAAGAACAAATCAAGTTAGTTCTAATCTGGCTGTGTGATGTGCAGAAAAGGATTGAAGAGATGAATCGTATGTCAGATCAAGAGTGTAAGATTAAATGGGTATGTAGTAAAATTACAGTCAGGGTAAATTAGGTTCTCTTCCATTCATTTCCCTAAACTGTCTTGAAGAAATAGGAATCAAGTGTAATCATAGGGAACCTTCATATAAATTATGAAGGTCTACAATATTATAATAACTACATTGACTACATTGTTCTAAATATAAATATTGGGATTTGTCTTGAAGCAGTTGAACAAGTCGGATCCATTTTATAAAATTGTGAAGCACTGCATACATTTTTGATAATATGAAGTCGTCATTACGTATCATCAATAAATCATTTTCACTAGTTGTCTTATGATGTCACTCGTTTTAGATGTTTTCGGTCTGAACAATCTCACAATAGGTTGTCACGGTATGTTGTATTCAGGTATGAAGTAGTTACGTGATGAGCTACGTCTGAATCCACAAACAGTCCGTTTAACTTGAGAAGAGTCAAAATGAAAAATGCACCGTTGTCACGGATGTGGTCTTTCTCTTATCAAGCGAACTCGATGTTAATTTTTCATCATCACCTAAAAGTGCGCTTATACAATTGATTAAATACTCACTTTAATTAAAGGATCAAGTTTATTCAATCATTTCAGTTTAGTTTACGCTGCACCTTTCCACTGAACATTACAAATGAAATTGTTAATATCAAAATTACTATTTAAGTTTAAATCCACCATCGAATCATGCAGATACTTTCAAATACGATTGTAGAAGAAAACTCTCCAAAAATATCTATTTTTCGGTTGTTTTACACAAATTCCATTTTGTAGTCTTAAAAAGAATATCACGTTTATTTATTTTTTAAATTATCTCAAAATACAAAACAAAATATTGTTTATGTGACGAAATTATTCTGCTTTAACATTTGTGTTATAATTGGTTGTTAATAGCGAACTCCTGTAGAGATAATTTGGTCGTGAACACCAAAACAAAGTATATATCCCATATTACATATACATAGGGTCAAATCAAACTGAGGTTATATGAGGTTATAAGGCCCTGCTCACACAATTCTTTAAATGTATTGATTACTGTCTATAACCCTTTGTGGAAGCAGGTTGTTATTTCATAGTATATTAGCTGCGATTAAGAAGAATGAGTCCTTTTTAAAGTTAAAATTATTTTTTTCACAGCTTACATAACTAATACATTAAAACACATCATATTTATAATACCCTATTCTGTCAAAATCTATAAATGTGTCGATTTCTATGATAATATATTGCCTATAATTTGCGGTGAGATTTTGTGCTTCTATTTCGTGCTAGAAATGGATACATCTGACAAAGATATAGCAAAACTGACACACAAACTCAGCATTTTTAAACGGGAGAAACGTATACGCCAGGTTGTGTTTGAAACATGGATATATTCGAAACAGCCAATGTATATATCACTGTGACAATAACATTTAGATAACATCGCAAGAATGAATTTCAAATATATTCCAAGTTTCGAGAAAATGATAAATGAAATTTGAAAATGTCAGTAATAGACAAAATGTTCGATCATTTTCATATTTTCAAACCAAAATGAATAAGCAACATAATTCCCTTTCACTTTTTCTATGCATCGACTTATATAAAAGCAAAGTTAGAACACCGTGTTCATGAAACTAGTTTAATACTTTGATTGATGTGATATTGCAACGCTAATATATGCAAGATTTTCTGTTACTGTTCCGTGACCGGAATGAAAAATTCCTGCATTCCTTGGATAAAAGAAACGTGTGATACAAACTCAGCATCTTAGCAAATGGCATAAGGTACACGAGAGGTTTAAAGAAGGATAAAGTGGGAAAAAGTCCTCGTAAATATCGTCAGTTAAATGGATCAGAATAGCATTAAGATAGTAAAACAATAATGATTTTGAATATATACGAAGTTTCAATCAAGATATTAATCGAGTCAATTTATTAACAATTTCAAATGCAAGAAAAATTCTAAAAAATGTTGTATCAGTCTCATTATTTATAATCGAAATAGATCAGCGAGACAAACAAGTTATCCAAACTTCTTCAGGCACCAAAGATATGTGCATGAATTCCATACATGTCTGAAAATAATAACATAATACAAAGTCGAAACTAAATATAAACCACTCAAGTTCAGTTCAGTTTATATTTCGTTGAAAAGAAAACAACACATCACAGATATGACTTGTACCAGTAAATTATATTTACAATTGAAAATGTTATCTACACTTCAAAATTGAAAGTATTGTTATAAACCTCTTTTAATTAAACCCTGATATTGAAGATTTTGATCCTCTTTGTAAACTTAATAGATCCAATGGATTACGAGAAATAATCTTTCTCTCCAGAGAAGTTGGTACATTGTGATTAATAAATTCATAAAATAGGAGGAAGTGAGTATTTTCGTATTATTCTAGTAACGGGCAATCAGAAAATGTCATTTGACTAGATTAAAACAACCAGAAACACGCGTATTATTAGTCCTTGATGTCAGTGACCTTTGCAAATAAGGGAGCGCCAGCTACCGCAAAAAATACAGTTACCTCACAATAAAGGCTTATGATTGATTGTGTTTTACATTCGTCTGTCAGGAAGTAAATCTTGTATAAAAGGCCTGATTTGAGCATAGAAGAATCATATCCACTTGCACCGAGCCAAAAAGGTATCCTACTCTGAAAATAGCCAGGTATTTCTGAAATATGAAGATCATCATAAGTTTAGCTCTTTGCATGCTGGTTGCTGCAGTTTCAGGTAAGATACGATTATTCAATTTATCGTTAGATAAATACACGTAGCGAGATATATTTCTCGCAGTTTAGGATCTATCTAGCTGTCTGTCCGTCTATCTGATGGTAAGTATGTATCTGCATGTGTCTTTAAATATTGATGATATGCAAATATTTAGATCTATGCATGTTATTGCATGTATGTGGTTGTATATGAGAGTACAGATGTAATATACATCGTAGCAAGAAGAGCCGTTCGAAACTTCGTTTTATTTGTTCTTGTATTTTGTCTGCGAATATCAGCAGCTAGATATGTAGCTTTTGTAAAGTAAATACATTTTTGTGTTTTCTTCTTGTTTCATTTAGGTAATCATCCGACGTAGCTAAGTACCCGTAAAAACGTAATTATTATAATTCCGAAAGGTGTTTGGGCTGACTCCACACCAGTTCTAAAATTACCTACAAGAAGCTGACAGAAAAGTCTCTCGATCTGTGTGTGTGTGTGTGTGTCTGTTTGTGTGTGTGTGTGTGTGTGTGTGTGTGTGTCTTCATAAATAATAGATCTGTTTCGGAATATAATTTTAGGGAGTTTCATCTCATTATCTGTCCTTTGCCCTGCATATATTTGTATAGAAACATCTAAATGGATACAGAGTGGACCAGAATACTTATCCATGTACAAAGCAGATTAATATAGTCATGTATATTGCTCTTTGTTCGACATATAAAGCTTTTTGTTACCTGTCCTGAATAATGCATATTAGTATCTCCATTATTATCATATAAATATCTTTTTTATTACTTTGCAGCCCAGCTGTATGGCAGAGGCATTGGAGGTATTGGTGGCCTCGGAGGCATTGGAGGTATCGGTGGCATTGGAGGTATTGGAGCCATAGATGGTATCGGAGGCATTGGTGGTCCGTTTGTGGATAACTGGGGAGTAGGCGGTGGAATTGGAATTGGAAGTACATATTGCCCAAGCACTTATTGCTTGAACGGACAGTGTAGCCAATTGGTTCGCTATGCCTACTATTTGGGTCGACGTTGCTACTGCAGTTGTACAGGATACTAACTTGTCAAGACGTCTATTGTACAGTTGTTACAAATTATTTATTGATTCATTTCATTGAAAATTATTCATGCTTATTTCACATTCCTTCAACCAATAAATTTAAAACGCTGCTCTCGTCTTCAGATAGTTTTATTTCTATATGCATTAAGAGTAATAAACATAGAACCAGAAACACACTATCAGGAAGTAAATAAAAACATGACTCAGTAAAGATGATAGACGCCTTTGAAGACTTACATGCATAGTAGGTTTTGTGTTGCTCACTAGAGACACGAAATCTATCATACTTTTGTCTATTCGATGGATGGTAGAGAATATGTCCACGATATCTTTATAAAGATGCACATTGAAAACATGGTTCCACAGCAAAACAATTAATTGGTTTGGAAATAAATAAATATTTGAACAATTTATCTAATGATAGTAAATACAACAATGATGAATGCGCTGTTGAGTATATTAGCATTAGTTTTATTTATTCTTAGTCCCGTGTGTAAATATAAATGGTCCTTTTATTATCAATTTGAAATATTTAGCCAAATTTAGAAGAAAAACAAACAATAATCATAAAACAAGCAATATCAATATAATGAGCTATTAGTGATTGTGTTTTCTTGTTATAATATAATGGTGTATGACTGAATAATAATAATAATAATAATAATAATAATAATAATAATAATAAAGTAATAATAATAATAATAATAATAATAATAATAATAATAATAATGGAGATGAGGAGGGGAAAGAAGGCGAAGATGATTATGATGATAAGTATTATGATGGGTTGTCATTTGTTCTTTTAGAATAATTTGCCGAAAACGCCATATGACAATATGATTAATTATTAATGATGAATACAAGGTTGAAGCCGATACATGCCCAATATTTTCTTATCAGCTCTATTCGGCATTTAAGGTTATTAATTTACATTGCTGAAAAAGAAATGTATTTTCTTAGCGGATGTGGTACTAAATTCATCATGTTCAGTTGAATTGGTAAATGGAAACGCGGGTAATGAAAAATGTTATGATATAATACATCATAACACAAAGCTGCTTTAATTCCTGATTGCGATTATTTTATCTAAGCATCCTATCTATCGCTCTCTATCTCCGAAATATATCCATTTACAATAACGTATCTATCTTTCAATTTATCTCTCTGATCTTATACAATGATCTGTGGTAATTATATCATCATTTCGAGCCCTTTCCATTCTTTCATAATATACATACATCTCTCTCTCTCCCTTTCTCTCTCTCTCTCTCTCTCTCTCTCTCTCTATCTATCTATCTATCTATATATATATATATATATATATATATATATATATATATATATATATATATATATATATATATATATATATATATATATATATATATATATATATACATATATGTTTGTATATACATATATCTTAATTGATCTCAACACATGGTATGTTCGACAAAGATGTAACTGATTACGATTCTATTTAGTTGTAAAACCGATTTTACATCTAAATGATGAACATTCAAAGCGAAAGAGCCACATTCTATTCAAAAGTGTGCAAGGCCCGAAAGGGTATAGTACATTCTTTAAACGAATTAAAACAAAACAATATACTGCCTATTATGATATATGGTGCCATTCTTCCTTTGACGCAGGACAGACTAAGAGACATTGTGCCTTAAAGAAGATATTTACGTCGGTCGAGAAAAGAACCAAGGCCAACAGTGTTGGATTCGATCAGTGTTATGTTTGCTTATTTTCTTTGTCTTTTGACTGAGCTTTTTACATATATAACCTGTGTAAATGTTTACCATAGAAAGAATATTATTTAAATGACAAGATGAGCCTTATTTATGCGTTTGTAATGCTCATAGATGGCTATTATTTATTTTCTAATCGTATTTTTGAAGAGTCATTCTCTATCTTTTTCTTCCCAAATAATAAAAAGTTATTTGTTTAAATAAACACTTTACAAATACTTAGATCGCAAACTAAATATTCATTTACAGATACCGAACCTTTTATTGTTCAAATCGGGAATCTTTCCATTTAAGGAATGCTATTAAGTACACAAATTCCACTATTTAGTGCATGTGTATAAATTATAAACTTTTGTATTAATTTTGAGATATATAGCATATCTTTTGTGTGACAGGGAATATTCTGTTTCTTTTGCAATACTAACTTTTCAAGTTATTGACATAATTGCAATTATATAATGGTTTTTTCTTCTTCCTTTTTTATATCTGCGTTTGATGCTTTAATCTCTATAAATAAGCAATTATCAATGAACAAAGTCACATGAAATATTCAGACTACAAAACAATCATCGAAAGTATAAATTACATGAACAGCAATGTTTAACCATCCGTTAGGGAATATTAGGTTTTGTACAGAATGGTTATTCAAAATGCAGTCAATACATCAACATTAATATCTACTTTATTTTTTTATTTAGTTGTATCCATGAAATATTCCTCTTTAAAAATAATGCTAGGATTTTAAAATGGCTGTTCTTATAAGATCATGAAAAATAGAAATCCTGTCTATTTCGTGTCAGGAAGAGTAGATACAAGTAACCAAGGGTGTTATTCGACAGAGAATTCCAAGTCACCTCAAAAGATCTATACAACAGCTTCAGATTTAATCTTCAGCAACTGTTGGGTGGAAGAGGTGACGGTGGGGTGGAGGGGCTGGGGAGGGGAGAATGCACAATGCCTTCCATTCAGGGATCAAAATGTCCTTCAAACATGCATATGTTTATTTTGAAGGGTCCCTAGAATTAAGAGGTATGGAGCTAGAATGTTTTTCTGTATTTTCAATTTATTCTCTTTCACATGTTTGCATATTATTGTTTATATTATACTAGTTGACAAAGTGAGACGTTCCTGATCATTTAAAGTCAAGAAATATTTGCGTCAGCACTTATATCAGGAAGGGTTTCTTTTGACACGATGTACCGTTTCCTGAGATCTAAATAAGGTGTTGATAACTGCAAATTTTATCAATATTCTAAAATATCTCTCTACAATTTCGTTTAAAGTTTGTTTGCACAAGCTAAAGATCTAGTTAATCTGCACACCTAGATGTGCATCATTTCTGGTATAGATTCCAAACGTTAATATAAATTTAGCCTAGGAATGAATTCGCAGTTGTATGAAATATTCATTAGATTTATTACAAGATACAAGGCATAAAGTTTCCATGGAATTGTTTGTTCACTTTTGCGCCAGAACCTTTACAATATAAATCAAGTATGCCTAAGGATTTAGTAATGACTTCTTTGTCTGATAGTGTCATGGTTATTGGAATGCTGTATGTTTCAAACAATGCAAATGGAATATTTGTGAGATAATGGTTTGGTTTAAGAGGAATTGCCAAACGGTATGTTGCTAGACGATTTTTAAGAGCATATCAAACATAATCTTGTCAGACTATATTTTTTTTAATTGGAAAGGATATTTAATCCCAACCGGATTTACCACTGTCTTTAAATTTATTATAAATTTCACAATATTTGTATCCACTGATCGCAATGTTCACGAAACAAGAAATGAAACAAAATCAGAAGGTCAAATTTCGTGACATACATTGCATTTCCAATTTGATCAATACAGTCGTCGATTTTCGGTAATGGAAATGAATCTGTGTTAGTGACACTATTCACCTCTCCATAATCAGTGCACATACGGAAAGTATTATCTGGTTTCGGAAGATGTATACAAGGTGAACTCCAGTCAGCTTTACTCGCTCTATGACATCATTCTCCAACATATACTGAATTTCTGTTTTCAAATGTTCCTGTTCGAGAGGGTTCATCCTGTATAGGTCTTGTTTCAATGGTGTGGAATTACCAACTTCAAAGTGAATGTAGATTTTATTTGTTCTTTTAGCATTATCTAGAAATAAGTGCTCATATTTAAGTAATAACTGGTTTAGTTCATTCTTTTCTTGTTGCTGCAAATGTGAAAGTTTCTGTTCCAGATTATTCATAATTTCTCAATTACGAAGATTCGTTACTCCAAAGTCAATAGAGTCCGATTGCCTTCCTTCGTTTAACCCTTTAAGATGCATTTCTTAACCAGATCATTCTCAGAACTTTTCTGTACTGACAGGGAAACATATAATAAATGATAGTGCAAAATGCTCTCTTGGACCTTTCGAATTTTCAGCAATGTTTTCAAAATAAGGAAAATATTTATCTACTTCAGTTTCTCTAGAACGGTGTAGTAAACTTATATTATTAGTAACATCAAAACTTGAATTTGCATGTAAAGACGGTATGTGCTTTTTGCTTGCCGGCTCAAATTCTTTTAATCTAATTTGAAATTCTCTTTCTTCCTTTTCTTTCTGTATTTACATTTGCATTTGTCTCTCGCTCCTTTTCTCCAATTGTATTTGCATTTTGTCTCTCTCGCGCTCTCATCTTTCTGCAATTGTATTTTCCTCGTTATGTATCTGAATCTGTCTTTTGTTAAGCTCAATCTTTCTTAACTCTAATTTAATTTTTTTATTTTAAGTTTAATTCCTTTCCTTTTATGTTAGAGTCAGATACAGATTCACTAATCAAATCCAAGATAGTTTTATCCAAAACACCCTTTTCCACCAAATATTGGGAGGAATAATTTGTATTTCTCTCTTCGTTAAAGAATCGTTTGCTTCAGACGGATCCCATTTTTGTGGCTAACTTAAGCAATTCATTCGTTTTCAAACAGTCTAACTGTTCCTGGGTAGGATTTGAATAATGGTCTCCACTTTAGATGACATTGTAAAAAACTTGTTGATTTACTAAAGATTTCTAAAATGTGAAATAATGCATTGGATTAAGAAAATACCAAAACAACGTGGATTAAAATTTTAAAAACAAAGTTTTCTGAAATATTTGAGAGAAATTCGTATGCAGGACGAGCCCTCACTTTTCTGTGACGACTATTTGCTCTTAAAAAAGTAATAAAAAAGAGTAAAGACAACAAACGTTGTACAAATTTAACAAATAATGTATTCGCATAGAATACAAAGTGAAAATGAAAAAGAAGAACTTAAGGTATTTCAAAGAAAATCCCAAAATAATCAAGAATTAAAGTCCTACTAATTTAATGTCTTGTATAACATTCTGTAGAAGTCTCAAATTGATCCATAAACTGAAGGCGATAATGTGTCTGTTATAGCTCCTGGAGTGTTCATGTGCCAACAGTCCTTTTATTGAATGACAGAAATATAATTCCGGGTTGTCTTACACTATAAATTTTAACGACTGTCTCTAAGACTTTTAACAGAGCACATTTGTATTTCCGGATAAAATAATCACTGAATTCAATAATTTAAAGAAATAAAATTCAGTCCATCTGGACACAATATAATATAAAATTTCAAGGTGCTAGATCTTAAAGCAACTCATAAACCTTTCTCAGTTACACTATATATAGTTCTCTGCTTGACCTCAGGTCACATTTTAAAATTCTAAAAAAGATAAACATTACCTAATGGAAAATAACCTAATAGAATGATGCTAACGTTTACAAAACAATAACCAAGATAATGTCTAATTCACCCACGAACCGCAAAACTTAGATCCAAATAAATATATTTGCTTCTTTTTTAAATAATAATACTGATGTTAAACCCATACAAATAGAGAATAATTTAGCTTTGTATTAGTTGTTTGAAATGAAGTTAAAAAAAATTTAGTCTGGGTCAAGCAGAAATGAATCTAATTTTAGACAAAGTCAAGCCCAACCTACAATGTTACATTACAATAGCATGCCATGAAGGGAAATAAAAAATAAAGCTAACTAGCAAACGAAGCAAATTAAATATACATAACAATTTAAAAAAAATTAAATAACTTAAAGTAAACTAACAGTAACATCAGAAAAATATTTACGACGTAGTCATTGAAATAGCTTGATATGTCTACCTTACGGTGGTGTCCGCTATGGGTGACTAAATGCGTTGAGAGTATTAGACAATTATTCTGATTTAATTACCTTGTGCTAATTGGGAGTAGAGGAGTGTCCTATCATGAGCTTTCCCCTTTAAACTGATAGAATTGACTTCCTGTGGATATCAGCTGAAAGTTGACGGAGTTTAAAGTGCACAAAGCAAAATGTGCGCTTTTGTTGAGTAGAAATGGCGTAAATACCGAATATAAACTTGAAAGAGAAATACATGCTAAAGGCACTAGTAATCCAAAATTATATCTAATGTGATAATGGAAGTTTTAAAAGTTAGATAATATTCAAAACCTTTTACTGCAATTGTCAGTCTTACGTAGTTTCCATGTATGTGTATTCAAGTAAAACATGGATGCATCTACAAAACTGAATCCAAGTTTTATTCTGAGGCAACGCTGATAACAGAGAATACTAGGGTAGGTGAAGTCCATTAGGCCGAAACGCATTCATAAGGCATATTCAACGAGTTCTTTCCATCGACTCGTGTTGTTTTGTACTTGATACATATCCCATCTTTAATGCTTTCCAAATATTTTCATCTTTATTGTATGAATGCATTTCAAAACGAATTAGGATTCATTAAATTTCGATTCGCTAGCGTCTAAAAATATATAAGAACAAATCAAGTTAGTTCTAATCTGGCTGTGTGATGTGCAGAAAAGGATTGAAGAGATGAATCGTATGTCAGATCAAGAGTGTAAGATTAAATGGGTATGTAGTAAAATTACAGTCAGGGTAAATTAGGTTCTCTTCCATTCATTTCCCTAAACTGTCTTGAAGAAATAGGAATCAAGTGTAATCATAGGGAACCTTCATATAAATTATGAAGGTCTACAATATTATAATAACTACATTGACTACATTGTTCTAAATATAAATATTGGGATTTGTCTTGAAGCAGTTGAACAAGTCGGATCCATTTTATAAAATTGTGAAGCACTGCATACATTTTTGATAATATGAAGTCGTCATTACGTATCATCAATAAATCATTTTCACTAGTTGTCTTATGATGTCACTCGTTTTAGATGTTTTCGGTCTGAACAATCTCACAATAGGTTGTCACGGTATGTTGTATTCAGGTATGAAGTAGTTACGTGATGAGCTACGTCTGAATCCACAAACAGTCCGTTTAACTTGAGAAGAGTCAAAATGAAAAATGCACCGTTGTCACGGATGTGGTCTTTCTCTTATCAAGCGAACTCGATGTTAATTTTTCATCATCACCTAAAAGTGCGCTTATACAATTGATTAAATACTCACTTTAATTAAAGGATCAAGTTTATTCAATCATTTCAGTTTAGTTTACGCTGCACCTTTCCACTGAACATTACAAATGAAATTGTTAATATCAAAATTACTATTTAAGTTTAAATCCACCATCGAATCGTGCAGATACTTTCAAATACGATTGTAGAAGAAAACTCTCCAAAAATATCTATTTTTCGGTTGTTTTACACAAATTCCATTTTGTAGTCTTAAAAAGAATATCACGTTTATTTATTTTTTAAATTATCTCAAAATACAAAACAAAATATTGTTTATGTGACGAAATTATTCTGCTTTAACATTTGTGTTATAATTGGTTGTTAATAGCGAACTCCTGTAGAGATAATTTGGTCGTGAACACCAAAACAAAGTATATATCCCATATTACATATACATAGGGTCAAATCAAACTGAGGTTATATGAGGTTATAAGGCCCTGCTCACACAATTCTTTAAATGTATTGATTACTGTCTATAACCCTTTGTGGAAGCAGGTTGTTATTTCATAGTATATTAGCTGCGATTAAGAAGAATGAGTCCTTTTTAAAGTTAAAATTATTTTTTTCACAGCTTACATAACTAATACATTAAAACACATCATATTTATAATACCCTATTCTGTCAAAATCTATAAATGTGTCGATTTCTATGATAATATATTGCCTATAATTTGCGGTGAGATTTTGTGCTTCTATTTCGTGCTAGAAATGGATACATCTGACAAAGATATAGCAAAACTGACACACAAACTCAGCATTTTTAAACGGGAGAAACGTATACGCCAGGTTGTGTTTGAAACATGGATATATTCGAAACAGCCAATGTATATATCACTGTGACAATAACATTTAGATAACATCGCAAGAATGAATTTCAAATATATTCCAAGTTTCGAGAAAATGATAAATGAAATTTGAAAATGTCAGTAATAGACAAAATGTTCGATCATTTTCATATTTTCAAACCAAAATGAATAAGCAACATAATTCCCTTTCACTTTTTCTATGCATCGACTTATATAAAAGCAAAGTTAGAACACCGTGTTCATGAAACTAGTTTAATACTTTGATTGATGTGATATTGCAACGCTAATATATGCAAGATTTTCTGTTACTGTTCCGTGACCGGAATGAAAAATTCCTGCATTCCTTGGATAAAAGAAACGTGTGATACAAACTCAGCATCTTAGCAAATGGCATAAGGTACACGAGAGGTTTAAAGAAGGATAAAGTGGGAAAAAGTCCTCGTAAATATCGTCAGTTAAATGGATCAGAATAGCATTAAGATAGTAAAACAATAATGATTTTGAATATATACGAAGTTTCAATCAAGATATTAATCGAGTCAATTTATTAACAATTTCAAATGCAAGAAAAATTCTAAAAAATGTTGTATCAGTCTCATTATTTATAATCGAAATAGATCAGCGAGACAAACAAGTTATCCAAACTTCTTCAGGCACCAAAGATATGTGCATGAATTCCATACATGTCTGAAAATAATAACATAATACAAAGTCGAAACTAAATATAAACCACTCAAGTTCAGTTCAGTTTATATTTCGTTGAAAAGAAAACAACACATCACAGATATGACTTGTACCAGTAAATTATATTTACAATTGAAAATGTTATCTACACTTCAAAATTGAAAGTATTGTTATAAATCTCTTTTAATTAAACCCTGATATTGAAGATTTTGATCCTCTTTGTAAACTTAATAGATCCAATGGATTACGAGAAATAATCTTTCTCTCCAGAGAAGTTGGTACATTGTGATTAATAAATTCATAAAATAGGAGGAAGTGAGTATTTTCGTATTATTCTAGTAACGGGCAATCAGAAAATGTCATTTGACTAGATTAAAACAACCAGAAACACGCGTATTATTAGTCCTTGATGTCAGTGACCTTTGCAAATAAGGGAGCGCCAGCTACCGCAAAAAATACAGTTACCTCACAATAAAGGCTTATGATTGATTGTGTTTTACATTCGTCTGTCAGGAAGTAAATCTTGTATAAAAGGCCTGATTTGAGCATAGAAGAATCATATCCACTTGCACCGAGCCAAAAAGGTATCCTACTCTGAAAATAGCCAGGTATTTCTGAAATATGAAGATCATCATAAGTTTAGCTCTTTGCATGCTGGTTGCTGCAGTTTCAGGTAAGATACGATTATTCAATTTATCGTTAGATAAATACACGTAGCGAGATATATTTCTCGCAGTTTAGGATCTATCTAGCTGTCTGTCCGTCTATCTGATGGTAAGTATGTATCTGCATGTGTCTTTAAATATTGATGATATGCAAATATTTAGATCTATGCATGTTATTGCATGTATGTGGTTGTATATGAGAGTACAGATGTAATATACATCGTAGCAAGAAGAGCCGTTCGAAACTTCGTTTTATTTGTTCTTGTATTTTGTCTGCGAATATCAGCAGCTAGATATGTAGCTTTTGTAAAGTAAATACATTTTTGTGTTTTCTTCTTGTTTCATTTAGGTAATCATCCGACGTAGCTAAGTACCCGTAAAAACGTAATTATTATAATTCCGAAAGGTGTTTGGGCTGACTCCACACCAGTTCTAAAATTACCTACAAGAAGCTGACAGAAAAGTCTCTCGATCTGTGTGTGTGTGTGTGTGTCTGTTTGTGTGTGTGTGTGTGTGTGTGTGTGTGTGTCTTCATAAATAATAGATCTGTTTCGGAATATAATTTTAGGGAGTTTCATCTCATTATCTGTCCTTTGCCCTGCATATATTTGTATAGAAACATCTAAATGGATACAGAGTGGACCAGAATACTTATCCATGTACAAAGCAGATTAATATAGTCATGTATATTGCTCTTTGTTCGACATATAAAGCTTTTTGTTACCTGTCCTGAATAATGCATATTAGTATCTCCATTATTATCATATAAATATCTTTTTTATTACTTTGCAGCCCAGCTGTATGGCAGAGGCATTGGAGGTATTGGTGGCCTCGGAGGCATTGGAGGTATCGGTGGCATTGGAGGTATTGGAGCCATAGATGGTATCGGAGGCATTGGTGGTCCGTTTGTGGATAACTGGGGAGTAGGCGGTGGAATTGGAATTGGAAGTACATATTGCCCAAGCACTTATTGCTTGAACGGACAGTGTAGCCAATTGGTTCGCTATGCCTACTATTTGGGTCGACGTTGCTACTGCAGTTGTACAGGATACTAACTTGTCAAGACGTCTATTGTACAGTTGTTACAAATTATTTATTGATTCATTTCATTGAAAATTATTCATGCTTATTTCACATTCCTTCAACCAATAAATTTAAAACGCTGCTCTCGTCTTCAGATAGTTTTATTTCTATATGCATTAAGAGTAATAAACATAGAACCAGAAACACACTATCAGGAAGTAAATAAAAACATGACTCAGTAAAGATGATAGACGCCTTTGAAGACTTACATGCATAGTAGGTTTTGTGTTGCTCACTAGAGACACGAAATCTATCATACTTTTGTCTATTCGATGGATGGTAGAGAATATGTCCACGATATCTTTATAAAGATGCACATTGAAAACATGGTTCCACAGCAAAACAATTAATTGGTTTGGAAATAAATAAATATTTGAACAATTTATCTAATGATAGTAAATACAACAATGATGAATGCGCTGTTGAGTATATTAGCATTAGTTTTATTTATTCTTAGTCCCGTGTGTAAATATAAATGGTCCTTTTATTATCAATTTGAAATATTTAGCCAAATTTAGAAGAAAAACAAACAATAATCATAAAACAAGCAATATCAATATAATGAGCTATTAGTGATTGTGTTTTCTTGTTATAATATAATGGTGTATGACTGAATAATAATAATAATAATAATAATAATAATAATAATAATAATAATAATAATAATAATAAAGTAATAATAATAATAATAATAATAATAATAATAATAATAATAATGGAGATGAGGAGGGGAAAGAAGGCGAAGATGATTATGATGATAAGTATTATGATGGGTTGTCATTTGTTCTTTTAGAATAATTTGCCGAAAACGCCATATGACAATATGATTAATTATTAATGATGAATACAAGGTTGAAGCCGATACATGCCCAATATTTTCTTATCAGCTCTATTCGGCATTTAAGGTTATTAATTTACATTGCTGAAAAAGAAATGTATTTTCTTAGCGGATGTGGTACTAAATTCATCATGTTCAGTTGAATTGGTAAATGGAAACGCGGGTAATGAAAAATGTTATGATATAATACATCATAACACAAAGCTGCTTTAATTCCTGATTGCGATTATTTTATCTAAGCATCCTATCTATCGCTCTCTATCTCCGAAATATATCCATTTACAATAACGTATCTATCTTTCAATTTATCTCTCTGATCTTATACAATGATCTGTGGTAATTATATCATCATTTCGAGCCCTTTCCATTCTTTCATAATATACATACATCTCTCTCTCTCCCTTTCTCTCTCTCTCTCTCTCTCTCTCTCTCTCTCTCTCTATCTATCTATCTATCTATCTATATATATATATATATATATATATATATATATATATATATATATATATATATACATATATGTTTGTATATACATATATCTTAATTGATCTCAACACATGGTATGTTCGACAAAGATGTAACTGATTACGATTCTATTTAGTTGTAAAACCGATTTTACATCTAAATGATGAACATTCAAAGCGAAAGAGCCACATTCTATTCAAAAGTGTGCAAGGCCCGAAAGGGTATAGTACATTCTTTAAACGAATTAAAACAAAACAATATACTGCCTATTATGATATATGGTGCCATTCTTCCTTTGACGCAGGACAGACTAAGAGACATTGTGCCTTAAAGAAGATATTTACGTCGGTCGAGAAAAGAACCAAGGCCAACAGTGTTGGATTCGATCAGTGTTATGTTTGCTTATTTTCTTTGTCTTTTGACTGAGCTTTTTACATATATAACCTGTGTAAATGTTTACCATAGAAAGAATATTATTTAAATGACAAGATGAGCCTTATTTATGCGTTTGTAATGCTCATAGATGGCTATTATTTATTTTCTAATCGTATTTTTGAAGAGTCATTCTCTATCTTTTTCTTCCCAAATAATAAAAAGTTATTTGTTTAAATAAACACTTTACAAATACTTAGATCGCAAACTAAATATTCATTTACAGATACCGAACCTTTTATTGTTCAAATCGGGAATCTTTCCATTTAAGGAATGCTATTAAGTACACAAATTCCACTATTTAGTGCATGTGTATAAATTATAAACTTTTGTATTAATTTTGAGATATATAGCATATCTTTTGTGTGACAGGGAATATTCTGTTTCTTTTGCAATACTAACTTTTCAAGTTATTGACATAATTGCAATTATATAATGGTTTTTTCTTCTTCCTTTTTTATATCTGCGTTTGATGCTTTAATCTCTATAAATAAGCAATTATCAATGAACAAAGTCACATGAAATATTCAGACTACAAAACAATCATCGAAAGTATAAATTACATGAACAGCAATGTTTAACCATCCGTTAGGGAATATTAGGTTTTGTACAGAATGGTTATTCAAAATGCAGTCAATACATCAACATTAATATCTACTTTATTTTTTTATTTAGTTGTATCCATGAAATATTCCTCTTTAAAAATAATGCTAGGATTTTAAAATGGCTGTTCTTATAAGATCATGAAAAATAGAAATCCTGTCTATTTCGTGTCAGGAAGAGTAGATACAAGTAACCAAGGGTGTTATTCGACAGAGAATTCCAAGTCACCTCAAAAGATCTATACAACAGCTTCAGATTTAATCTTCAGCAACTGTTGGGTGGAAGAGGTGACGGTGGGGTGGAGGGGCTGGGGAGGGGAGAATGCACAATGCCTTCCATTCAGGGATCAAAATGTCCTTCAAACATGCATATGTTTATTTTGAAGGGTCCCTAGAATTAAGAGGTATGGAGCTAGAATGTTTTTCTGTATTTTCAATTTATTCTCTTTCACATGTTTGCATATTATTGTTTATATTATACTAGTTGACAAAGTGAGACGTTCCTGATCATTTAAAGTCAAGAAATATTTGCGTCAGCACTTATATCAGGAAGGGTTTCTTTTGACACGATGTACCGTTTCCTGAGATCTAAATAAGGTGTTGATAACTGCAAATTTTATCAATATTCTAAAATATCTCTCTACAATTTCGTTTAAAGTTTGTTTGCACAAGCTAAAGATCTAGTTAATCTGCACACCTAGATGTGCATCATTTCTGGTATAGATTCCAAACGTTAATATAAATTTAGCCTAGGAATGAATTCGCAGTTGTATGAAATATTCATTAGATTTATTACAAGATACAAGGCATAAAGTTTCCATGGAATTGTTTGTTCACTTTTGCGCCAGAACCTTTACAATATAAATCAAGTATGCCTAAGGATTTAGTAATGACTTCTTTGTCTGATAGTGTCATGGTTATTGGAATGCTGTATGTTTCAAACAATGCAAATGGAATATTTGTGAGATAATGGTTTGGTTTAAGAGGAATTGCCAAACGGTATGTTGCTAGACGATTTTTAAGAGCATATCAAACATAATCTTGTCAGACTATATTTTTTTTAATTGGAAAGGATATTTAATCCCAACCGGATTTACCACTGTCTTTAAATTTATTATAAATTTCACAATATTTGTATCCACTGATCGCAATGTTCACGAAACAAGAAATGAAACAAAATCAGAAGGTCAAATTTCGTGACATACATTGCATTTCCAATTTGATCAATACAGTCGTCGATTTTCGGTAATGGAAATGAATCTGTGTTAGTGACACTATTCACCTCTCCATAATCAGTGCACATACGGAAAGTATTATCTGGTTTCGGAAGATGTATACAAGGTGAACTCCAGTCAGCTTTACTCGCTCTATGACATCATTCTCCAACATATACTGAATTTCTGTTTTCAAATGTTCCTGTTCGAGAGGGTTCATCCTGTATAGGTCTTGTTTCAATGGTGTGGAATTACCAACTTCAAAGTGAATGTAGATTTTATTTGTTCTTTTAGCATTATCTAGAAATAAGTGCTCATATTTAAGTAATAACTGGTTTAGTTCATTCTTTTCTTGTTGCTGCAAATGTGAAAGTTTCTGTTCCAGATTATTCATAATTTCTCAATTACGAAGATTCGTTACTCCAAAGTCAATAGAGTCCGATTGCCTTCCTTCGTTTAACCCTTTAAGATGCATTTCTTAACCAGATCATTCTCAGAACTTTTCTGTACTGACAGGGAAACATATAATAAATGATAGTGCAAAATGCTCTCTTGGACCTTTCGAATTTTCAGCAATGTTTTCAAAATAAGGAAAATATTTATCTACTTCAGTTTCTCTAGAACGGTGTAGTAAACTTATATTATTAGTAACATCAAAACTTGAATTTGCATGTAAAGACGGTATGTGCTTTTTGCTTGCCGGCTCAAATTCTTTTAATCTAATTTGAAATTCTCTTTCTTCCTTTTCTTTCTGTATTTACATTTGCATTTGTCTCTCGCTCCTTTTCTCCAATTGTATTTGCATTTTGTCTCTCTCGCGCTCTCATCTTTCTGCAATTGTATTTTCCTCGTTATGTATCTGAATCTGTCTTTTGTTAAGCTCAATCTTTCTTAACTCTAATTTAATTTTTTTATTTTAAGTTTAATTCCTTTCCTTTTATGTTAGAGTCAGATACAGATTCACTAATCAAATCCAAGATAGTTTTATCCAAAACACCCTTTTCCACCAAATATTGGGAGGAATAATTTGTATTTCTCTCTTCGTTAAAGAATCGTTTGCTTCAGACGGATCCCATTTTTGTGGCTAACTTAAGCAATTCATTCGTTTTCAAACAGTCTAACTGTTCCTGGGTAGGATTTGAATAATGGTCTCCACTTTAGATGACATTGTAAAAAACTTGTTGATTTACTAAAGATTTCTAAAATGTGAAATAATGCATTGGATTAAGAAAATACCAAAACAACGTGGATTAAAATTTTAAAAACAAAGTTTTCTGAAATATTTGAGAGAAATTCGTATGCAGGACGAGCCCTCACTTTTCTGTGACGACTATTTGCTCTTAAAAAAGTAATAAAAAAGAGTAAAGACAACAAACGTTGTACAAATTTAACAAATAATGTATTCGCATAGAATACAAAGTGAAAATGAAAAAGAAGAACTTAAGGTATTTCAAAGAAAATCCCAAAATAATCAAGAATTAAAGTCCTACTAATTTAATGTCTTGTATAACATTCTGTAGAAGTCTCAAATTGATCCATAAACTGAAGGCGATAATGTGTCTGTTATAGCTCCTGGAGTGTTCATGTGCCAACAGTCCTTTTATTGAATGACAGAAATATAATTCCGGGTTGTCTTACACTATAAATTTTAACGACTGTCTCTAAGACTTTTAACAGAGCACATTTGTATTTCCGGATAAAATAATCACTGAATTCAATAATTTAAAGAAATAAAATTCAGTCCATCTGGACACAATATAATATAAAATTTCAAGGTGCTAGATCTTAAAGCAACTCATAAACCTTTCTCAGTTACACTATATATAGTTCTCTGCTTGACCTCAGGTCACATTTTAAAATTCTAAAAAAGATAAACATTACCTAATGGAAAATAACCTAATAGAATGATGCTAACGTTTACAAAACAATAACCAAGATAATGTCTAATTCACCCACGAACCGCAAAACTTAGATCCAAATAAATATATTTGCTTCTTTTTTAAATAATAATACTGATGTTAAACCCATACAAATAGAGAATAATTTAGCTTTGTATTAGTTGTTTGAAATGAAGTTAAAAAAAATTTAGTCTGGGTCAAGCAGAAATGAATCTAATTTTAGACAAAGTCAAGCCCAACCTACAATGTTACATTACAATAGCATGCCATGAAGGGAAATAAAAAATAAAGCTAACTAGCAAACGAAGCAAATTAAATATACATAACAATTTAAAAAAAATTAAATAACTTAAAGTAAACTAACAGTAACATCAGAAAAATATTTACGACGTAGTCATTGAAATAGCTTGATATGTCTACCTTACGGTGGTGTCCGCTATGGGTGACTAAATGCGTTGAGAGTATTAGACAATTATTCTGATTTAATTACCTTGTGCTAATTGGGAGTAGAGGAGTGTCCTATCATGAGCTTTCCCCTTTAAACTGATAGAATTGACTTCCTGTGGATATCAGCTGAAAGTTGACGGAGTTTAAAGTGCACAAAGCAAAATGTGCGCTTTTGTTGAGTAGAAATGGCGTAAATACCGAATATAAACTTGAAAGAGAAATACATGCTAAAGGCACTAGTAATCCAAAATTATATCTAATGTGATAATGGAAGTTTTAAAAGTTAGATAATATTCAAAACCTTTTACTGCAATTGTCAGTCTTACGTAGTTTCCATGTATGTGTATTCAAGTAAAACATGGATGCATCTACAAAACTGAATCCAAGTTTTATTCTGAGGCAACGCTGATAACAGAGAATACTAGGGTAGGTGAAGTCCATTAGGCCGAAACGCATTCATAAGGCATATTCAACGAGTTCTTTCCATCGACTCGTGTTGTTTTGTACTTGATACATATCCCATCTTTAATGCTTTCCAAATATTTTCATCTTTATTGTATGAATGCATTTCAAAACGAATTAGGATTCATTAAATTTCGATTCGCTAGCGTCTAAAAATATATAAGAACAAATCAAGTTAGTTCTAATCTGGCTGTGTGATGTGCAGAAAAGGATTGAAGAGATGAATCGTATGTCAGATCAAGAGTGTAAGATTAAATGGGTATGTAGTAAAATTACAGTCAGGGTAAATTAGGTTCTCTTCCATTCATTTCCCTAAACTGTCTTGAAGAAATAGGAATCAAGTGTAATCATAGGGAACCTTCATATAAATTATGAAGGTCTACAATATTATAATAACTACATTGACTACATTGTTCTAAATATAAATATTGGGATTTGTCTTGAAGCAGTTGAACAAGTCGGATCCATTTTATAAAATTGTGAAGCACTGCATACATTTTTGATAATATGAAGTCGTCATTACGTATCATCAATAAATCATTTTCACTAGTTGTCTTATGATGTCACTCGTTTTAGATGTTTTCGGTCTGAACAATCTCACAATAGGTTGTCACGGTATGTTGTATTCAGGTATGAAGTAGTTACGTGATGAGCTACGTCTGAATCCACAAACAGTCCGTTTAACTTGAGAAGAGTCAAAATGAAAAATGCACCGTTGTCACGGATGTGGTCTTTCTCTTATCAAGCGAACTCGATGTTAATTTTTCATCATCACCTAAAAGTGCGCTTATACAATTGATTAAATACTCACTTTAATTAAAGGATCAAGTTTATTCAATCATTTCAGTTTAGTTTACGCTGCACCTTTCCACTGAACATTACAAATGAAATTGTTAATATCAAAATTACTATTTAAGTTTAAATCCACCATCGAATCGTGCAGATACTTTCAAATACGATTGTAGAAGAAAACTCTCCAAAAATATCTATTTTTCGGTTGTTTTACACAAATTCCATTTTGTAGTCTTAAAAAGAATATCACGTTTATTTATTTTTTAAATTATCTCAAAATACAAAACAAAATATTGTTTATGTGACGAAATTATTCTGCTTTAACATTTGTGTTATAATTGGTTGTTAATAGCGAACTCCTGTAGAGATAATTTGGTCGTGAACACCAAAACAAAGTATATATCCCATATTACATATACATAGGGTCAAATCAAACTGAGGTTATATGAGGTTATAAGGCCCTGCTCACACAATTCTTTAAATGTATTGATTACTGTCTATAACCCTTTGTGGAAGCAGGTTGTTATTTCATAGTATATTAGCTGCGATTAAGAAGAATGAGTCCTTTTTAAAGTTAAAATTATTTTTTTCACAGCTTACATAACTAATACATTAAAACACATCATATTTATAATACCCTATTCTGTCAAAATCTATAAATGTGTCGATTTCTATGATAATATATTGCCTATAATTTGCGGTGAGATTTTGTGCTTCTATTTCGTGCTAGAAATGGATACATCTGACAAAGATATAGCAAAACTGACACACAAACTCAGCATTTTTAAACGGGAGAAACGTATACGCCAGGTTGTGTTTGAAACATGGATATATTCGAAACAGCCAATGTATATATCACTGTGACAATAACATTTAGATAACATCGCAAGAATGAATTTCAAATATATTCCAAGTTTCGAGAAAATGATAAATGAAATTTGAAAATGTCAGTAATAGACAAAATGTTCGATCATTTTCATATTTTCAAACCAAAATGAATAAGCAACATAATTCCCTTTCACTTTTTCTATGCATCGACTTATATAAAAGCAAAGTTAGAACACCGTGTTCATGAAACTAGTTTAATACTTTGATTGATGTGATATTGCAACGCTAATATATGCAAGATTTTCTGTTACTGTTCCGTGACCGGAATGAAAAATTCCTGCATTCCTTGGATAAAAGAAACGTGTGATACAAACTCAGCATCTTAGCAAATGGCATAAGGTACACGAGAGGTTTAAAGAAGGATAAAGTGGGAAAAAGTCCTCGTAAATATCGTCAGTTAAATGGATCAGAATAGCATTAAGATAGTAAAACAATAATGATTTTGAATATATACGAAGTTTCAATCAAGATATTAATCGAGTCAATTTATTAACAATTTCAAATGCAAGAAAAATTCTAAAAAATGTTGTATCAGTCTCATTATTTATAATCGAAATAGATCAGCGAGACAAACAAGTTATCCAAACTTCTTCAGGCACCAAAGATATGTGCATGAATTCCATACATGTCTGAAAATAATAACATAATACAAAGTCGAAACTAAATATAAACCACTCAAGTTCAGTTCAGTTTATATTTCGTTGAAAAGAAAACAACACATCACAGATATGACTTGTACCAGTAAATTATATTTACAATTGAAAATGTTATCTACACTTCAAAATTGAAAGTATTGTTATAAATCTCTTTTAATTAAACCCTGATATTGAAGATTTTGATCCTCTTTGTAAACTTAATAGATCCAATGGATTACGAGAAATAATCTTTCTCTCCAGAGAAGTTGGTACATTGTGATTAATAAATTCATAAAATAGGAGGAAGTGAGTATTTTCGTATTATTCTAGTAACGGGCAATCAGAAAATGTCATTTGACTAGATTAAAACAACCAGAAACACGCGTATTATTAGTCCTTGATGTCAGTGACCTTTGCAAATAAGGGAGCGCCAGCTACCGCAAAAAATACAGTTACCTCACAATAAAGGCTTATGATTGATTGTGTTTTACATTCGTCTGTCAGGAAGTAAATCTTGTATAAAAGGCCTGATTTGAGCATAGAAGAATCATATCCACTTGCACCGAGCCAAAAAGGTATCCTACTCTGAAAATAGCCAGGTATTTCTGAAATATGAAGATCATCATAAGTTTAGCTCTTTGCATGCTGGTTGCTGCAGTTTCAGGTAAGATACGATTATTCAATTTATCGTTAGATAAATACACGTAGCGAGATATATTTCTCGCAGTTTAGGATCTATCTAGCTGTCTGTCCGTCTATCTGATGGTAAGTATGTATCTGCATGTGTCTTTAAATATTGATGATATGCAAATATTTAGATCTATGCATGTTATTGCATGTATGTGGTTGTATATGAGAGTACAGATGTAATATACATCGTAGCAAGAAGAGCCGTTCGAAACTTCGTTTTATTTGTTCTTGTATTTTGTCTGCGAATATCAGCAGCTAGATATGTAGCTTTTGTAAAGTAAATACATTTTTGTGTTTTCTTCTTGTTTCATTTAGGTAATCATCCGACGTAGCTAAGTACCCGTAAAAACGTAATTATTATAATTCCGAAAGGTGTTTGGGCTGACTCCACACCAGTTCTAAAATTACCTACAAGAAGCTGACAGAAAAGTCTCTCGATCTGTGTGTGTGTGTGTGTGTCTGTTTGTGTGTGTGTGTGTGTGTGTGTGTGTGTGTCTTCATAAATAATAGATCTGTTTCGGAATATAATTTTAGGGAGTTTCATCTCATTATCTGTCCTTTGCCCTGCATATATTTGTATAGAAACATCTAAATGGATACAGAGTGGACCAGAATACTTATCCATGTACAAAGCAGATTAATATAGTCATGTATATTGCTCTTTGTTCGACATATAAAGCTTTTTGTTACCTGTCCTGAATAATGCATATTAGTATCTCCATTATTATCATATAAATATCTTTTTTATTACTTTGCAGCCCAGCTGTATGGCAGAGGCATTGGAGGTATTGGTGGCCTCGGAGGCATTGGAGGTATCGGTGGCATTGGAGGTATTGGAGCCATAGATGGTATCGGAGGCATTGGTGGTCCGTTTGTGGATAACTGGGGAGTAGGCGGTGGAATTGGAATTGGAAGTACATATTGCCCAAGCACTTATTGCTTGAACGGACAGTGTAGCCAATTGGTTCGCTATGCCTACTATTTGGGTCGACGTTGCTACTGCAGTTGTACAGGATACTAACTTGTCAAGACGTCTATTGTACAGTTGTTACAAATTATTTATTGATTCATTTCATTGAAAATTATTCATGCTTATTTCACATTCCTTCAACCAATAAATTTAAAACGCTGCTCTCGTCTTCAGATAGTTTTATTTCTATATGCATTAAGAGTAATAAACATAGAACCAGAAACACACTATCAGGAAGTAAATAAAAACATGACTCAGTAAAGATGATAGACGCCTTTGAAGACTTACATGCATAGTAGGTTTTGTGTTGCTCACTAGAGACACGAAATCTATCATACTTTTGTCTATTCGATGGATGGTAGAGAATATGTCCACGATATCTTTATAAAGATGCACATTGAAAACATGGTTCCACAGCAAAACAATTAATTGGTTTGGAAATAAATAAATATTTGAACAATTTATCTAATGATAGTAAATACAACAATGATGAATGCGCTGTTGAGTATATTAGCATTAGTTTTATTTATTCTTAGTCCCGTGTGTAAATATAAATGGTCCTTTTATTATCAATTTGAAATATTTAGCCAAATTTAGAAGAAAAACAAACAATAATCATAAAACAAGCAATATCAATATAATGAGCTATTAGTGATTGTGTTTTCTTGTTATAATATAATGGTGTATGACTGAATAATAATAATAATAATAATAATAATAATAATAATAATAATAATAATAATAATAATAATAAAGTAATAATAATAATAATAATAATAATAATAATAATAATGGAGATGAGGAGGGGAAAGAAGGCGAAGATGATTATGATGATAAGTATTATGATGGGTTGTCATTTGTTCTTTTAGAATAATTTGCCGAAAACGCCATATGACAATATGATTAATTATTAATGATGAATACAAGGTTGAAGCCGATACATGCCCAATATTTTCTTATCAGCTCTATTCGGCATTTAAGGTTATTAATTTACATTGCTGAAAAAGAAATGTATTTTCTTAGCGGATGTGGTACTAAATTCATCATGTTCAGTTGAATTGGTAAATGGAAACGCGGGTAATGAAAAATGTTATGATATAATACATCATAACACAAAGCTGCTTTAATTCCTGATTGCGATTATTTTATCTAAGCATCCTATCTATCGCTCTCTATCTCCGAAATATATCCATTTACAATAACGTATCTATCTTTCAATTTATCTCTCTGATCTTATACAATGATCTGTGGTAATTATATCATCATTTCGAGCCCTTTCCATTCTTTCATAATATACATACATCTCTCTCTCTCCCTTTCTCTCTCTCTCTCTCTCTCTCTATCTATCTGTCTATATATATATATATATATATATATATATATATATATATATATATATATATATATATATATATATATATATATATATATATATATATATATATACATATACATATATGTTTGTATATACATATATCTTAATTGATCTCAACACATGGTATGTTCGACAAAGATGTAACTGATTACGATTCTATTTAGTTGTAAAACCGATTTTACATCTAAATGATGAACATTCAAAGCGAAAGAGCCACATTCTATTCAAAAGTGTGCAAGGCCCGAAAGGGTATAGTACATTCTTTAAACGAATTAAAACAAAACAATATACTGCCTATTATGATATATGGTGCCATTCTTCCTTTGACGCAGGACAGACTAAGAGACATTGTGCCTTAAAGAAGATATTTACGTCGGTCGAGAAAAGAACCAAGACCAACAGTGTTGGATTCGATCAGTGTTATGTTTGCTTATTTTCTTTGTCTTTTGACTGAGCTTTTTACATATATAACCTGTGTAAATGTTTACCATAGAAAGAATATTATTTAAATGACAAGATGAGCCTTATCTATGCGTTTGTAATGCTCATAGATGGCTATTATTTATTTTCTAATCGTATTTTTGAAGAGTCATTCTCTATCTTTTTCTTCCCAAATAATAAAAAGTTATTTGTTTAAATAAACACTTTACAAATACTTAGATCGCAAACTAAATATTCATTTACAGATACCGAACCTTTTATTGTTCAAATCGGGAATCTTTCCATTTAAGGAATGCTATTAAGTACACAAATTCCACTATTTAGTGCATGTGTATAAATTATAAACTTTTGTATTAATTTTGAGATATATAGCATATCTTTTGTGTGACAGGGAATATTCTGTTTCTTTTGCAATACTAACTTTTCAAGTTATTGACATAATTGCAATTATATAATTGTTTTTTCTTCTTCCTTTTTTATATCTGCGTTTGATGCTTTAATCTCTATAAATAAGCAATTATCAATGAACAAAGTCACATGAAATATTCAGACTACAAAACAATCATCGAAAGTATAAATTACATGAACAGCAATGTTTAACCATCCGTTAGGGAATATTAGGTTTTGTACAGAATGGTTATTCAAAATGCAGTCAATACATCAACATTAATATCGACTTTATTTCTAATTTAGTTGTATCCATGAAATATTCCTCTTTAAAAATAATGCTAGGATTTTAAAATGGCTGTTCTTATAAGATCATGAAAAATAGAAATCCTGTCTATTTCGTGTCAGGAAGAGTAGATACAAGTAACCAAGGGTGTTATTCGACAGAGAATTCCAAGTCACTTCAAAAGATCTATACAACAGCTTCAGATTTAATCTTCAGCAACTGTTGGGTGGAAGAGGTGACGGTGGGGTGGAGGGGCTGGGGAGGGGAGAATGCACAATGCCTTCCATTCAGGGATCAAAATGTCCTTCAAACATGCATATGTTTATTTTGAAGGGTCCCTAGAATTAAGAGGTATGGGGCTAGAATGTTTTTCTGTATTTTCAATTTATTCTCTTTCACATGTTTGCATATTATTGTTTATATTATACTAGTTGACAAAGTGAGACGTTCCTGATCATTTAAAGTCAAGAAATATTTGCGTCAGCACTTATATCAGGAAGGGTTTCTTTTGACACGATGTACCGTTTCCTGAGATCTAAATAAGGTGTTGATAACTGCAAATTTTATCAATATTCTAAAATATCTCTCTACAATTTCGTTTAAAGTTTGTTTGCACAAGCTAAAGATCTAGTTAATCTGTACACCTAGATGTGCATCATTTCTGGTATAGATTCCAAACGTTAATATAAATTTAGCCTAGGAATGAATTCGCAGTTGTATGAAATATTCATTAGATTTATTACAAGATACAAGGCATAAAGTTTCCATGGAATTGTTTGTTCACTTTTGCGCCAGAACCTTTACAATATAAATCAAGTATGCCTAAGGATTTAGTAATGACTTCTTTGTCTGATAGTGTCATGGTTATTGGAATGCTGTATGTTTCAAACAATGCAAATGGAATATTTGTGAGATAATGGTTTGGTTTAAGGGGAATTGCCAAACGGTATGTTGCTAGACGATTTTTAAGAGCATATCAAACATAATCTTGTCAGACTATATTTTTTTTAATTGGAAAGGATATTTAATCCCAACCGGATTTACCACTGTCTTTAAATTTATTATAAATTTCACAATATTTGTATCCACTGATCGCAATGTTCACGAAACAAGAAATGAAACAAATTCAGAAGGTCAAATTTCGTGACATACATTGCATTTCCAATTTGATCAATACAGTCGTCGATTTTCGGTAATGGAAATGAATCTGTGTTAGTGACACTATTCACCTTTCCATAATCAGTGCACATACGGAAAGTATTATCTGGTTTCGGAAGATGTATACAAGGTGAACTCCAGTCAGCTTTACTCGCTCTATGACATCATTCTCCAACATATACTGAATTTCTGTTTTCAAATGTTCCTGTTCGAGAGGGTTCATCCTGTATAGGTCTTGTTTCAATGGTGTGGAATTACCAACTTCAAAGTGAATGTAGATTTTATTTGTTCTTTTAGCATTATCTAGAAATAAGTGCTCATATTTAAGTAATAACTGGTTTAGTTCATTCTTTTCTTGTTGCTGCAAATGTGAAAGTTTCTGTTCCAGATTATTCATAATTTCTCAATTACGAAGATTCGTTACTCCAAAGTCAATAGAGTCCGATTGCCTTCCTTCGTTTAACCCTTTAAGATGCATTTCTTAACCAGATCATTCTCAGAACTTTTCTGTACTGACAGGGAAACATATAATAAATGATAGTGCAAAATGCTCTCTTGGACCTTTCGAATTTTCAGCAATGTTTTCAAAATAAGGAAAATATTTATCTACTTCAGTTTCTCTAGAACGGTGTAGTAAACTTATATTATTAGTAACATCAAAACTTGAATTTGCATGTAAAGACGGTATGTGCTTTTTGCTTGCCGGCTCAAATTCTTTTAATCTAATTTGAAATTCTCTTTCTTCCTTTTCTTTCTGTATTTACATTTGCATTTGTCTCTCGCTCCTTTTCTCCAATTGTATTTGCATTTTGTCTCTCTCGCGCTCTCATCTTTCTGCAATTGTATTTTCCTCGTTATGTATCTGAATCTGTCTTTTGTTAAGCTCAATCTTTCTTAACTCTAATTTAATTTTTTTATTTTAAGTTTAATTCCTTTCCTTTTATGTTAGAGTCAGATACAGATTCACTAATCAAATCCAAGATAGTTTTATCGAAAACACCCTTTTCCACCAAATATTGGGAGGAATAATTTGTATTTCTCTCTTCGTTAAAGAATCGTTTGCTTCAGACGGATCCCATTTTTGTGGCTAACTTAAGCAATTCATTCGTTTTCAAACAGTCTAACTGTTCCTGGGTAGGATTTGAATAATGGTCTCCACTTTAGATGACATTGTAAAAAACTTGTTGATTTACTAAAGATTTCTAAAATGTGAAATAATGCATTGGATTAAGAAAATACCAAAACAACGTGGATTAAAATTTTAAAAACAAAGTTTTCTGAAATATTTTAGAGAAATTCGTATGCCGGACGAGCCCTCACTTTTCTGTGACGACTATTCGCTCTTTAAAAGTGATAGAAAAAGAGTAAAGACAACAAACGTTGTACAAATTTAACAAATAATGTATTCGCATAGAATACAAAGTGAAAATGAAAACGAAGAACTTAAGGTATTTCAAAGAAAATCCCAAAATAATCAAGAATTAAAGTCCTACTAATTTAATGTCTTGTATAGCATTCTGTAGAAGTCTCAAATTGATCCATAAACTGAAGGCGATAATGTGTCTGTTATAGCTCCTGGAGTGTTCATGTGCCAACAGTCCTTTTATTGAATGACAGAAATATAATTCCGGGTTTTCTTACACTATAAATTTTAACGACTGTCTCTATCTGAGACTTTTATCAGAGCACATTTGTGTTTCCGGATAAAATAATCACTGAATTCAATAATTTAAAGAAATAAAATTCAGTCCATCTGGACACAATATAATATAAAATTTCAAGGTGCTAGATCTTAAAGCAACTCATAAACCTTTCTCAGTTACACTATATATAGTTCTCTGCTTGACCTCAGGTCACATTTTAAAACTCTAAAAAAGAAAAACATTACCTAATGGAAAATAACCTAATAGAATGATGCTAACGTTTACAAAACAATAACCAAGATAATGTCTAATTCACCCACGAACCGCAAAACTTAGATCCAAATAAATATATTTGCTTCTTTTTTAAATAATAATACTGATGTTAAACCCATACAAATAGAGAATAATTTAGCTTTGTATTAGTTGTTTGAAATGAATTTTAAAAAAATTTAGTCTGGGTCAAGCAGAAATGAATCTAATTTTAGACAAGGTCAAGCCCAACCTACAATGTTACATTACAATAACATGCCATGAAAGGAAATAAAAAATAAAGCTAACTAGCAAACGAAGCAAATTAAATATACATAACAATTTAAAAAAAAATTAAATAACTTAAAGTAAACTAACAGTAACATCAGAAAAATATTTACGACGTAGTCATTGAAATAGCTTGATATGTCTACCTTACGGTGGTGTCCGCTATAGGTGACTAAATGCGTATAAGACAATTATTCTGATTTAATTACCTTGTGCTAATTGGGAGTAGAGGAGTGTCCTATCATGAGCTTTCCCCTTTAAACTGATAGAATTGACTTCCTGTGGATATCAGCTGAAAGTTGACGGAGTTTAAAGTGCACAAAGCAAAAGGTGCGCTTTTGTTGAGTAGAAATGGCGTAAATACCGAATATAAACTTGAAAGAGAAATACATGCTAAAGGCACTAGTAATCCAAAATTATATCTAATGTGATAATGGAAGTTTTAAAAGTTAGATAATATTCAAAACCTTTTACTGCAATTGTCAGTCTTACGTAGTTTCCATGTATGTGTATTCAAGTAAAACATGGATGCATCTACAAAACTGAATCCAAGTTTTATTCTGAGGCAACGCTGATAACAGAGAATACTAGGGTAGGTGAAGTCCATTAGGCCGAAACGCATTCATAAGGCATATTCAACGAGTTCTTTCCATCGACTCGTGTTGTTTTGTACTTGATACATATCCCATCTTTTATGCTTTCCAAATATTTTCATCTTTATTGTATGAATGCATTTCAAAACGAATTAGGATTCATTAAATTTCGATTCGCTAGCGTCTAAAAATATATAAGAACAAATCAAGTTAGTTCTAATCTGGCTGTGTGATGTGCAGAAAAGGACTGAAGAGATGTATCGAATGTCAGATCACGAGTGTAAGATTAAATGGGCATGTAGTAAAATTACAGTCAGGGTAAATTAGGTTCTCTTCCATTCATTTCCCTAAACTGTCTTGAAGAAATAGGAATCAAGTTTAATCATAGGGAACTTTCATATAAATTATGAAGGTCTACAATATTATAATAACTACATTGACTACATTGTTCTAAATATAAATATTGGGATTTGTCTTGAAGCAGTTGAACAAGTCGGATCCATTTTATAAAATTGTGAAGCACTGCATACATTTTTGATAATATGAAGTCGTCATTACGTATCATCAATAAATCATTTTCACTAGTTGTCTTATGATGTCACTCGTTTTAGATGTTTTCGGTCTGAACAATCTCACAATAGGTTGTCACGGTATGTTGTATTCAGGTATGAAGTAGTTACGTGATGAGCTCCGTCTGAATTCACAAACAGTCCGTTTAACTTGAGAAGAGTCAAAATGAAAAATGCACCGTTGTCACGGATGTGGTCTTTCTCTTATCAAGCGAACTCGATGTTAATTTTTCATCATCACCTAAAAGTGCGCTTATACAATTGATTAAATACTCACTTTAATTAAAGGATCAAGTTTATTCAATCATTTCAGTTTAGTTTACGCTGCACCTTTCCACTGAACATTACAAATGAAATTGTTAATATCAAAATTACTATTTAAGTTTAAATCCACCATCGAATCATGCAGATACTTTCAAATACGATTGTAGAAGAAAACTCTCCAAAAATATTTATTTTTCGGTTGTTTTACACATATTCCATTTTGTAGTCTTAAAAAGAATATCACGTTTATTTATTTTTAAAATTATCTCAAAATACAAAACAAAATATTGTTTATGTGACGAAATTATTCTGCTTTAACATTTGTGTTATAATTGGTTGTTAATAGCGAACTCCTGTAGAGATAATTTGGTCGTGAACACCAAAACAAAATATATATCCCATATTACATATGCATAGGGTCAAATCAAACTGAGGTTGTATGAGCTTATAAGGCCCTGCTCACACAATTCCTTAAATTTATTGATTACTGTCTATAACCCTTTGTGGAAGCAGGTTGTTATTTCATAGTATATTAGCTGCGATTAAGAAGAATGAGTCCTTTTTAAAGTTAACATTATTTTTTTCACAGCTTACATAAATAATACATTAAAACACATCATATTTATAATACCCTATTCTGTCAAAATCTATAAATGTGTCGATTTCTATGATAATATATTGCCTATAATTTGCGGTGAGATTTTGTGCTTCTATTTCGTGCTAGAAATGGATACATCTGACAAAGATATAGCAAAACTGACACACAAACTCAGCATTTTTAAACGGGAGAAACGTATACGCCAGGTTGTGTTTGAAACATGGATATATTCGAAACAGCAAATGTATATATCACTGTGACAATAACATTTAGATAACATCGCAAGAATGAATTTCAAATATATTCCAAGTTTCGAGAAAATGATAAATGAAATTTGAAAATGTCAGTAATAGACAAAATGTTCGATCATTTTCATATTTTCAAACCAAAATGAATAAGCAACATAATTCCCTTTCACTTTTTCTATGCATCGACTTATATGAAAGCAAAGTTACAACACCGTGTTCATGAAACTAGTTTAATACTTTGATTGATGTGATATTGCAACGCTAATATATGCAAGATTTTCTGTTACTGTTCCGTGACCGGAATGAAAAATTCCTGCATTCCTTGGATAAAAGAAACGTGTGATACAAACTCTGCATCTTAGGAAATGGCATAAGGTACACGAGAGGTTTAAAGAAAGATAAAGTGGGAAAAAGTCCTCGTAAATATCGTCAGTTAAATGGATCAGAATAGCATTAAGATAGTAAAACAATAATGATTTTGAATATATACGAAGTTTCAATCAAGATATTAATCGAGTCAATTTATTAACAATTTCAAATGCAAGAAAAATTCTAAAAAATGTTGTATCAGTCTCATTATTTATAATCGAAATAGATCAGCGAGACAAACAAGTTTTCCAAACTTCTTCAGGCACCAAAGATATGTGCATGAATTCCATACATGTCTGAAAATAATAACATAATACAAAGTCGATACTAAATATAAACCACTCAAGTTCGGTTCAGTTTATATTTCGTTGAAAAGAAAACAACACATCACAGATATGACTTGTACCAGTAAATTATATTTACAATTGAAAATGTTATCTACACTTCAAAATTGAAAGTATTGTTATAAACCTCTTTTAATTAAACCCTGATATTGAAGATTTTGATCTTCTTTGTAAACTTAATAGATCCAATGGATTACGAGAAATAATCTTTCTCTCCAGAGAAGTTGGTACATTGTGATTAATAAATTCATAAAATAGGAGGAAGTGAGTATTTTCGTATTATTCTAGTAACGGGAAATCAGAATATGTCATTTGACTAGATTAAAACAACCAGAAACACGCGTATTATTAGTCCTTGATGTCAGTGACCTTTGCAAATAAGGGAGCGCCAGCTACCGCAAAAAATACAGTTACCTCACAATAAAGGCTTATGATTGATTGTGTTTTACAGTCGTCTGTCAGGAAGTAAATCTTGTATAAAAGGCCTGATTTGAGCATAGAAGAATCATATCCACTTGCACCGAGCCAAAAAGGTATCCTACTCAGAAAATAGTCAGGTATTTCTGAAATATGAAGATCATCATAAGTTTAGCTCTTTGCATGCTGGTTGCTGCAGTTTCAGGTAAGATACGATTATTCAATTTATCGTTAGATAAATACACGTAGCGAGATATATTTCTCGCAGTTTAGGATCTATCTAGCTGTCTGTCCGTCTGTCTGATGAAAGTATGTATCTGCATGTGTCTTTAAATATTGAATGACACGCAAATATTTAGATCTTTGCATGTTATTGCATGTATGTGGTTGAATATGAGAGTACAGATGTAAAATACCCGGTAACAAGTAGAGCCGTTCGAAACTTCGTTTTATTTGTTCTTGTATTTTGTCTGCGAATATCAGCAGCTAGATATGTAGCTTTTGTAAAGTAAATACACTTTTTTGTTTTCTTCTTGTTTCATTTTGGTAATCATCCGACGTAGCTAAGTACCCTTAGGAAAGTAATTTTTATACTTCCGAAAGGTGTTTGGGCTGACTCCACACCAGTTCTAAAATTACCTACAAGAAGCTGACAGAAAAGCCTCTCGATCTGTGTGTGTGTGTTTGTGTTTGTGTGTGTGTATGTGTCTTCATAAATAATAGATCTGTTTCGGAATATAATTTTAGGGAGTTTCATCTCATTATCTGTCTTTCGCCCTGCATATATTTCTATAGAAAAATCTAAATGGATACAGAGTGGACCGGAATACTTATCCATGTACAAAGCAGATTAATATAGTCATGTATATTGCTCTTTGTTCGACATAAAATGCTCGTTTTTACCTGTACTGAAGAATGCATATTATTATCTTTATTATTACCATATAAATATCTTTTTTATTACTTTGCAGCCCAGCTGTATGGCAGAGGCATTGGAGGTATTGGTGGCCTCGGAGGCATTGGAGGTATCGGTGGCATTGGAGGTATTGGAGCCATAGATGGTATCGGAGGCATTGGTGGTCCGTTTGTGGATAACTGGGGAGTAGGCGGTGGAATTGGAATTGGAAGTACATATTGCCCAAGCACTTATTGCTTGAACGGACAGTGTAGCCAATTGGTTCGCTATGCCTACTATTTGGGTCGACGTTGCTACTGCAGTTGTACAGGATACTAACTTGTCAAGACGTCTATTGTACAGTTGTTACAAATTATTTATTGATTCATTTCATTGAAAATTATTCATGCTTATTTCACATTCCTTCAACCAATAAATTTAAAACGTTGCTCTCGTCTTCAGATAGTTTTATTTCTATATGCATTAAGAGTAATAAACATTGAACCAGAAACACACTATCAGGAAGTAAATAAAAACATGACTCAGTAAAGATGATAGACGCCTTTGAAGACTTACATGCATAGTAGATTTTGTGTTGCTCACTAGAGACACGAAATCTATCATACTATTGTCTTTTCGATGGATGGTAGAGAATATATCCACGATATCTTTATAAAGATGCACATTGAAAACAAGGTTCCACAGCAAAACAATTAATTGGTTTGGAAATAAATAAATATTTGAACAATTTATCTAATGATAGTAAATACAACAATGATGAATGCGCTGTTGCGTATATTAGCATTAGTTTTATTTATTCTTAGTCCCGTTTGAATCACATCGATGTAAATATAAATGGTTCTTTTATTATCATTTTGAAATATTTAGCCAAATTTAGAAGAAAAACAAACAATAATCATAAAACAAGCAATATCAATATAATGAGCTATTAGTGATTGTGTTTTCTTGTTATAATATAATGGTGTATGACTGAATAATAATAATAATAATAATAATAATAATAATAATAATAATAAAGCTATACTACTACTACTACTACTACTACTACTACTATTAATAATAATAATAATGGAGATGAGGAGGGGAAAGAAGGCGATACTGATTATGATGATAAGTATTATGATGGGTTGTCATTTGTTCTTTTAAAACAATTTGCCGAAAACGCCATATAACAATATGATTAATTATTAATGACGAATACAAGGTTGAAGCCGATACATGCCCAATATTTTCTTATCAGCTCTATTCGGCCTTTAAGGTTATTAATTTACATTGCTGAAAACGAAATGTATTTTCTTAGCGGATGTGGTACTACATTCATCATGTTCGGTTGAATTGGTAAATGGAAACGCGGGTAATGAAAAATGTTATGATATAATACATCATAACACAAAGCTGTTTTAATTCCTGATTGCGATTATTTTATCTAACCATCCTATCTATAAGCAATTATCAATGAACAAAGTGACATGAAATGTTCAGACTACAAACAATCATCGAAAGTATAAATTACATGAACAGCAATGTTTAACAACCCGTTAGGGAATATTAGGTTTTGTACAGAATGGTTATTCAAAATGCAGTCAATACATCAACATTAATATCGACTTTATTTCTAATTTATTTGTATCCATGAAATATTCCTCTTTAAAAATAGTGCTAGGATTTTAAAATTGCTGTTCTTATAAGATCATGAAAAATAGAAATCCTGTCTATTTCGTGTCAGGAAGAGTAGATACAAGTAACCAAGGGTGTTACTCGACAGAGAATTCCAAGTCACCTCAAAAGATTTATACAACAGCTTCAGATTTAATCTTCAGCAACTGTTGGGTGGAAGAGGTGGCGGTAGGGTGGTGGGGCTGGGGAGGGGAGAATGCACAATGCCTTCCATTCAGGGATCAAAATGTCCTTCAGGCATGCATAAGTTTATTTTGAAGGGTCCCTAGAATTAAGAGGTATGGGGCTAGAATGTTTTTCTGTATTTTCAAATTTATTCTCTTTCACATTTTTGCATATTATTGTTTATATTATACTAGTTGACAAAGTGAGACGTTCCTGATCATTTAAAGTCAAGAAATATTTGCGTCAGCACTTATATCAGGAAGGGTTTCTTTTGACACGATGTACCGTTTCCTGAGATCTAATAAGGTGTTGATAACTGCAAATTTTATCAATATTCTAAAATATCTCTCTACAATTTCGTTTAAAGTTTGTTTGCACAAGCTAAAGATCTAGTTAATCTGCACACCTAGATGTGCATCATTTCTGGTATAGATTCCAAACGTTAATATAAATTTAGCCTAGGAATGAATTCGCAGTTGTATGAAATATTCATTAGATTTATTACAAGATACAAGGCATAAAGTTTCCATGGAATTGTTTGTTCACTTTTGCACCAGAACCTTTACAATATAAATCAGGTATGCCTAAGGATTTAGTAATGACTTCTTTGTCTGATAGTGTCATGGTTATTGGAATGCTGTATGTTTCAAACAATGCAAATGGAATATTTGTGAGATAATGGTTTAGTTTAAGGGGAATTGCCAAACGGTATGTTGCTAGACGATTTTTAAGAGCATATCAAACATAAGCTTGTCAGACTATATTTTTCTTAATTGGAAAGGATATTTAATCCCCACCAGATTTACCAATGACTTTAAATTTATTATAAATTTCACAATATTTGTATCCACTGATCGCAATGTTCACGAAACAATAAATGAAACAAAATCAGAAGGTCAAATTTCGTGACATACATTGCATTTCCAATTTGATCAATACAGTCGTCGATTTTCGGTAATGGAAATGAATCTGTGTTAGTGACACTATTCACCTTTCCATACTCAGTGCACATGCGGAAAGTATTATCTGGTTTCGGAAGATGTATACAAGGTGAACTCCAGTCAGTTTTACTCGGCTCTATGAAATCATTCTCCAACATATACTGAATTTCTGTTTTCAAATGTTCCTGTTCGAGAGGGTTCATCCTGTACAGGTCTTGTTTCAATGGTTTTGTAATTACCAACTTCAAAGTCAATGTAGATTTTATTTGTTCTTTTAGCATTATCTAGAAATAAGTGCTCATATTTAAGTAATAACTGGTTTAGTTCATTCTTTTCTTGTTGCTGCAAATGTGAAAGTTTCTGTTCCAGATTATTCATAATTTCTCAATTACGAAGATTCGTTACTCCAAAGTCAATAGAGTCCGATTGCCTTCCTTCGTTTAACCCTTTAAGATGCATTTCTTAACCAGATCATTCTCAGAACTTTTCTGTACTGACAGGGAAACATATAATAAATGATAGTGTAAAATGCTCTCTTGGACCTTTCGAATTTTCAGCAATGTTTTCAAAATAAGGAAAATATTTATCTACTTCAGTTTCTCTAGAACGGTGTACTAAACTTATATTATCCCATTTTTGTGGCTAACTTAAGCAATTCATTCGTTTTCAAACAGTCTAACTGTTCCTGGGTAGGATTTGAATAATGGTCTCCACTTTAGATGACATTGTAAAAAACTTGTTGATTTACTAAAGGTTTCTAAAATGTGAAATAATGCATTGGATTAAGAAAATTCCAAAACAACGTCGATTAAAATTTTAAAAACAAAGTTTTCTGAAATATTTTAGAGAAATTCGTATGCCGGACGAGCCCTCACTTTTCTGTGACGACTATTTGCTCTTAAAAAAGTAATAAAAAAGAGTAAAGACAACAAACGTTGTACAAATTTAACAAATAATGTATTCGCATAGAATACAAAGTGAAAATGAAAAAGAAGAACTTAAGGTATTTCAAAGAAAATCCCCAAATAATCAAGAATTAAAGTCCTACTAATTTAATGTCTTGTATAACATTCTGTAGAAGTCTCAAATTGATCCATAAACTGAAGGCGATAATGTGTCTGTTATAGCTCCTGGAGTGTTCATGTGCCAACAGTCCTTTTATTGAATGACAGAAATATAATTCCGGGTTGTCTTACACTATAAATTTTAACGACTGTCTCTAAGACTTTTAACAGAGCACATTTGTATTTCCGGATAAAATAATCACTGAATTCAATAATTTAAAGAAATAAAATTCAGTCCATCTGGACACAATATAATATAAAATTTCAAGGTGCTAGATCTTAAAGCAACTCATAAACCTTTCTCAGTTACACTATATATAGTTCTCTGCTTGACCTCAGGTCACATTTTAAAATTCTAAAAAAGATAAACATTACCTAATGGAAAATAACCTAATAGAATGATGCTAACGTTTACAAAACAATAACCAAGATAATGTCTAATTCACCCACGAACCGCAAAACTTAGATCCAAATAAATATATTTGCTTCTTTTTTAAATAATAATACTGATGTTAAACCCATACAAATAGAGAATAATTTAGCTTTGTATTAGTTGTTTGAAATGAAGTTAAAAAAAATTTAGTCTGGGTCAAGCAGAAATGAATCTAATTTTAGACAAAGTCAAGCCCAACCTACAATGTTACATTACAATAGCATGCCATGAAGGGAAATAAAAAATAAAGCTAACTAGCAAACGAAGCAAATTAAATATACATAACAATTTTAAAAAAATTAAATAACTTAAAGTAAACTAACAGTAACATCAGAAAAATATTTACGACGTAGTCATTGAAATAGCTTGATATGTCTACCTTACGGTGGTGTCCGCTATGGGTGACTAAATGCGTTGAGAGTATTAGACAATTATTCTGATTTAATTACCTTGTGCTAATTGGGAGTAGAGGAGTGTCCTATCATGAGCTTTCCCCTTTAAACTGATAGAATTGACTTCCTGTGGATATCAGCTGAAAGTTGACGGAGTTTAAAGTGCACAAAGCAAAATGTGCGCTTTTGTTGAGTAGAAATGGCGTAAATACCGAATATAAACTTGAAAGAGAAATACATGCTAAAGGCACTAGTAATCCAAAATTATATCTAATGTGATAATGGAAGTTTTAAAAGTTAGATAATATTCAAAACCTTTTACTGCAATTGTCAGTCTTACGTAGTTTCCATGTATGTGTATTCAAGTAAAACATGGATGCATCTACAAAACTGAATCCAAGTTTTATTCTGAGGCAACGCTGATAACAGAGAATACTAGGGTAGGTGAAGTCCATTAGGCCGAAACGCATTCATAAGGCATATTCAACGAGTTCTTTCCATCGACTCGTGTTGTTTTGTACTTGATACATATCCCATCTTTAATGCTTTCCAAATATTTTCATCTTTATTGTATGAATGCATTTCAAAACGAATTAGGATTCATTAAATTTCGATTCGCTAGCGTCTAAAAATATATAAGAACAAATCAAGTTAGTTCTAATCTGGCTGTGTGATGTGCAGAAAAGGATTGAAGAGATGAATCGTATGTCAGATCAAGAGTGTAAGATTAAATGGGTATGTAGTAAAATTACAGTCAGGGTAAATTAGGTTCTCTTCCATTCATTTCCCTAAACTGTCTTGAAGAAATAGGAATCAAGTGTAATCATAGGGAACCTTCATATAAATTATGAAGGTCTACAATATTATAATAACTACATTGACTACATTGTTCTAAATATAAATATTGGGATTTGTCTTGAAGCAGTTGAACAAGTCGGATCCATTTTATAAAATTGTGAAGCACTGCATACATTTTTGATAATATGAAGTCGTCATTACGTATCATCAATAAATCATTTTCACTAGTTGTCTTATGATGTCACTCGTTTTAGATGTTTTCGGTCTGAACAATCTCACAATAGGTTGTCACGGTATGTTGTATTCAGGTATGAAGTAGTTACGTGATGAGCTACGTCTGAATCCACAAACAGTCCGTTTAACTTGAGAAGAGTCAAAATGAAAAATGCACCGTTGTCACGGATGTGGTCTTTCTCTTATCAAGCGAACTCGATGTTAATTTTTCATCATCACCTAAAAGTGCGCTTATACAATTGATTAAATACTCACTTTAATTAAAGGATCAAGTTTATTCAATCATTTCAGTTTAGTTTACGCTGCACCTTTCCACTGAACATTACAAATGAAATTGTTAATATCAAAATTACTATTTAAGTTTAAATCCACCATCGAATCATGCAGATACTTTCAAATACGATTGTAGAAGAAAACTCTCCAAAAATATCTATTTTTCGGTTGTTTTACACAAATTCCATTTTGTAGTCTTAAAAAGAATATCACGTTTATTTATTTTTTAAATTATCTCAAAATACAAAACAAAATATTGTTTATGTGACGAAATTATTCTGCTTTAACATTTGTGTTATAATTAGTTGTTAATAGCGAACTCCTGTAGAGATAATTTGGTCGTGAACACCAAAACAAAATATATATCCCATATTACATATGCATAGGGTCAAATCAAACTGAGGTTATATGAGCTTATAAGGCCCTGCTCACACAATTCCTTAAATTTATTGATTACTGTCTATAACCCTTTGTGGAAGCAGGTTGTTATTTGATAGTATATTAGCTACGATTAAGAAGAATGAGTCCTTTTTAAAGTTAAAATTATTTTTTTCACAGCTTACATAAATAATACATTAAAACACATCATATTTATAATACCCTATTCTGTCAAAATCTATAAATGTGTCGATTTCCATGATGATATATTGCCTATAATTTGCGGTGAGATTTTGTGCTTCTATTTCGTGCTAGAAATGGATACATCTGACATATATATAGCAAAACTGACACACAAACTCAGCATTTTTAAACGGGAGAAACGTATACGCCAGGTTGTGTTTGAAACATGGATATATTCGAAACAGCCAATGTATATATCACTGTGACAATAACATTTAGATAACATCGCAAGAATGAATTTCAAATATATTCCAAGTTTCGAGAAAATGATAAATGAAATTTGAAAATGTCAGTAATAGACAAAATGTTCGATCATTTTCATATTTTCAAACCAAAATGAATAAGCAACATAATTCCCTTTCACTTTTTCTATGCATCGACTTATATGAAAGCAAAGTTACAACACCGTGTTCATGAAACTAGTTTAATACTTTGATTGATGTGATATTGCCACGCTAATATATGCAAGATTTTCTGTTACTGTTCCGTGACCGGAATGAAAAATTCCTGCATTCCTTGGATAAAAGAAACGTGTGATACAAACTCAGCATCTTAGGAAATGGCATAAGGTACACGAGAGGTTTAAAGAAGAATAAAGTGGGAAAAAGTCCTCGTAAATATCGTCAGTTAAATGGATCAGCATAGCATTAAGATAGCAATACAATAATGATTTTCAATATATACGAAGTTTCAATCAAGATATTAATCGAGTCAATTTATTACCAATTTCAAATGCAAGAAAAATTCTAAAAAATGTTGTATCAGTCTCATTATTTATAATCGAAATAGATCAGCGAGACAAACAAGTTATCCAAACTTCTTCATGCACCAAAGATATGTGCATGAATTCCATGCAAGTCTGAAAATGATAACATAATACAAAGTCGAAACTAAATATAAACCACTCAAGTTCAGTTCAGTTTATATTTCGTTGAAAAGAAAACAACACATCACAGATATGATTTGTGCCAGTAAATTATATTCACAATTGAAAATGTTATCTACACTTCAAAATTGAAAGTATTGTTATAAACCTCTTTTAATTAAACCCTGATATTGAAGAGTTTGATCTTCTTTGTAAACTTAATAGATCCAGTGGATTACGAGAAATAATCTTTCTCTCCAGAGAAGCTGGTATATTGTGATTAATAAATTCATAAAATAGGAGGAAGTGTGTATTTTCATATTATTCTAGTACATATTGCCCAAGCACTTATTGCTTGAACGGACAGTGTAGCCAATTGGTTCGCTATGCCTACTATTTGGGTCGACGTTGCTATTGCAGTTGTACAGGATACTAACTTGTCAAGACGTCTATTGTACAGTTGTTTCAAATTATTTATTGATTCATTTCATTGAAAATTATTCATGCTTATTTCACATTCCTTCAACCAATAAATTTAAAACGCTGCTCTCGTCTTCAGATAGTTTTATTTCTATATGCATTAAGAGCAATAAACATAGAACCAGAAACACACTATCAGGAAGTAAATCAAAACATGACTCAGTAAAGATGTTAGACGCCTTTGAAGACTTACATGCATAGTTGGTTTTTTGTCGCTCACTAGAGACACGAAATCTATCATACTATTGTCTATTCGATGGATGGTAGAGAATATATCCACGATATCTTTATAAAGATGCACATTGAAAAGAAGGTTCCACAGCAAAATAATTAATTGGTTTGGAAATAAATAAATATTTGAACAATTTATCTAATGATAGTAAATACAATAATGATGAATGTGTTGTTGAGTATATTAGCATTAGTTTTATTTATTCTTAGTCCCGTTTGAATAACATCGATGTGGATATAAATGGTCCTTTTATTATCAATTTGAAATATTTAGCCAAATTTAGAAGAAAAACAAACAATAATCATAAAACAAGCAATATCAATATAATGAGCCATTAGTGATTGTGTTTTCTTGTTATAATATAATGGTGTATTCTTGAATAATAATAATAATAATAATAATGGAGAGGAGGCGGGAAAAAATGGCGATACTGATTATGATGATAAGTATTATGATGGGTTGTCATTTGTTCTTTTTGTATAATTTGTGGAAACGCCTTATTTCAAAATGATTACTTATAAATGATGAATACAAGGTTTCATCCGATACTTGCCCGAGATTTTCTTATCAGTTCCATTCGGCATTTTAAGGTATTAATTTACATTGCTGAAAAAGTCATGTATTTTCTTAGCGGATTTGGTACTAAAATCATCATGTTCAATTGAATTGGTCGGTGGAATCACAGGTAATGAACAATTTTTATGATATAATACATCACAAAAGAAAGCTGTTTTAATTCCCGATTTCGATTATTTTATCTGACTATCTCTATCTGTCGGTCTCTCTCTCGAAAATATATCTAATTTACCATAACGTATCTATCTATCAATTTATCTCTCTGTTCGTACACAAGGATCTGTGGTAATTCTATCTGCATTTCTAACCCTTTCCTTTCTTTCATCACACACACACACACACACACACACACACACACACACACACACACACATATATATATATATATACATATATATATATATATATATATATATCTTAATTGATCTCAAAACATGGGATGTTCGACAAAGATGTAACTGATTGCGATTCTAGTCAGTTGCACATCCGATTTTATATCTAACTGATGAACATTCAAAGCGAAAGAGCCACGTTCGATTCAAAAGTGTGCAAAGACTGAAAGGATATGTATTGTTGTTGTAGTGTTTAAAGCCATTTTTCAGCACACGATAGGCTATACATGGCGGCCAGTATTAATGGTGGAGGAAGAACCCGGGAAAACCCCAGAAAGAACCACCGACCCACGAGAAGCTACTGGCAAGCTTTCTCACATACCCACATTGGCTGAATCTGAGACTCGAACCCACGCAGAGAGAGGTTTATTATCTGTAACGGAGAGCGCTTTAGACCACTCGGCCACTCGGGGCGCCACTGAAAGGATATAGTAAAGTCTTTAAACCTATGGAAACAATTGACTGCCTATTATGCTATATGGTGCCATTATTCCTTTGAATTATGACGGATTAAGAGACATTGTGCCTTAACAAAGATATATATATATATATATATATATATATATATATATATATATATATATATATATATATATATATATATATATATATATATATATATATATATATATATATATATATATATATATATATATATATATATATAGATATATATATATATATATATATATCGGTTGAAAATAAAACCGGGGCAACAGTGTTGGATTCGAGCAGTGTTTTGTTTGCTGGTATCCTCTGTTTTGGGCGTTTTACATATATATATATATATATATATATATATATATATATATATATTATATATATTATTTAAGATGACAGGATGAGCCTGATTTAAGCGTTCATAATGTTGATATGTGGTTATCACATATTTTCTACTAATATTTTTGAAGAGACATTATGTATCTTTTTCTTCCCAAATAATGGCAATTTGTTTAATTAAACACTTTAGAAATGCTCAGATCATTTACAGATACCGAACCTTTTATTGATCCAATCGAGAATCTTTCTATTTCAGGAATGCTATAAAGTTCATAACATTCAAATTATTTCTACAAGGAATGGCGACTCTGCATACAACATGATGTTTTAAAGGGTTGCATTTCGTGAACGTCAAAGCACTTGAAGTAAATCCTTTGTTTCCAAATTGTACATAATTAACTGTCTTTTTAACTATAATATGTTAGTTTCTGTTTTGTTTATATTCGATGACGCATTGTTTTTAATGATAATGTTTATACTATAGTGTTTCTACCGGAAATTTTCATTGCCAGCTATTATTTTGTCCGAACTAAATATCATAATCCAAGTCTGACTCTGGGAAAAGCAAAGTATATAAGAGCTTGTAAAATATATTTAGTGCATGTGTATAAAATATAAACTTTTATATTAATGTTGAGATATATAGCATATCATCTGTTTGACCACTTATCAAATAACCGCTATTTTACCCTTGCAAATTCGACGCAAGTTTATCAAGTTTCATTTGTACAGTTTTTGAATTTTTGTCGATAAGCCCCAGGGACTAACTAGTAACCCTTTAATATGTATTCCATAGTCAGCAATTTGCTGTTCTGACAGGGAAGCATATACGAATTGGGCTTTCCCAAAAGTCCAAAGCTCTCTTGGCCATTTCGAAGTTGCAGTAATGTTTTCAAAATGAGAAAAATATTTATATACTTTTTTTCTCTAAAAGGGGACATTAATCTAATAGTCTTAGTAACTTCAAACCTTGAATTTGTATGTAAAGAGCGGATGTGCTTTTCACTTGACATCTCTCGTTTAATCTAAATTGAAATCCTATTTCTTCCATTTAATGTGCATTTGCATTTGTATATATCTCTCCACTTTCGCCAAATGCTTTTGTAGCTGTTTCTCCTTTTATTATTCAAAGCATTCTCCTCTCTTTTCCTCTTTATCTAATTGCATTTGTTTCTCTTCTATCTCTTTCTGAATCTCAAGCCATCTTAACTATAATTCCATCTTGTATTTTAATTTTTATTTCTTTATTTTTATGTTAGAGTCTGATACAGACTTACTAATCAAATCCAAAGCGCGTTTATTCAAAGCACTCGTTTTCAACAAATATTGGACCAAGATAATTTGTATTTCAAGCTTCGTTAAATAAACATTTGCCTCAGAAAGATCATATTTTCTGGCAAATCATCGTGTACAAGAATTCTAACTGTTCCTGGGTAGGATTTGAAATAAAGATCTCCACTTTAGACGATACTGTTTAAAGGTTGTTGATGTCACTAAAGATTTATAAAACGTGAAATAACACCTGGTATTTAAAAAATCCAATAGAGGTGAATTTTAATTTCAAAAACAAAGTTTTCTAAAATATTTTAGCAAAATTTGTTTCCCAAGGAGTAGCACCCAATTTTCTGTTACGAGTCTATGCTCTTAATTTAATTAACAGAAGAGGGTGGGGAAAAAATGCATTGTAAAATGTAACAAATAATTGTATCTCTCTGAAGTACAAAGTGAAAACAATTAAACAATAACTTACGGTATCGCGAATTAAATCCGATAATATTCAAGGAATTGCAGACACAAGTCCTAGTAATTTAAAGTCCTGAATAAAATTCAATAAATGTCCAGAAAATATTTGAAAATTGAAGTCGATGACGTGTCTGTGGTAGCTATTGAAGTGTTGATGTATCAAGTCTTTCTTTGAATCACAGAAATATTATTCCAGGTTTTATTTCAGTATAAATTCAAGTGAATGTTTTATCAACGAATTCTATCAGAGGACTTTTGTATTTCCAGACAAAATAATCACTTGAACAAAAAAAGATTCCAACCCAAAACGCCTGATCTTTAAATAATACAACTTAGAAGTACTAGATGTTAAAGCCCGAATGGTAAAATCCTCACAGTTACAATATATATATAGTTCTCTGCTTGACTTCAGGTCACAATTAGCAGTTTCTTAACAACAAAACATATTACCTAATGGAACAGAACCTTCTAGGCTGATCTAATGAGTATTGTTTACTTACATTACAATAACATGCAAAATTAACTTCGGTTATTCCAAAAACCCTACCCAAATAAGAATATTTACTCCTTCTTGTTTACGTGAATAAAAATTCCGATATTAAGTTCATACACATAGAGAATAATGAAGCTATTATTAGTTGTTTGAACTGAATAATAAAAGGGACAGATTTGGCCAATCACAAATGAACTCAGTTTTGGACAAGGTCAAGTCCAACATATATATAGTTGTATTGTAAGCAAGGCTATCACCTGAAGTTAATTAACGGTGGTGCGTCTACAATGTCATACAAGCTATCCTGAGTGTACCGGAAGGTAAAGTTTGTTCAGGAAGTAAACAATAAACAACGAATTAGGCTGCATTTACTTTATTTCATCAGGAAAATGGCTTCTATGGCTAGATATGAGGAGAATGAAGGACACGTATAAGAGACTGAACGTATGCATAGGAAGGTCAATAAAGGCACTATGACGCATATGTAGGCCAGCGGGAATTCGAGAGTGTTCCAGTTCAAGCTGATCTCAACCAACAAGCCATTATGGATAGTGAACAGGAACCAGTTATTAGGTGAAGACATGTCGGACAATTAAAGTTCGAAACATTCACTTGATTTTATGACAATTTATGTGCTATCAATATTAAACGGAGATCTAATTTGTAAACAAACGATGGAAAGTTAATCATCCGCTCTTACTGAGAAGGATGAATTTAATTGAGACGGACATAGATTCAGACTGAAATCAGCTCCTAGTAACAAAATTTAGTAAACCCAAACAGAAACATGATTTAACATATCCATAGCGTACAGGGAGTATATGATATATTTATAGTTACTCTACGCAAAAGTGATTGGGCGGAGGACATGTGAGTTAAGTCTGTAAAAGTAAATAAAATTAAATTACTATGAATTTTTAGAACGAATTTCATAAACATGATGGGAATAACTTTTCCGTCTATAATTATTACAAAATTTGCAAGTAGTAAATTTACTGTTTTGGCGCACGTCTTGCCCGAACAAGAAAAGTCCTTTCTGCATTCAATGTAAAACAATATTGCGATCCATACGATTGTTTGATTGAAGATAGTGTACATATGCCAATGGCTGGAAGTTTGGGTTTGGTATTGACAGTGTGGTTTGATATTGACATTGTGGGTTAGTAATTGACAGTATGGGTTAGTAATTGAGAGTGTGGGTTAGTTATTGTAGTTATTGACAGTGGGGGTTTGGTATAGACGGTGTGGGTCTGGAATTGACATGTGTCGGTTTTGTATTGACAGGTGAACATACCTTGATATATAAAAAAATGCAAAAGTAAACAACATTAGTAAAGTTACCAAGAACAATAAGAACGATACACGAATTGGAAACAGCGATTGTAGGAATTATTGATAAGTAAATCATTGCTTGAACCAAGCATGTACTTAAGTAGCAAGACTGTTGAAGTATATATCACTGACAAAACACAATACGAATATCTAATATAAATTAAGTGCAGCAAGAATGTCATACGTATAGTGAGCAAACATCAGGAAGGGCACAGCAAAACTATATGTGTTAATTAAAAGGGTGAGAGAAAGATAGCTACAGAGAGGGATAACAAGTTAAATTCGTCATCAGGCTGATTACAAATAGTCATCCACATGTAGAATACATGTAACATAACGCTCGTGGAATCATAGGTTAATGGATTAGCAATCAGTTAGATCATGTGATTCTAACTTGGAGTTCATGCCGCACATGTCAATTAAGATAGCTAACTTTAATTGTACACATATGTACGTACATTGATCAGAGATTATCAGTTCAAGAAATTTCTTTAGATGTCACCTAATTGACAGTTTACACTGCGATATTATCAACTTACCATCCATAACTAACTTAATGCACCAATTCACAATTTATGTAAGGATTCGCGAGTACGCCTACAACGCAGTTCTTTGGAAGAGTTTGATTCCGATCACGTCACGTACACGTGAATTATATCCGTTACCGTCCGTCATGGACATCATTTACTATCCGCTTTTTATTAAAGTAATTAATCTGTCCATTGTAAATATTGTATTCCGCATTATTTTTAATATTTATTTACCTTTAGTCTTGAAATCGAAGAGTTTTAATTTGCATTTATTGCATTTTTCCAAAATAAATACCCTATACGAAAAGAAATAACAAATGGCTCTTGGAAAATCAAAGTACATAACAGTTTGTACATATTTACCTAGTGCATCAATGTAAATATAAACTTTTGTATTAATTGTGAGGTATATAGCAGTGCTTCTAGTTGACACAGGATATTCTGCTTCTTTTGCAACAAAATGTTTTGATTTTTTTGCTTACTTTCTATGTTTTATCTTCATACTTTGATCTGTGGGCATGATTAGTGATTTCGTTAATGGTTATAATAGGCATTATAAAGTTACAAATCAGCATGAGATGTACAGACTAAAAACAATTCCCGCTTTTATTCATTTCTCTTTAAAATAGTGTGAGAATTTTCAGTTCTTATTAAGTTAAGGACATGATTAATACATATCAGTTTCGTGTCAGGAACAGCAGATGAAAGGTAATCCAGGGATGAAAGAGAAAACCAAGTAACCTCAAATGTACCTAACTACAGTTTAAGTCTGAACCAGTAGAATAACAACACCACCACCCCCGCAATTGGCGGGGATGGGACGAGAGCTAGCCCAGTAAGGTCCAGTAAGGTCCAGTTGGGTGGGGACCGGTCCAGTGAGGGCTTAACATTTCCATCAAACATGCAAAATTTCATCGGGAAAGGACCCAGAATAACATTTGGCAAGGAGAGCGTGACTATAATTTTCTGTTACACTTTGAGTCTGAATATATGTGATTTTTTATGTCAATTATTGAAATTCTACGTTTTTGCGTATTACTATTGACACAATCATTGTTGACCATTATAAAGTCACGATTTAATTGATTTACTTCATCAACAAATATATTAGGAAGAAGCTGAACGATGTAACGTTTGCTGGAAACTAAAATAGTATTAATATCTGCAATTGTACCTTTTATTGCCAATATCTCTATTCACAATTTTGTTTAAATTCCTTTACACGATCTATAACTCTACTTCAATTACTCGCAAAACTAAATTGTGACTCAAAACTATCTCTTACAGTGACTATATTATCTTCAATATCTCCTCCATTTATACATGATTTATACGTCCTCTCAAAGTACCAAAATGTTTCATGCAGCAATAAAATATGGATATAGACTCATTTCTTATTTTGAATATCTCCAAAGCGAACTTTAGTTTATTCATATATCGCAAACAGTTCATTTTGAGACACAATGTTTAAACGAATAATAATGATGAATATTACGGAAGTATTAGACAACCTAGACATTGCCAAATTATTTCACTTTTTCGCATTGTAAAGACAGAATGGGCTTTTATTTCCTCCTTTTGACAAACTATGCAATAAGCTTCTTGTTTAGACTTCAATGGCATTGTTTATGAATCGATCATGAAATTTTCATAACTGTTTTATTTTCTTGGCATTCTCCACAATAAAACATTCTTTCCGCCAACGTCTCTTCTATTTTGTGTGAAATATCTGCATCCATTTTCTCATTAGCAACTGCACATCGCTCTTGTCTATTCCATCCATCATCATCTAAAATCTACATTGTGTCTGCTTCACTCTCATCATCTCCGTCGCTCTTCTTATGTTTTTGGGCAATGACCTATGCCTTATCCAAACACCCAGTCGCAAGCACCTTCACGAGCACATCGTTATGTTGATTATGTAACATGTGACCACCCCTGTTTAATACCAAAATATTCTTTCATTTAGCCATATTGTGTTTTAGGTGATTTCAAATATTACCCCCTTTAATTTAACTCTGACTCATAAATCCTAAATCAAACCAACGAAATCTAAGGTAAAACTGTATAAGATTGAGAAGAGTAAGAATAAAAGAGCAAAAATGTCATAATTTGATCGACACGAGAGAATTGAAAACTGTTTAATTTAATGTTTGTTTACATTTTGACTCATTGTGGAAATTCATGATTATGTCAATGAAGACTTTACTAATTAGATATCATGATTTAAAAAATAAAATAACCTGCATCGACCGGGAATCGAACCCGGGCCGCCCGCGTGGCAGGCGAGCATTCTACCACTGAACCATCGATGCTGATGGCTTGTATGAGTTAGGTAGAATATAGCTTATTTACTCATTAGGAAATGTATATGTTACCTACATGAACTTATGACCTCCACTGTCAAGTGTATCTAGTTTTGATTTATGGAATATGTCGGATAAAAACTGTTAATGTTATTACCGCACAATGCCAAAAGCGATGATTTACATGTTCCACAAGGATGGTCTTCCGATAGCGCAAACTAATTCACCAATTGGCTTCATGTACCTTCAACTTGCCCTAAAGGCTTTTAAACTAATTCTAGTTCAGCGCCCTGTAGCAATTTTAGCTTGCTGACCACCGTAGATTTGGATGTATGAGGTCATTTGACATTTAATACACTATATATAATACTCACATAATCGCTAGAAAGGCATATATCTTTGTACAGGAATTTAGCGCGAATCTACTTTCACATTCGTCATTATTTGATATATCTACATTGAAAGGAATCCATGACATGTGTTTGTCGAGTTTGAATTCTCATACATTTGGAGCCAAAATAGTCATTGTACATAAAAGTGTCTTAATTTGCAAAACAATGTACACACTACAGTAGCGTGTGCAAATAAAAAAATTAAAAACTTTTGTTGGACGAATAGCTGTGTACACTTTTCATACATTTCTCAGGTGCCAGATATTTAGAACACTCCGGTGGCCTGAGTGGCTAAAGCGTAGGCGTTGGATGTGGGAGGTCGCGGGTTCGAACCCCGTCCAAATCATACCAAAGAATTATAAAATCATACTAGCAGCTGCCTCTCTTGGATCCTAGGATGACGTGACTGGGTGGGACATGATGACATCTATCTGGACATGACACCATGTATCCCGGTCAGAGAGATCACTATAAACTGCCACGTCGCGGACATCGTAGTAATATGACTCAGATTATTAAAGTTACGTTAAAACTCCAAACAAACACACACACACATATATTCAGAGAGGAAATGTTGACATAAACACAACCCGCATCACTTCAAAACGTCCAAATGTAGTTCCTAAGGAATTTTGTATTTTGAAAACATTTTTCCGTAATAAAGTTTTGTGAAGTGTTTTGTGAAGTGAAACTCAAAGTTCAAGGTTTGCCAATACATTTACTCCTCTGAAACTTAATACACCCACACAAACGAGAGAGAGAGAAAAAAGAGTTGCCGTGACTTGAAAAAAGCAACAACTTTTCTTAGCACTAGAATCTTTCAATATAGCTAAAACTTACAAGTAATTGTACTTTAGACTGAACTGCGCATATGAACTGCCACACCGAGTGAATGCGACTGAGGGTATGATGTTAAGTCTGCAGTGTTTGCTTCATCTGGACTTTCTAGAACTAGAATTACCTTAATACTGGCCGTATGCGTGTCAACATTAAAAGATAATATTTATATAAGCATTTACTCTGTGTGTTTAATTCAAGAAGATATGCTCAATATTCATGTAATCAGAGAAAGCCTGAATGCTTTTCAGAATACATTCAGATTCATACACTAAAATATACAACATTCAGCGTGATTCAGTATCAAATTATTTAACATTAGCAATTTTAGCCCAGTTCAATGTTTGCCCCTCATCTGTGTGCCTAGCTATGTTCCAGTTACAATAGGTAAATCTTTCATACTGGATTTTTGTAAAGAACACTGTAATATTTTGCGTAGAAATACTAAATCATTTCGATCTTCAACTATAATTTAGAGTGTGTTGAGTGCAAGAAATTATATATTGACTTAACACTGAATTTTGTTTTACTAACAGTACCATTGCATGAACGCTAATGGTAATATCTTTCTTTTATTTTAGCTTTGAACTTTTTAAAATATTTTATATCTTTTATTGATTAAACTCCTAGTGTTTCTGTTTCCAGTTGTGTCACTTTCTGGATTGAATTTTGTTTCTGTATTGGGAGTTGAAAGTTATGGATTTACAGGAAAAAAATGATGATGAAATTAAGGAATTAAAGGTTCGGCACTCCAAGAAAAGTTTTGTCTTGAGGGAAGTTCGGTATCGTGAGGGTTCCGCATTCATTGGGTATTAAATGTGTCGAGATCTACCTTATTTCGAATCCATTATCGAGTTTAATGTTGAATTTATTAAGAACAATATAGTTATCTTGACGAAATATTGATTTCTTTCTTCTATAACATAACGGCAACATGGCGGGAAAGATATTGTTTATTTTGGAGAATTTATTATTGTTTCGAACTGTATCGTCAAATTTTGCAAAGCTAATTTTGGGTACCTGTGAACACGCACTTTGTAATTCAATCAAGCCAGTGATAATTCATTTAGGTAGGAAAAACCAAGCATATTTTTTAAAATTCATGGCTTGGTCCACTTGTATCCTAAACAATGTACACTCATCAGGTCGTTCTGACATTTTGACATGTGAATGAAGACAAATGATCATGCTACACTGAAAATCAATTAAGTAAATTTCGCTTAGAATACTGTTCTCCGTCGGCAAACCATCCAGATACAGGCCACATGCCTGGTTAATAATGCAACATGATCGAATTGAAGGGACAAACAAAAAGTGTTGTATTGATCTTCGCTACGAATGATTAGTCTCAACGAAAATTAGAAAGAAGCAATACACAGAATCTTCCTTAAACGGCTTACATGTAACAGTTTAATTATGACTACAAATCTGAACACACATCTGGCTCTTTTCCATGGAGGAAAAACTCACAAAGTCCAAACGTAAAATTTGCTCCAAAATGACTAACGTTTGTAACTAGAGAGATGTTCTCATTAAGATGTTTCACATTACCATAATATGTTTTTATATGTAAATAATGTGCACATAGCATGTACAAAATAAAAAGACAGGTGCATGACGGCAAAAACGTGAACTAGGCAAGTAAAATCTATGCGACAGTGGAAATGAATAATTTAAATAAATAATTAAATCCTCTCTTGTTATAATGAATACTACTAAAAGACTGATTCCACTCGACATATGTTAGGATAGGAATAATTAATTTTGATGTAAACAATATAATTATAAAATACTAAGACAATGAAAAGATCAAGATGAGGGTCTACATTTAATTTACAAAACATTCTAAGTTGTAAATAAGGCTAGTTCTTTTGCCTAAAGTTTAGTAAAGAACATTTAAAACATGATTCTGAAAACAATTAATTAGTACAGGCATCTGTGTATATATTGGAACAGCTTAAGTGAAATGGACAATACAACAGGCCACATGCCTGGTTAATAATGCAAATTTACAGTCCAAAGTTAAAATAAGTCATGAGAGACACATCTACAAGGAATGTTCGTCAATCAAAAACCTTTATTACCTGACACTTATTTCAGCCACTGAATACACAGAATAAGAATACTACGAAAAATTACCTTCTCAAGACACAGAACCTTCATGTAAAAACTAATGCTCAAGATCGAAATTATTATAAAATTTCATTGAAACCAAGGAATTATATCGTCCTCAAACAAAACAAAATATATTACTATTAGCGGACAGGTACATATTCTTCGGTAGAATAAATGGACAATTGCAACTCTATACACAAAAGGTGTATGTGCGCTTAATTAGTATTAGACAGTTTAGATAGCAATACAATGACCAAATTCAAAAGTGGACAAACAAAACTATCTTTGGTACAAACAGGGAATATATTGTTAAAATCTCTGAAAAACATGATTTTATTCCTTTCTTGATCTCATTAACTAGGACAGGAGAAAAGGGATTATCAATAGTAGCAGATACGTAGCCGACATGACAATCTATCTTAGATGACGCTACACTTTCCCATTCTTCCAAATTCTCCAGACTGGACTCACAATGTGTATTCTGGCTGAAAGCAAAACCAACGTCAATCCAGCTAATCAGAACATTATTTGATACATATCAACATCCGATTTAAATATGCAGTTATATTTTACACTTCCTTTGGAACAAAATATGGGAAAAACCATGCTAATGATTTTAGAAAATATATCTATTGTTACATTCAAATTTCCTTGGTGCTAGATCCAGAGTGTTCAATTTCCATCAAGGGCATATTTAAACTCTAGTTGCACAGAGTCGTTCGGATGTGTTGCGAGTAAAGATACTGTTTATGTGAAACAGCAGTATAGAATAATAAGACTATATTTTGTCACATTTAGTCACTTTGTAAAATTGTAATTTAGAAAAAAACATAAGTCAGTGTTAATGCGTATTGAAACTTAGAAGAAAACGAACGAACAACCAACAAGAAAAAAGTGAAATATTCAAAACGAAAAACATCAAATATGCAAAAAATGTAAACCTAAAGAGAGACGCCTAAATATAACATTGATATGTTGTTAGACTAAGGAATATTTATTCGCTTTGGAAAAATAATTGTTGATTAAAGATATGTTCATATTAAACGGTGTCGAAAACTTAAAAATGCTTTACTCAGTGGATTAATAGTTTAATGGTATTAAAAATTGTTTGATTCCATGTATCTAATATTTTGTTGCAGATTCGTCAGAGTGTTAAAAATCAAACATTTAATTATAAAAACAAGGTGTTGTGTTATGGTTACTTAATGTAGATTATACAATTTAGGAAAGAATTAAGGTCTAATTGACTGAAATAGGAGCTGCGCAATACAGTATCCCAACCTGAATCACGTTATTTAATTCAAAGATATTTTGGTCATGCTATATTTATTGTAACTGATATAATATATTTTGCTGAGTATGGACAATTTCCAGTCATCTATAATTAGTGCAAATTTCAGTGTATGCAAATATCTGATAATGTAATTCAAGGCAGTGGTGAAACCAATGAACAGCTTACCAAAATATATCAGGTTAGAAAATAAGTCCTGCAAGTCCCTCTGTCTTTCTCTTTCTACACACACACACACACACACACGCACATATATATATATATATATATATATATATATATATATATATATATATATATATATATATATATATATATATATATATATATATATATATATATATATATATATATATATATATAATCGTGTGTTCGTAAACAAATCAGAAACTGAAATTCTATGCAACGGACCTAGTACAAGTTCTCATGGACATCGTGCCTAACTCTACAGTCAAGTTTGTGACAAAATTGTTTTAAGTTTTAGAACTTATGTTACAAACATGTGCATATATATGAGCGCAGATGAAATGGCATTATGGATTTTTTAAAATTAAGAATTTGTTAAAACTTACTAACATTATCGAAAGAGAAATCTTTGAAAAAAGGACGCAAGTATCTTTACGAAATCCCATATTATTCTCCAGGATATGGTTCACTTTTTGGGTCAACCCCACCCAGACAGAGTTGTTGAAGAAAATTAAAACGATTAATTTTCCATGAATGTGTTCCGCAATAAATTACAACTTGGTTAGTTAAATACGATAACTGATGAAATGCAACGAGGTGAACTCCAATTACCACATAACAAGATTAATGTGTTTGCATTTCTATTCATTGTTTTGAACACACATAAATACCCCAATATGGAGTGTTTGGCAAGGATGAAACATATCCCTGTTCTTGTTCAGTTTTCGTATTTAATGTTTCGAGAAATTGTGGGTAGAAGTACAGTTAATTGTTATTGTCTCACTTAATATCAAGACTTTATAATCAATTATCAGATACAAGCTGAAATTCTAAAGCTAAAGAAAGAAATGTTACGAAAGAGTGTAAAGTATAAGAAAAGAAAGTAAATACAATAAAATACTTTTGTTAAAGTTCGAATGCCTATCCGATTCTGGAACATCTTCGTTTCTTTGACGAGGCAGCTGATATTCAATGTGCGTGATAGAAATATAAGCGTCGTTATTATACACTAATTGTTTTCTCCGTTAACTTTACATTGTCCAAATCGTGCTATATCACCCGATACTGAACTCGCGTGCAAATGCATATATTGCATTCACGTGCATAAAGAAAGTAATTTCTATTGAAAACAAACAATGGACTCAGACGCCAGCAGTTTTGATTTGTAAATAAATCATGTACACCCGAGTAGGTGCTTTAAGTTGTGGTTGTTTAAATTTGTCTCTGAAGGAAGTAAAGCAGATGTTTCGTGGACTGCCACATACCAGCTGCTTTTGCACATACCTCATTAACATTTTTATACAATGTTTCGGATTAAGGCTAGCTATACAATAGACGCAAGAAACTGTCCTTACCAATAATATACAAGTGACAAGACATATACTGTCTTCTTTAGCTGGTGATAAGAATAGCAAAGAAATATACTTACAGTTTTACATCATGAATTTCCTCAAAATGTACTTTCTTAGTTCTGCAAGTCCGAATAACAAGAACTATGTCACAGGTTTTCAATCTTGATTACGCATTTCGACATGGTGCTGTAATTTCGAATATAAGTGCAATTACATCATCCTTACTGCACTCAAGATGAAATAAGTATTACATGTCATAGCGTCGTTTTGATAATTGCAATTGAAAGGCTACTTATTTTCCCCACATCATGATTTCACACATTCAATGACAGAAAGAGAAACACATTTGCAAATGTTAAAACGCGTCTCCCTCGCTTCTTCAATCCGATGTATTTCATGTAGAATTGTCACATATAAATCAAGTCCATAATCAGGAAATTTCGTAGTTTCAACATCTATTCATTCCAGATCAAATGGAAAATTTGTTGCACTGCGCATTCATTCACAGTATGACTCCAAATTTCAATTTTATCTGGGCGGAGTTATGTGCGCATTTATTGTTGCTGTGTAATGATGAGTCTGCGCTTGTGTATTAAGTTTGGAATACGGCATACATTTCGTTACTTTGTTTCTTGTAGTGTATTTTGTTAAAGTAATTAAGTATCAATATATAAAAAATGAGCATATAATTAAAAGGTTACTGCATCTGTATGGACAATATGAACTCGTTTTGTCGGATGGAGACACTGCACTCCCAATGTGTTGTATGTGTTGTTGTTTCTGTTATTTCTAATTTGCTAATGTATCAATAATGTCGTTGTTGTGTAAATATGAATCTGCTCTTGTGTATTTAGTTTGAAATACGGCATATATTCAGTTACTTTGTTTCTTGTAGTGTATTTTGTTAATATAATTAAGCATTAGGTAGAATATAAAAAAATAGCATATAATAAAAGGGTTACTGCATTTGTATGGGGAAATATAAACTCGTTTTGTCGGATGGATATACTGCACTCCCATGGTCGTGCAATATTGCCATTGGAAAAACTCGTTCATATTTTCCCATACAAATGCAGTAATCTATAAACCTAGAAAAGAACCCGGTCCGCTGTGGTAATCTTGCATTATGATTTTTTTGTTATTCAAAACTTTCAATATAAGTTACAGGTAAATAAAAGTACGATCTTCATGTATACATTGTTTTATGTAATAATTATCCATACCTGTTATACATGTTCTCTTGATTTATTCTTATCAATTGCTACTTATTACATTTTTCTAGGTATGTTCTTCCGAAATATTGACATGTTATTTCTTCTTGAGTAAATACAAAATTGAGGAATGTTCAGAAAGTAGTTTAAAAATAGACAATAACAGAAGACCTATCAATGTTATACCCAATGAAGAATAGCATGTCTAGTAATCTAGCAAGGAATGCCATTAAATAAATCATTTCCATCCTTTCTAAAAAAGAATCTTACATTTATATATAACATAATTGAATTCCAGTGGTGTAAAATATTAAATTCCTTTGGTGTGTGTATTAATGTGTCAGTTTTCTCGAATGCGCATGTATAAATGACCTTGATTATGGCAATTTCCTGACACTGTTTTTATTTATCACAATAATATAATCCATAAATGCACTTGTCTGAATTCATTATGAATCAAAATTAAGGTTTTAGTCGAAGAATTTTATTAAGCACTTTGTAATTCCAGTGAATAATAATTTGACTAAATAAATAAAACCCAGTTAAAAACTGAACACAACAATACAATTAAAATAAATACTTCTTAGATAAACGAGATTAAATTCCCCTCAAATTTTTAATTAGGTCGCAAATGCTGTTCGCTAAACAATACCATGTCAAATTATTAGGAAAATTCCGTTATCATTGTTTCTAAGTTGGCAGGCAAGACTATCTTTAACTCAGATTCAAGTAAACATGTCTACCTTAAATGATGATCCAAACATTTAATCCACAATCATATTGAAATATTTAGATATGTATTCATGTATTCTGTGTTTGCAAAAAAATGTCACAAGTAACTTGATTTTCAATTTTAACAAAGGTCAAGTAAAACATTCAAAACTATATAACCTACGATCATAATGAAAAGCCAACAAACAAAACAAATTAAATATACATAACAATATACAGCATATCGAGGATGGCACCGCAACACATGTTCATTGTTTATAACTGCATAAACATGTTAAAGCATCACAACAAGCAAGCGTTCCCCTTCAAACAAATATTGACTTGGATTCGTAAAACATCATTTACCTAACTGGATGCAAAAAGTGCGGTAAACAGTATGTAGGGCAGAGAAGTTTAACGCTACGAGATCCCTTCAATAGACACCAATTTGATATCAACTACAAGGAAAATATACGACCCATCTTAACAGCCTTGGCCATTCGATAAACGATCGATCTATCGTCCCAGGAAGGAACATGCCTACTGGATTGGACAATTTAAAACGATGAATGCCTTCGGATTCAAACTACATGACGCAACGGAAGACATTTTATCATTTGTCATCACCAATAATTCACAGGGAACGAAAACAGCCAAATTAATAAGAGAGTAATACACAAAATTCCAAAAGGAATTTCCCAACATTTTTCGGCACAAACTGGTAACAGCATATCCTAAAAACAAGAACTAGAGTGATATTTTAATTAGAAATAAAATAAAGAGCATGAATAATTATCCCGAAGTCAGTGCATGTGGGAGTCTTTCAAACTCCTGCCGTAGTTTTTGAAATTTTTATATCTGAGATAAGTAGAAAATGTTTTCTGTCGGTCTTACCATTTTGAAACCAAAATAAATAATCAACATAATTTCCTATTTTTTCTTCAATGCAACTAATTATATAAATATAAAAGCAAAGTTATAAAACCATGTAAAAATCTTTAATAAATCGATTGCTTTGACATTACAGTGATAATAACTGATTGCAAAATATCTGCCTCTGTTCTGATGCAGAAATGAAGATTTAATATGACCATGTGATTCAAGTTTTAAACCTTCGTTGTAATCTTAATAAATCTAATACATTACATGAACTAATCTTTGTCGTGCAAGAATTATGTACATTATGACTAATAGAATGACAAAACAGGAGGAAGTGTGTATTTTCTAAAGGATTGTCATAACTGGAAAATACAATTGCTTGAATGCACCTGCCATTCGCGCATGATAAGTTACAAGGTGCACACTCACCGAGGTTGTATTGTATCCAGGGTAACTATACGACGGTATCTCGCAAGTAAATTTCTTTTATTACTTTACAACATATTCACTGTGACTGTAAATGATAATCACTTCACTATCATGGGTTATAAAATTATTATTAAAGCAAGTTATTGTTGTGTATACTGTTTTCCCTGCAAACATCAATTTTGATTACATATGGCAAACAAACAAAAGCCCGGGTGATGAATGAACACAACTGGCCGCGAGCAATAAACTTCTTGCTTAAACATACAGACAGGATATCAACTACAAAAGATATTTTCTTACAAACCAAACCGACCCCGGAAACTGAATTTAGTATCTTTTTAAGTGTGCCAATTTTTTCTTATGAAGTCGGCCGACATAATGAAGCCAAGTTTGGTTCCTTTGGATCCCTTTAAGTGTGCCGATTTCTTTTTATATAAAGTCGGCCGACATAGGGAAGCTAGCAATGGTTTATTTTTACCTGTATTAATGGGAGTTTTCAAAATATATTGAAACAATTGAACAATTTTGAAAGCGGCACAATCTAGTGCGTCTTGCAGGTATATTAATATAAGGCTAAACAGTAAATCTGTTTTCAGAAGTTTCATCTAACTGTTCCCAATCCATAGTTTCTAGTGTTTTAGTTTCGACAACAAGAAGCATGAACTTCGTCTTCTGGGGATGCATGTACGTCATTTCCTGATGGCGTCCTCTAAATTTGGAAAATCATAGCAAAGGGAAAGTAACAGCGTTGTATAATTAAATTTCGAGTAATTTAATTATTAGTATTCTTTATACTTGATAATATTTGTGTTCTTTTTGTACGAGTATTACTACTTTTAACCATGTTTTGCAAATCTGATGGAAAAAACAAACAAATTCGAGTATGGCAGGTAACCTTTGACGTCAAGGTAATGGAAATTAAATTCCGCGCATGCGCATTTTGTGTGGGGCAAAAAAAAAAACCACACAAAAACAAGCAGGTGAATTCAAATATATACTCAAACGAGCCATTTCGTGAAAACTTGGCCTTAAAAGAACAAATATAGGTACCAGAAAATGTTATGCATTCTTGGATTCGACAGTCTTGAGTTCTTTATGCTGATGAAACATTTTCCAGTATCATTTTTATTATACAATTTAAATGCCTAATGTTAATGTTTGTAAATATACCTGTTCAAATATAATGGGCACATATAACAATATCGTCGAAATATTAACAAATTTCATGCTGGAGTTATATAGAAAGTTTTAAAAATCATAAAACTAAAGGTGTCTTTGATTATAACCAATATATTGTTTTACAATAACCAGATACTTAGATCAGAACATTGATCAAAAAAGTACTTAGAACCATTGAATATCGATTACTTCGTCCTCAAAACCCGACTGTTATACTTTATTGCAAGGGGTAAATGGTAACTCATTGAAATAGAACTATATTTAAAGAAGTGTTAGGATAAATGATACCGTTGTTAAAGAATATCCTGACCAACTGAGATGCCAACATAGTACATCATACAGGCTGAAAACAGTGCAAGCCAGTATACATATTTGCATTATGCTCACACAAGAAATATTGTAACAACCAATAGGGTTTCTTGACCAAGCGATGTCAAACCCTGGCGCGAATCCCGCAACGAATTATAAGTTTCCACTGATACAACTACGTCTGTAATCTGGAAAGTCCAAGTGTCCATTCTATAAATAATTTTACTCTAATTAATGCATCACCACAAATCTCACAACTTCCCAATTGTCTGTTAACGTCACATCTGCATAGTTTCTCCTCATTAACTTTCCGTAACGTACCGCCAGTATTTCACGCCGTGAAACTATACAACTCAACAACCTAATACAAAGAACTGTTTTTACTACGCCACCTTATGCCAATCAAATCATGATTTTAAGCCACATTTTGCCTGCAACTTTGTACCAAATTTACCACCATAGAAAAAATAAATGGCTCCTGCCGATGGCACAACAGTCCTTTTCCGTTTATTCCATTATATAATTTACCAGTCTCCAGTCATAAATACTGCACCTGGTGTCACACGATCAATTCACACAATTAGATTTTAATAGGGACTACTGAGTGACAGGGAAACTCATGCGGCTCTGACCTGAATTCACCAAAAGTAAACCATGACGTATTGAAACTCATTAACACTTCACTCCGTAATTTTTTCCCTTAGTAATTGGCTAATCATTTCGGCCTGAGGACTATAGTACCAGCACCGACTTCCCATAATCAAGCAAGTAATCACAAAAATATAAAAAATCCTTAAAATGGAGAGCTATAAACAAATGTACATACTCAAAATTAATTACAATACTATTCTTGGGAATTTCATTAACTATTTTAAACAATTTCAGCGTACTCATGGATGGGTAATATCGTTTCGCGTTCTGCCCTGTTTATAAAATATATTGCCTTTAGTCAGCAAAAGATGATTTAGTGAGGATAAAAAAGTTTACTTAAACGATCATGGAATAAAATAAACTATTGGGACAATTGTGTACGTTGCATCAAACCTACACATAAATCACAGAGATTAATTGAGATTTTGTCTAACGGTCAATCTGTCCACATGCGAAATAGGGTAATAGGTGAAAAATGCAAAAGTCGACCATTGTCTGATAACTGACGCCCATCTGACACTGCCAAATATTGCAAGGTTTTCCATAACAAAATGCAGTTTGACTTGTAGTTCGAATGTCATAGGCATCATTCAGTTATTATTGGATGCATATTCCATTTAGTCTGCTTGTGGTCAAACTTATGGTGAAAAGGTAAACCAAGGGACAATTTGTTTGAAATTAGTATCACTGCCCAATGGATGAATTTAGAAGAAAAGTAGATCTCACAGAATACTTTGTCAGAGTTCGCATAAGGAAACTCTGAAAATATAAGAATGAAGTATGCTAGAAAAGTAACATTCAAACACCACCTAGTTGAAGTAGTCGCCAGTAGTCAGGTAGCGGAGTGAAATGACACATAGGTGCCGGAGAAAGGCACCATTATTCACATAAGTATCGCATGGGGTTAGATATTCAGAAAGGTATAAGCTCCAAGCAATCTGGTGAGCAAGGGAATCTTGTGGCACCATTGTGGTGCCAATGCTATCACAATGTCTCAAAGCACAGATAACCGTTATATAAAATGCCGTACACGTATTTTAGGGGTTAGAATTGAATGTTTCACATTTATCTTATTTAGTCTGTGAATAAGAAGTAAAAAAAAATAAGGCGGTGTCATAATGATGACATAACATCATCTTAATGAGGGAATTACCTCCAAAAGATCTGAGTAATGACTCGAGCAACGTTCTTCACCATGGTTTATAGTAACAAAATTATTTATACCAAGATAACATAAAGATAACACTGTAGTCATGGTATTTGCTTGAGTCAAACCATGAAAACCGAATATTTCTGACAGTTGCAACTACGAAGTTCAGTGCACGTCAATCCGGCCTTGGAGCACTGTCGGCTTTGACAACCTTGAAACTTGCAACCGCATTATATTGGCTGACTGTAAGTTTCAGACGATTCGGGAAGAGTCATCTAGATAGGCTGTCATTGACCATCTTTCATTGTCCACCACCATGTCGTGCTGGTAGTCTAATAAATCCCAATGTTACAATTTTGTACTAAGCCCTTTTAGCACAGCTTGTACTGTCTGATTTCGTTGTACTAATACTTATTTAGTTAATTTTGGGGTCTGTACTAATGATATGAGCTAAGGACAATGTATTAGAAAAACCAAGTTAATACATAATGGGGAATAAATTAATTTTAATATAAATCCTTGAATAATAGCCTAGCATCCAATGAACGTTAAGAAGCAAATGATAGCCAACTTTTGCACCTGTAAATTTAATTGTACTGCTAAGCTACACCATTGCCATGAAACAGCAACACACACACGACAGTGAGAAAACTGTCAAAGCGGATAGAAATAGAATGAGGTGATCTAAATGAGCTCATACATTAGGACGTGACATTTCACTTATGCTGTTCCGACCAGTTTTTAACCCAAAATGTGCCCAGACAAAGAAAAAGTGTACATATGCAGTAATCATTTAGAATTGTAAAGATTAGACTAAAGATCTACTGGTCCTTAAATATTTAGCCTGTTATATTTTTTCTTTAGGCGGAATGGTTATTGAATTATCGTGATAGCAATCTTAGGACAATCGGACAGGCGGAACAAAGAAAAAAAAATCAGATCAGTATAACAGAAAGGAGGGTATTTCTTTGTGTCATCCTACAAAACGAACGAACGTTTTTGACAGACATAGACCTTCCAAGCTAAATATATTTCTTGAATGACCTCAACATGAAAATCTGTCAGATTGTTCTGTGACGATATCTTGCGTCAGCGTCTTCGTGATACGCTAAGCTGATGGGACTAATACGAGACTATGTTTTGTTTCAGATATTTTACTTGCACCTTTACTGTTACTTGTTCGATATTCTTAAATCCTCTCATGAATCTTATGTACCTTTCATGACACAGATTGTAGTTTGCTCTGCATGATTATCACGATAAGTCAGTTTATCTCATTGTGCGTTGGACACAACGCAAAACCCACGCTCCCAAGACACACACACACACGCACAGTCATTTAAGATCAGTATATGTAGTTTCAGCCATTCGAAAGTGTATCGTGTTTCCATAGCGATTATACAATCTTTGGTATAATGTTTGGAAATCTCAATTTTCATATTAAAATCTCTGATTAACGATTATGAAAATTCAACGACCTTCAGTAAAATATCTGGAAACCTTGTCTGTTGCTTCTTTCATAGTCAATCTAGTTCGTGACCAGTGGGCTTCTCTAACAGTCACTGTACATAATACAGGTCTAAAGATTATTAATAATTTTTAATAATCAAGACCAAAATAGTGAGAAATGAAGAGCTTAATCTGCATTTCTTTAAGGTGCTTCGATACTGTACCCTCTGAATAACATTCCAAAAATACCGTTGACCTTTGGGGCTACCTTCAATTTTTATATCTTAAATAAACTAAAAAAATCCTATACTAATGTGTTATTTAAATGCCCAATAAATCTTTGAGGATGCCCGCAGAATGAAAGTCGCCGACGCCAGGGTATGCAGGACGGCATCAACGTCAACAACCATCCTATGCCTCCAGTGCACGCACTGCTCTAGGATATGCGCATCTTGTATCGGACTCATCAGCCACATGAGAACCCATCAGCGAAGAGCATCGAAGGATTGACTTCATCGAGCCCTGATCGTCAACCTTGCAGCGAAATAAGGAATCATGACATACATTTGTTTTTATTAGTTTTGTGTTATACAATTATTGCGACAAACCAAAGTAATGAAAACAATCACTTTTATGAATTAGTCTATATCGTTTAGCAAATTATACTGTATAATTGAATTCAGTAGAACTCAGGAGAATTTATTCATGTAAACACATCACGATTGTGGTGTTTGTATATTTATATAAAGTGTGATCATTGTACATGCAAAGTATATATTTGCAAATCAGTACTACAAATGAGACAAAACATACATACATACGGATTATACTCGTAAGATAGCAAAGGATAGTACATATTCTGAGAGGTAACAAATACACTCAAAACATTAGAGTACATGAGAACATCTTATTTCCTTCTTGGATATACTTAGCCATAATACGGATTGTTTCCCGTATTTGTGTGGGCGAATGAGTACATCACAATGGCAGTCGTAAATGTTTGTCAATACCATTGTATGGTTTAAAGTTCATTTGTACAGTTTTTAAATCACAAGCATCAGGAGCGCCAATACAGCACGAGAGCGCGTGCAATTTTTTTTATTCTGATACCATCTCGTGTTCGGTACAGAAGGTACAAGAAAAACGCACATATAATACTATGATAATTAACACAGTACGATCGTTACTTGCATAATAAATAAACATAATCTCCCTAGAAAAGATACGGACCCATGGTGATAAAACGCGACGAGGATAGACGCACCACATAATAATATCTGAACGTGTGCCAGGTCCAGCTAACTCCAATAGAAAATCAATAAAATACACAGCAATAGAATACTTGTTAAAGCAACTTAAAGAACACACATTCTTTTTTAAATGAGTGTGTGTGATTTGGATTTTTAAGGTAGCTTCACCAATACTTCAGCGATACTGGGTAATATTTGTTATAGAATTATATATGTTGTGTACTTTCTTCAATTAAACATCACTATAGAGGTGATCCAATTAAATACTTTCTAAATGTGTGTTCATTACTCGAGATGCACTTTGTATTAAGTCGAGGATTAAAATAATCAGATTTCCTTCTACTCAATAAAAGCGTCTAAGAACGTGATTGTCACGATTGCTAAGTGACCTTTCTAGTAATGGAATCACTTTAACGAGTCTTGAGAGATAACGTGTTTCTTTGTTGGATGACTGAAGGAAGAAAAATTTGTAGTAAAGACTCTTACTCCAGCTTGTATTGATTGGAAGCTAGTTACGTCATATGCTGTGTCACTAGCAACTGGTGCAATCGGATATATTATAATTAAAGAAGCCTTGAGCCAGTTGCCATTTTGCATAGACGTGTAAATTATTGTTTTTGTAGTCTGAATTCATGATTTTCCAGTCTTATTTTTCTCGATATAAACCTTCAATAGGTACTAATATTTTTGTCTTGGTTACGATTCTGGCTGTCCTTTTTTATATAAATTTTTTGATTTTACCTTGCGCAAAGTAATGTATAGTCTTAAATTGACAAAGTCTAGCAATTGTTAAAATATGCTACTGCCGATACAGTTTATTTTTGTGTACTGCATGCTTTTATTATCTTATTTAGATCCATAAAATCCCGGGAATTTTATATTCTCATAAAATTGTAAAACGACAAGTGATATTAAGGTGTTACTGGTTCATTTATAGTCATCAGAATGGCTTATACTAAAATAAAACAAATACAGGAAAAATGTATATACTGATATATTGTGTTGTCTCCTTTTTATTTACACTACACCAAGTAAAATTGGAAACATATATGAATTAAATAAATAAACTTCACGAAGCAAATTTCCCTTGGACAAGGAAGAGTTATTCTGCGAAGTCCTCTCAAGTGTAGTGAACTACCGATGTGTAACCTTGTGTCCCCGTAGTGTATGACATGTACCACATGTGTGTCATCCACCCCAATGCATGTTGAAAACACACCATTTCAGTCAAATAAAAATGTAGTTTTCCAAAACATCTAGACCCTGAGATATGTTTTTGTTTAAATTCAAACAACATCTTCTATAAAGGAAGCGTATAAATGCTTTCCTTGAGGTTTACCTCCTAATGTATGTGGATTTACAAGGTCCTCCTAATGTAGGTAATACTTGTTTGTTTGTTTGTTTGTTTGTTTGTGTGTGTGTGTGTTTCAGTATGTACATCGCTTCATCATTGAGAAAACCCATCCTCTCAATGTGTTTCATGCAGTAATACAATATGGATATGGTCTCATTTCTTCTTTTGAATATTTCCAAAATGCACTTTAGTTTATTTAAATATCGCAAACAGGACATTTTGAGACTCAGTGCTCAAACCAATAATAATGTTGAATATTAGACAACCCAGGGATTGCCAAATTATTTCATTTTCTTCGCATTTTAAAGAAGGAATGAGCTTTTATTTCCTTCTCCTTTTGACAACTATGCAATAGGCTTCTTGTTTAGAGTCCAATGGTATTATTTTTTGCATCGATCGTGATATTTTGGTAACTTTTTTCTTTTCTTGTCATTCTCGGCAATAGAACATTCTTTTCTCCAACGTCCCTTATATTTTGCGTGAAATATCTTCATCCATTTTCTCTTTAGCAACTGCACATCGCTCTTGTCTATTACATCCATCATCATCTAAAACCTAATTATTGTCTGCTTTACTCTGGTCATCTGCGTCGGTCTTCTTTGTTTTAGGTCATCTATATACCCAAATGAAGCCTTTGCACGAGTACATCGTTTTAGTAATTATCAGTTGCACCATCCTCTCATTCCAGCTCAACCATAATATCGTCTTCCTTCTCCTTTTCCGTCTTCTTCGTGTTTCATAGCACGACTGCCATCAACCATTTGTGCATGGACATCGATTTTGGTCCATGTGATAGTAGTCACACAATGTGCACTGACAATTCAACGGATACCTGCCAAATCTCTCACAATTGTTTGCTTGGCAATACTCAGTGATGTACCTTTATTCATCACATTTGCATAGCCTATAAGCCTGACGCTCTTTCATTTTAAAGCACTGCGGTCCTTTTACAGTTTGGAATTTAATGGTAATCTGCATTGATCTTACTTCAACTAGAAAATTGAACTTCATGTATCTAGTATCCTGGGCAACATTAGTGTCTGGTTTCATGAACCTGTATACAAGCTAGACACTCTTGAATCCATATTTTCTCAATGTTATAATAATTGTTTTGTCACATAGTCGGTACAGTTTTCATATAGTATGTGCAATCGTTTTGGATATAAAAACGTGTTACATATCACTTTATATGATTCTGATTGGTACAAGTAAGACCATAACATGACTGTGACTATTCTCTTTACTGATTTCATCGCGGGAAAACAGTTTTAACCCCGCCTTCTGGAATGTTTTATTTTCAATGAATATTTTAGCAGCCGTTTTTCGACTCGTCACAAAATGGAACTGGGGATAAATGGTTTCGTCCGTCTGAATGTGGCCGATTTACCCCACAGGTGTTTCTTATGTTATGTATAACATATCATTTGAAAAATGGCTTAAAACCCAGAGATAAAAATAACAAGTACCACTAAGGGCATTGCTCAGTTGATAGTGGTATGGGGTGGTTTGAATGTTAAGTACTAAAGTACACTCAACTATTTCCACAGACAAATTTGGATATAAACCAGTCTCGCAACTGACAGAAAATGCTTTCCAGTAATTTCTATATATTTGTCCGATTTACTGGTGATATACTGACAGGGAAGTGTAACTTAATGAACATTTGCATCCATGAGAACAACTGCATGTACTGATAGATCTCCAGTAACCCTTTCAACTATATAGAAACACAATAATCGTACTGAGTATTCCGTCAAAACGTCGAACAGGATGACCCAGCATGAGATGAGCTGTTAACAATGAAGTAGCATGTGACCACTCCTGTTTAATACCAAAATATTATTTCATGAAGCCACGTTGTGCTTTAGGTTATTTCAAATATTACCCGCTTTAATTTAACTCTGGCGCATAAAATCTTAAACCTAACCAATGAAATATATTGTAAAATTGTATAATGATTGAGAAGAGTAAGAATTAAAGAGAAAAAGGTAATAATTTGATGGACACGAGAGAATTGAAAACTATTTAATTTAATGTGATTAGGTTTTCCTTTTGACTCACTGAAACATGATTTATATCAATAAAGACTTTACTAATCCAGAAATTAAGATGGATTAGAAAAATTACAATATGCATCGGCCGGGAATCGAACCCCTGGCCGCCCGCGTGGCAGGCGAGCATTCTACCACTGAACCACCGATGCTTACTGTATCAACGAGCAAGGTAGAGCATTCCATAGGAAAGTTAAATATGTTACATATATGAGTATGTCACCTGAACTACCAAGTGTTTATAGTTTTGATTTATAGAATATGTATAATAAAAATTATAAAAGTTATTACAGCCAACAGTTTCCATAAGGATGGTCTGCCGATAGCGCAAACTAATTCACCAATTGGTTGCATGTACCTTCAACTTGCCCTTTAGGCAATTAAGCAAATTCTAGTTCAGCGCCCTGTACCAATTTTAGCTTGCTGGCCAACATAGTTTTGGGCGCATGAGGTCATTGGACATTTAATACACTATATATATTGCTCGCCTAATCGCTAGAAAGGCATAGGTCTTTGTAGAGGAATTTAAGGCTAATAGGTATCACACGAGATCTTCTTTCACATTCGTCATTATTTGATACATCTACATTGAAAGGAAACCGTGACAGGTGTTTGTCGCGTTTGACAAATCATACACTTGGAGTCAAAATAGTAATTGTACATATCAGTGTTTTTATCTGCAAAACAATGCACATACTTCAGCAACGTGTGCAAATATTAAAATTAATTCAATAATTAAGCACATCTCAAATGCATCTGCCTTTTTCCCCATGATGCCAAATTATGGGCCCAATATTTAGATTATTATCTTTGTGTGATATTTTGATATATAAAGAAAAAAATATTAAATTTTGCGTAAAGTTTCTTTTTTTCATACGTGTACAATAGAGACAAACTATACCTGTATCATCAATCAGCATTTATGTATGAGTACATCTAGCTTCAAGAACACGTACTTGCATGATCGTCTCGTTTATCAGTACCAAACAAGGCACTTCAATTTTACCTCACCGAAAAAATAAAATGTAGGTTGAATGTTCTGTTCAACAATTTCAAAAATACTTGATTGACAACTGGGAATTAAAAAATTAAAAGTAGAATATTTTAGTAAACGTCCGAAACAGCTGCTTTGGTTGTAATTATGTGATTATGTTATTACTTTCGCAACACTTTATCTATGATATATTGATCCTGGTCCATGTATTAGCATATTGTCTAAAACAGGTATTATATTTCACGTTCAGATTGAACGTTAATATTTTTATACCATATGCAGAAATCGGCTTCTTGATATTTGAAAACAATCAAAATAAGGCTGGAACTTTTCGCTGAAGTACCTTGAAAACTGTCCTATCAAATTTTGCCAACTGCATAAGGTGTATATTTTCGGGCGTCACTGCATAGTTTTAAGTGAAACTATTTTTTGGTTAGGAAGGCTTTAACGTCTTCTGTTGAATATTGACTGACTGACTATGCATCTCCACTGTTTAAATAAGGTTGATGTGCTTAGAACCTTATTTTTGCGTTCATGTATTAAATTTAATTTTGTTTATTCTTATGTACCCCGCATATATGTGCCTAGTTATGTTCCAGTTACAATAGGTAAATCTTTCGTACTGGATTCTTGTAAATGACACTGTAATATTTTATTTAGAAATGATCAATTATTTCATATGTCCACTTTAATTTTGAATGTGTTGATTGCAAGAAAATATATATTGATTTAAAATTTAATTCTTTTTTATAAACTAATAGAAACTTTGTGTGAAAGCTAATGGCAATATCTTTATATTATTTTAGCTTTACAAATTTTGAAATATTTTATATATTTATCGATTAAACTGCGAGTGTTTATGTTTCCAGTTACATCAGTTTCGGGATTGAATTTTGTTTCTGTATTGGGACTTGAAAGGTATGGTTTTACTGAAAGAGTAATGACGAAATTAAGAAAAGAAAGATTCGGCAGTCGAAGTAAAGTTTTGTGCTGAGGGCATTTCGGTATCGTGAGGGTTCGGCATTCACTAGGTATTTACCTTATTGCAAATCCATTACCGAGTTTAATGGAAAATGTATTAAGAACAATAGAAGGTATCTTAACTTAATATTTAATTCATTATTCTACAGCATAACGGTAACATGGCGTGAAAGATATTGTTTATTTTGGAGAACTGTATAGTCAAATTTTGCAAAACTAACGTTGTGAACACACACTTTTAAATTCAGTCAAGCCAGTGATCATTCATATCGGTAGGAAAACCAAAGAAATGTTGAAAGATACATGGCTTGGTGTACCTGTGTCCTAAAATGTTTTGCCCATCTGGAATTTTGACCAGTGAGTGAAGACAAATATCACTCATAATATCTTCAGTATGTATATGTATTGATCATAGTCCATTTAAATCAATTAAGTAAATATTACTTTTAGAATATTGTTCTCCGCCAGCAAACCATTTAAAGCAAGGCAAAATGTCAAACAAAAATATTTGTATTGATCTTGGCTAAGAATGATTAGTCTCAACGACAATTAGATAAGAAGCAATACACATAATTTTCCTTAAACTGTTTACATGTAACAATTTAATTATGAATATAAATCTGGCTCTTTTCCATGGAGGAAATCTCCTGATTAGTTCTTTCCAGTCATAATCAGCGTCGACGCGCCAGTCAAATATTATTCTATCCTCTCGATCCCTTGGAGTATTTTTGTCTTCTTTGTCTCCCCTATAAGTCTGCTAATATTAATTTCTCTATTTATGTTAGTCTCGAATTTAACAATTAACATACCTTTTTAAGTTTGAAGTGAATTTCCATTTCATGGAGGATGGGTAGCGTAAATTTGAAATTAGGGATATAACTTTGTTTCGGTATGAGGAGTTGATTACTCAGTTTCAAAAATTTCCAACAAGAACTTATAAGCTTCAGAAGTTTCCAACTGCTATTCAAAATAACATTTATCATACAGAAGACAGATTGGGACTAATGTAGTTCGTTCCTATTTCTTGTTACTATTTTGCGAATGTTCGTCAATCAAAAACCTTTCTTATCTGACACTTATTTCAGCCACGGAATAGACAGAATTAGATGAATGGGAAAGGAAACTTTCTTAAGACATAGAACCTTCACGTAAAAATTGATTCTCAAGATTTAAATTATTAAAAAATCACATTGAAACCAAGGAATTATATCGTCCTCATGCAAAACATAAAATATATTACTATTACCTGACAGATATTCTTCATTCGAATAAATGGACATTTGCAACTCTGTAAACAAGGTGTATGTGCGCTTGAATAGTATTAGACTGTTTAGAAAGCAATGCAATGACCAAATTCAAAAGTAGACAAACAAGACTATCTTTGGTGCGAACAGTAATATATTGTTATAATCACTCAAACGCATAATATCTTTCCTTTTATGATTGTATGAACTAGGAAATGAGAAAAGGGATTATCAATGGTATTAGATACGTAGCCGATATGAGAACATATCTTAGATTACGCAACTATTCCCAATTCTTCCAAATTCTCCAGACTGGACTCACGATGTTTATTCTGTCTCAAAGTAACACAACGTAAATTTAGCTAATTAGAATATTATTTGATACATATCAACATCCGATTTAAACATGTAATATTTTACACTTTCTTTGAAAAACAAATCTGTCTTTGATGCTGGATCCAGAGTGTTGAATTTCCATCCAGGGCATATTTCAACTCTAATTACACAGATTCGTTCGGATGTGTTGCAAGTAAAGACACTGTTTATGTGGAACAGCAGTATATAATAATAGGATTATATTTTGTCACATTTAGTCATTTTCTATAATTGCAATTTCAAAACAAACATAAGTCAGCGTTAATGCATATTGAAACTTTAGAAAAAAGAAAAATCAACATTAAAAACAACTAAGTGAAATAATGAAAACGAAACGAAATTAAATATAGAAAGAATGTATAGAAATACACCTATATTTAACATCGATAGCTTGTTGAACTATGGAATATATATTCGTTTTAGCAAAATAATTGTTGATTAAAGATATATTCATATTAACGATGTCGAAAAATTAAAAATGATTTTCTTAGTGGATTTATATAGTTAAATGGTATTGAAAGTGTTTGATTACATATATTTAATATGCTGTTGATGATTCGTCAGAGTGTTAAAAATCAAACAATTAGTTATAAAAACAAGGTCGCAAATAGAATTTAAAAAGTGTTGTTTTTAATTTTTCTTAATGTAAAGTTGACAAATTAGGCAAGAATTAAGGTGCAATCGAATAAAATAGGCACTGCGCAATACAATATCCCTACCTGATTCGTGTTATTTAATTAAAAGATATATTGGTCATAATATAATTACTGTAACTGATATTATATATGTGTCTGAAGAGAACAATTTCCAGTGATCTTTAATTTGTGCAAATTTCAGTGCGTGCAAATATCTTATAATGTAATTCAAGGCAGTGGTGAAGACAATGGACAGCTTACTAAAATATATCAGATTACAAAATGAAGTCCCTCTCTCTTTCTCTATGTATCTATTTTGATCACACACTTTGATATTACTTGCAACGTTCATTGATAACGAAATCGTTTATCACATTGATTACCTTTTATCCACTATTCTAAAAAGCCTATTTTATTTTTTTTAAAGACACTTCGATTGTAATTTATCCACTGCTCTAGACATATAGTTAACATGGTATTATTCATCATGTACTAATAATAAAAGCAACTGTTTAAAACCCTACCTCTGTTTCCTGGATGGAAATAAATGATATCAACATGAATATGGATTTGCATATTGTTTTGAACAACCAATCCTAATTTTGTATATCATGGGAAAATTTGTTGTTTAAGATTATTTATACACTCTGGAACGGTTTGTATTCAGTACATTAAATACAAATTATTTCATAGTGTTCTACCCTCTATGACTATCTTGCATGAACGAAACCTAGCTTAAATCGAAGAAGATAGAAAATTACTAAAATGATATGATAAAATGTATACATTTATACTGAAACAATATTTCTACACAAAAGAATCATAATCGATTTACTACAAAATTATTTTGCACACTGTTATAAAGTTTGATTTTCCAAGCAGCTGCCCCTGTTTCCACTGACATTATGATATGCAATTTGACAAACATTAGTCGCTGGAAATTAATACGCTTACCCTTCAAAAGCTAGATTGTGTTGCTGTTGAGTTTAATTATAGTGGCGTGCTCACAATTGTGCATGTGCCACTAAGCTCGGATTGTCTAGACTTGGATTACGGAATAATGCCGAATATCATACTGGCACAATAATTGTTGAAACACAACACTACGCCAAAACTGATAACGGTTAATGTCTCTGTAGATATAGGGAATAGAAGTCCGACCAAGTTTAGATTAAACTTTGTATAAGGAATATTATTTTACTTAAATTAATTTATCTCTTTCGTTGGAATTGTTATCAGACCATATTATAATATGCAAAGTTAACATGATATAAATTGTGCGCGATAATAAGTATTTGGTGTTCATACAATATTGCAGAAATGTGCATAGCAAAACTGTTAATCTATGTGCTACGGGTGAGTACTATTAAGTTTTAATTTCCTCTTGCTATCCTGATTGATATTGGATCTACTGATTTGCAAGTCACAGCGTATTTATATATATTACAAGGCTAATTTATTGCTTTTTAAATATTATTAACCGTCTTACTCGTTATAGACCGCGATCGAGGGATATATCGTACAGCTGAATTGGGATTTTAACTCAAGCTACATTTTCCAACCAGTTTCTGATTATTTTTGTATCTAACAACTTTGTCTTGTTCAAAATGTTTTATATACAAATTGCTCTATAATTGTTGCATTTTAAATGTCGTTTCAAAGATAACTGAACCTACCATTACTAAAATATGGGTAAGTGCAATGTTTATCCTCCAATCACCTTTGGGTCGGACACTTGTCACGTACAAACGTTTCACAATCTTTAAAGATAACAACATTTGAACGTCTGATGCAAAGTTCAACATATTCTAGAGGAAATAAGTTATATAATTGATTCTGAAAATACACAGATACAGTTACTTAGATATAGGAGTTTCTTTTATCAACATACACATATAAATACCCTAATGTGGAGTGTTCGACAATGCTGAAACATATCATTGTTCTTACTCAGTTTTCATATATTAGTGTTTAGAGAAATTACAGGTAGAAGTACAGTTAGTTAAATATTGTGTCACTAAATATATAGACTCCATAAACAATTATCACACGCGAGATGAAATTTTAAAGCTAAGGAACGAAATGTGAAGAAAGAGTGTAAAGTATAAGAAAATAAAGTAAATCTGATTTTTAAAATTTAAAGTTCGAATGCCTATATGATTCTGTGACATCCTCGTATCATAGAGGAGACGGCTAATATTCATTGTGAATTATAGACATATAAGCATCAACCTAGAATAGAACCCAGTCGGTCATTGTGGTAATCTTGCAATGGTCATAAAGTAGCTTAAAGATAGATATTTACAGAAGACCAATCAATGTTATACCGAATGAAAAATATTTTATCTAGTAATCTGGTACGGACTGCTAGTAAATAAATCAGTTCCAGCATTTCTAAAAAGTATCTCACCTTCATTTACTTTAATTCAGATAGTATTGAGGTTCACATAGTAATAAATTCATAAACGTGTGATATAAAATACAAATGTAATAGTGTTTAATACTTTCATTCTTTTCTTTATGCTAATTACAGTATAAAATTAAACATGACTGTGAATCTGGTGTCTGTAATTTATATGGGCTTTATAGTTACCATAACAAACGATACCTCCTGATTGTCTATTTTAAGTTGTATCGACTTTGTCTTTTCATTTAACATTTAAGGTAGTAATTTAGATATCGGCAATAAATCCATTTAATGCACTTAAAATACTGTACATACAATCGCCCAATTCCTAGGAGACTAGAGTACTGAAAACTTTTTTCTTCAAAAATTATATTTTAAAACTAATTACTAAATAAAATAGACATTGACACATTCGTGACATCTGTCAACTCTTGCCACGCCTTCTTCTTTATTTTCCGATTCACTTCCCTTTACCACCGCACCTTGAAATGTTCGAGACAACACACTGTCTCTTTTCAATACAATCTGCAAGTGCCTAATACTTTGTTTAACCGTTCAATTTGCATGTTTTCTTTCTTTCACTATCATTCAGGTTTAATAAAACACGATGCATAGTTGGCTTAAGAAGTCGAGACATACAATATACTTCTTTACGTGAAACTTGAGATTGCTTTACAGTCTGTTTTCAAGTTTACCATTAAATAAGTGAACTGAAGAATTTAATTTACATTAATGTTGCATTAATTAATTAAGGGATAATATAATGTTCACGTTCTGTATGATTCTCATCATATACAGGAACACATATGAACCTGATTATTATGATAACCCTGTACGGCAGTTCCGATGATATGAATTGTATAAAATGATCAACTATTTTTACCTACGTCATTGCATGCTATAAATGACCTAGTCACTCTTATACGGATTTAGATATTATATTTCAGCTGAAAGGGCAGAAGGGCTGAAGGAATCATGAAGTAATGTAGCAATAGTGACGGAGCTATGCTGTATCTTTGTGTCTGCACCGTACTGGAGGTGTTGGTTATAATCAATGTGTATATACCATGTGTGCTGCTGTCGTGGTGACGTTGGAAATAAGGAAGATAATAATGAAGGACCAAAGCTTCAGGACCAACGGGTCTGCATGTAACAAAAGGTTCTACGGAACCTTAGTCAGACTGTGAAGGGCGGACCATTCGTGTACGATGGTTACTATGGTGGGCGAGACCCTCGTAAATGTTGTCCAGGGGACGTGTAGTTGATTCTGAGAGACACGTCACCAAGCATGTATGGAAAGTCATGCTAAAGCAAAAAGAGAGCGATCCTCTAAAGAAATGGTCAATGTATCTTATTTTCATACATTGTGTTTCTTTGATGTGAGTCCTAACATAAGGGTTTAAATTAATTTGTCTTAAATGGAAATGAATCATGTATGCCAGTAATAAACCATTATTAGATGTGTAGGATATTTTCATGCCATGAAATCGTAAGTTATCATTAGTGCAGTTTAATCTTAGAACAGAATTTAGTTTTATTTATTTGTTTCGCTAAGGCGCATTAAGGGGATCTTTGCCACGCTTAAGGATCGCGATAATCTTTGCCTGGCGTCACAAAGTAGTCATGCATTTTTCCTTAACAACCCTGGTGTATAAAGCGGTGAGCAAAACATATGCCTTTGGGCCAAGATGCATCAGGAACTCGGGCAGGATATTGTCATGTCCTGTTGCTTTGCCTTATTTGATGCTGCAGAGCAACTTTTCAAGCTCTGCTGTTGCAAATGCCTCTGGAGTATTTCGATATATTGATGTTTCTCCAGGTGGTGTTTTGGCCACTTGTAGTATTGTGACTATGAAACGATCGAATTTGTAAGTGTACCTAATCCAATCTGCTTTGTGGGAGTTCCAGCGATGCTGTGAAGAGCTGTGTGTAGTCGGCAGTTGAGTTCTGATCCGGCGAGTAGTCCTTTTAACATCTTAGAGTATAACAGGTCCCACTTTCCTTGGAATCTTTGATTGGAAGCAGGTTATTTGTCATTGCCCACTCTTGCAAGTGTTCCCCAACTTCATGAGATGCGAGCAGCCCCAGTCAGGGTGATTGTTAAAGTTGCCAATATAGAGGGCTGTAAGAAAATTACTTTCCTAATGGGCACTGGGAGGTTTATAGACATCAGCCATCTTGCACCCTCCAACCTGGTCCACATCGCAGAATCAAGTGATATAGGAAATGTCACAGCGTGCGTACGTTGCACGGCCGAATATTGAGTCTGGCGTGGACTAGTTGAGGTCAAAGCTTCCAATGGTGAATCGCCCTGCTACCTGGTCTACTAGGTGGGTCTTCTGCAGACAGATTATGTCAATATTATGACTTCTGGCTATAGTGCTGATGAATGACCCTGGACGTTAATTTGTAAAACTTGTAGGGCAGGTCCAATGGGTTGAAAGTTAGAGGACATTGGGACATTGGGGACTGCTCTCGGTAGTGGCATGTAACCGGGATTCATTGCTGAATTCGGTTTGCAAGTTGGATTCTTTGCTTCCCCAACCTCGAGCGGAGCCTCTGCTGAGTACTGACGGCGAGAACGACGTGAACGCGGATCCATGTTCTCCTTCTCCCCTTGACCTCGGCTTGATCCTTACATGCAACCTCAACTTCTTGTACGAGTACATCATCAAAATTATAATACGTTACACAAGTCTTTACTTACATCTCGACCACAGCCTCATCTTCGTCCACCTTTTCCGTCTTCTCCGCGTTTATTTCACCTTCACTGTAGTTATCAGCACTGTCATCTTTCTTTATGCATGGTCACATAGGGTGTGACCGAGTGGTCTAAAGCGCTCTCCGTTACGGATCACTGCCATCTCACCTCTGTCTGCGTAGGTTCGAGTCTCGGATTCGGCCAATGTGGGTATGTGAGAAAGCTTGCCAGTAGCTTCTCGAGGGTCGGTGGTTCTTTCCGGGGATTTCCTGGGTTCTTCCTCCTCCATTAATACTGGCCGCCATGTGTAGCCTATCTTGTGCTGAAAAATGGCGTTAAAACATACAACAACATGGTCACATACTGGTCCACGTGATAGTGGTAATAAAATGAGCACTGACAACCCCGCATCTTTCACAGGTTGGTATACTATAATGATTTTACTCCAGCTGGAAAATTGAACTGCACGTATCTAGTACCCTGCACAACATAAAAGCGGGGTATATGCACCTATATATAGCAAGATAACATTAATTAGATATTCTCTCAATTTATTAATAATTGTGTTATCATAAATATGGCCAAGAAGATGAAAGATTGATAATATGATTGAATACGAGTAAACTAAGATGCATTCATTGTTTTGTATATTTGATTTAAGTATATCTGAGTTAATATATATTTATTTAAATTTGATTATTTGTCAGTTTTATAATATTTTGGGGTATTTTTATTGCATGCTATTGTAGTGAAAATGTATTCACTAGAGATGATACTTTTTCCAAAAATACTTTGACCTTGACTGTTAGTTTATAAACATCATGTGTTGATCTAAATTCTGACCTTGATTCACAATTGGTAGCAACCACGTAAGCAAGTTCTTTTTTTTATTTTAAAATGATTAGTTGTTGTCGAGATCATGATGGGACTATGTGTTTAAGATGTAAACAATTGTTTTAATTTTATTTGTTAGAGTAAAATGATTGCTTGGACGTGATCTTTTACAAGTGCCTAATTTCTTCGTACTTCCAGAAAATGATCACGTGACACCCTGTTTACGTTTTAGAAGACGATATAACCTTTGCTTTGGAACATTGTTCTCAGTTGCAGCTTCTTTTTCTTACACTAGAAATTGTATGTTGTGCTGTTTGGAGTTATTTCAAATTACTTGGATTAGAGTTATTTCAAATTATTTGGATTCAATTTGTTTCCTATAAAATACATATGCACATGTGAGATTCTTAATCAAAGACAGTTCTAACAAAATATTTATTTAGATTTCCAAAACTGGAGTGATAATGTTTGTTTCTACAAGGAACTATGGACTTCAGAACAACATGTTACAGCATACATCATCGTCTTCCGTCTTGGATTCTTCGTCGGGATTCGAACATGAAATTAGTAGAACATTTTGTTATTAAGACTACTAAAATTTTATTCTTGTTATATTCTTGGATTATTTTTGGATTTGATTCTATAAAACCGTAAGTTCATATTTTTTAAAATAATTTTTACAGAATTTTTCCGGGGAAATAAATTGCTGAATTTTTTCAAAGATTGTTGTTTTCACTCTTTCTTGTGTTACTGTTTATTCGAGCCTAAAGACATTACATAAGATCATAATGTTTCCAAATACATATTTATCATTGTCCAGTGTACTTGCGATGTATTGACGGGGAAGATCAAATTCTGGAACATGTTTGGGAACTACTGCATATACTGTCGTATCTCCAGTCACCTTTTCAAGTTGCGAAATAAAATCTCCAGCTCCCAACCTATTCACATTGCGTAAGTATACATAGATTATGCATCTTTGACGTATGTTTAGTATCCATTGTTCTTGTTCCATTTTACTGGGGTGAAAAATCAAACTGCACAGTATATGTACGGTTTCCCTACTTGAAGGCATGGTCCAAATGCATACATCATATCATTTCTTCTTTTATTTTAAGGAATAACTTTTCAATATAACATAAAGTTTCTTACAGCAAATATAAATAGAGATATATGATATGTTCATATGACAGTTTGAAAGTCTCAATTCTACTTTGAAATATATAAAAGCAATAAAGGTATCGCTCAAACTTCACACAGAACTTTCCTTCAAAACAACGAACTCGAATGCACAATATGAAATGGGATGTTCAACAATGATGTAACATGTAAAAGTCCTATTCAGTAAGAAAATATTTTTAAGAGGCCATATTGTGTGTCAGCTGATTCCAATACTCCCGTATTACATCGGCTCTGCATAATAGAATCCTGAAGCAAAACCACCTAAATCTGAATAAATAAAATTGTGCAGTGAATGAGAACAAATAATGAGAAGAGAAGAAATACCACAATTTGATCGAAAAGACTGAACGGAAGGCAATTTAATTTACTAGCATTTTCATTTTACACTCTGTGTAAAATTGCAGATATGAATAAATATAAATATAGTTTATGACATAAAAAAGACTGTATATATTATAAAATCATAACGTTTATGAAACTATATTTGCATCGGCCGGGAATAGATCCCGGGCTGCCCGCGTGACAGGCGAGCATTCTACCACTGAACCACCGATGCTCAAATGCAACTACCGACTTAGAACGAATATAACATAGTTAATCAGCATAAACGTTTTGAATGAGACATATTTGTTCCAATTATCCCCATTGTCAAGTATGTGCTGTTTTGATTCGTGACGCTAATAGGGATTGAAGTGATAGATGTTATTGCCACACTCTGCCACAACACAGTAATTTATAGGCCAAATAGGATGGTCTACCGAAGGTGCAAACAAATTCCTCAAACGGCAACATGTACCTTCATCCTGGCTTCCAGGCAATTACGCCAGATTTAGTTTAGCGCCCTCTGATGACTTTTAGCGTACTGACCATTAAAATGTTGGCGTCATTTATAGGTCATTCAAGCCACTATATGACATGCTCACACAGTCACTATTTACAAATCGGTCTCTTGCACTCGAATTATAATCGAATTGCTGCGACACGAGATCTGATTTCACATTAGTCATTATTTAATAGATTTTCAATGAAAGGGAACAATGACGGGTATTTTTCAGATTAGAAGGATCATATATTTGTAAAAAAAATTGCCTACTTCATAAGTGTGTACGTGTATGAACATTTCGACAAATTCGACCCATCGCTATACACACCATTCATACATTTTTGCAGAGTGACAGATACACAGACTTAAAATAGTGACATCATAAGCATAACCAGCATCCCTATTTGGGTGGGGCTTAAAAACGTGAACACATAGAAACGAGGGGATTTTGTGTATTTACACAAATTGTCATAATGACATTTTATGAAGTGTAATTTTGTTCAACTTTATTCATTCGTGTAGCCCTCCGAAACTTTCTTAACAGAGCAAATGAGATACGTAGTTGTCATAACTTAAATGAAAACATTTCTTAGAATGTTTCAACACAGATGAAACGTAGAACAAATTGTAACTTCGACTGTGCTGCATATATTATCAACTAAATGATAAATATGCCAGTGAAGATCTAATGTTATCTTAAGGCATACGCGAAGTTCAAACAAGGATACATTTGAAACCGTCTAAATATTGTCATTTAAATGAATAAGAATCAAAATTTGATTGCGTTGCAAAAACGAATTTCAGATATATTCTACGTTTCCAGCAAATGCAAAATGATTAAAATTCCTAAAATGTGAGTAAAGGACAAACTTTCCTACCAGTCTTTCTATTTTAAAACCAATAGAAATAAGTAACACAATATCACTTTTACTATGCATCGAGTTATACCAAAGCAAATTTACAAGACCATGTTGACGAATTTTTTTTAATGTATTGATTGTTGTGACATTCCAGTGCTAATAATTTGCTGAAATATTTCATGCTACCGGTCCGTGGCAGAAATGAAAAATTCCGACAGATGTTGGATAGAAACCTTTGATCCACAGACTCAGCATTTGAGAAAAAGGCGTGATGTGCATGCAAGTTGAAAAGAAGGACAAAGTTGAAATAGACTACATAAATATCATCAGTTAAATGGATCACTGTAACATTAGGTTAAAATTACAAGAATGATTTTTAAAGGTATACGAAGTCTAGAGCAAGATATTAGATGCGTAAACTTCCTGACAATTTCAATTGCAAGAAAAGGTCTGAATGAAAATGTTGTATCAGTCATACTATTTGTAATCCAAATAGATAAGCACGACAGAACAATTTCTCCTCACAACTCAGCACTCAAAAAGTGCATCTTAATTCAATGTCTCTTTCAAAATGGCAACACAACAGAAAGTAGAAAGTAAACATAAACCAGCTAATTTGAGTTCAGTTTATTGAAATGAAGTGTTCCAGAACCACATTTTAAATTGCCAGTTTAATCTATTCTGAAACATTCGAAATATCGTTTGAAACAGCGTTTATATGAGAAAGGTATTGAAGATTGTAATCTTCATTATACTTTTAATATGTCCTGTGCATTACAAGAAATAATCTTTCTCTCGCAAGAAGCGGGTATATTATGGTCAATAGATTGATACCAATGGCAGAACACTTTTCGTAAGATTCTGGTCACAGAATATCTTTTACCTAGATTACGGTACTCATAACACATACGTATATTATTAGTCTTTGTTCCAGCTTGAGGTAAATCCTATTATTACGATATCATATACGTCAGCTTCTGTTGACTAATGTCATTGACATTTGCAAACGATGCAATAACAAAATACTGGTCAGCGAGCTAGCGTATAATATACAGTTTTCTCGCAATAACAGCTTATGATTGATTAATTTTTTTGGCTTTCTGTAACAGGATATGAATCTTGTACAAAAAGGCTCAGTGGAGTCCAGAAAAACCAGATCTACTTCAACCTGCACAAAAGTATATCCAACAGGGAAAATCTCCAGGCATTCCTAAAATATGAAGGCTATAATATGCTTGACTCTTTGCATAATGGTTGCTACAGTCGCAGGTAAGATCTGAGTATACAATTCTTCATTAGCTGAATACTCGTATATATATGTATGTACATTAGGATTCATCTATCTCATGGTAAGTGTGTATTTCCTTGTGTGACTACATATGTTATAGTATTTATCTTTCTAGATCCATACATTATATGATATATATAAGCGCAGCTTTAAGACGCATCGTAGCAAGTATTGCCCTCAAAAACGTATTCTTTTAATTTGTTCTTGTATTGCTTTTGTAAATATCCACAGCAAGATATGCAGTTTTATAAAGTAATAATATTTTTGTATTTTCCCATTTATGTAATCATCCTATATAGCTTTGTACCCTTGACAATGGAATCGATATAATTCCGAAAGGTGCATGAACTGGTTCTACACCAGTGTGTGTGTGTGTGTGTAGTTTCATCATTAATATTTCCGTTTTGAAATATTGCTTGAGAGAGCGTGTATATGTATATAATCATCTAAATGGCTACATAGAGAGGCCAGTAAGTTATTGCTTTTGGAATGATTATCCATGCCTAAAGCAGAACGATATATTCATCTGGATTGCTATATAGTTCTTTATTCTGCAAATAGCTATCTTTTTACCTTTCTTAAAAATGCTATTATAAGTTCCGTTATTATCTTACAAATATTATATTACATTGCAGCCCAGCTGTATGACAGAGGCATTGGAGGTGTAGGTGGCATCGGTGGCACTGGAGGTACACATGGTATCGGTGGCATTGGAGGCACTGGAGGTATCCATGGTATCGGAGGCACCGGAGGTACCCATGGTATCGGTGGCATTGGAGGCACTGGAGGTATCCATGGTATCGGAAGCATCGGAGGCATTGGAAGAACACATGGTGTAGGAGGCACTGGAGGTATCCATGGTATAGGAGGCATCGGAGGTACCCATGGTATCGGAGGCATCGGAGGTACACATGGTGTCGGAGGCACTGGAGGTATTCATGGTATCGGTGGAACTGGAGGCATTGGAGGTACCCATGGTATAGGCGGCATCGGAGGCATTGGAGGTACACATGGTATCGGTGGCATCGGAGGTATTGGAGGTACACATGGTACCGGAGGCACTGGAGGTATCCATGGTATCGGTGGAGGAATTGGAGGTATTGGAGGTACCCATGGTATAGGAGGTACTGGAGGTATCCATGGTATCGATGGCATTGGAGGTACCCATGGTATCGGTGGCATCGGAGGTACACATGGTGTCGGAGGCACTGGAGGTATTCATGGTATCGGTGGAAGTGGAGGCATTGGAGGTACCCATGGTATCGGTGGCATCGGAGGTATTGGAGGTACACATGGTATCGGAGGCACTGGAGGTATCCATGGTATCGGTGGAGGAATTGGAGGCAAAGGTGGTATCGGTAGCATCGGCGGTCCTATTATCGATACCGGAATTGGTATTGGAAGTACATACTGCCCAAATAGCTATTGCTTTGACGGTCAGTGTAGCGGATTGGTTCGCCATGCCTACTATTTAGGTCAACGTTGCGACTGCAGTTGTTGAGGATATTAATTTGTCAATAAGTTGATTGTACATTTCTCATAAAATATTTAATGATTCATTTCATTGAAAATTATTTACGTTATTGTCATTTTTTTATCAATAATATATATATATATATATATATATATATATATATATATATATATATATATATAGATAGATAGATAGATAGGTAGATAGATAGATAGATAGATATAGATATAGATAGTCTATATGAATTTAACATTGTTTGTAATAATAATGCAAAATATTAAAGAAAACCGTGCTGCAAATATTTTCTCTTCTTTTTTGTTCTTATCATAGAGTCGCCTTCTAAAGAACATTATTTCAAGCAAAGGCTGATTTCTGTGTTTGGAATGTATTGCTGATAAATGCGTATTATGTATTCTGTAATCGCAAGTTTAATGAGTCGTTCTGTATCCTTTTCTTCCCAAATAATGACACATTATTACATTTGCTGTGAATACACAATCTTCTTCTTTCTCATGCTTCCCTACAAGCCTGTATTCCTTCGTAGTGCAGTATGCTAATATACAAGTATACAAATATTTGACGTGTAAGGAAATAAGCAGTGTGTCTGGCAGTAATGGTTCGCTTGCTTTGCAGGCGTGTAGGGAAGCATGGGAATCCGCGCACTCACTTCCTAGTCCAACTCCTGAAGCTTGTCCGAAAACTTAAAAACTTTGAATTTAATGTAGAAAACTACCTCCAAATCCATGGAACTCAACGGACACAAATATAGCGACTTCGTATGCTAATATTTTTTACGGGAAAACTGGAGGGTCAACATTCAGCATCAGTGGAACTTACACCATACTTGTGGGTACGCTTCATCGATAATATAAAAATGAGGTGGCAACATGGAAAAGAAAATATTGATGATTTCATATCAAAGGTAAATAACTTTCAATCCTCAATAAAATTCACAACAAAAGTCTCCAACTCATACCACGTTTTTGCTGAAATAACCAACTCCATATAGACATCTACTCAAAACTAACTGATAAACACCAGTATCTTCTCTCAACCTGTTGTCATCCCATACACTCCTTTCTTAACATCCCATATAGACAGGTACTGAGGATATGCAGAATCTGCTCCAACGATGAAAAACATTCCAAAAAAATCTGAAACGTTATCTGAACATTTGATTAACCGAGGCTACAACAAAGACCTGATAGCGGAGGCAACCCAAATAGCTAAAAAAAAAAACTGCAATGACCTACTAAATTATGTAGAGAAGGAAAATTCTGATAGGATGGCATTTATCATGACCTACCATCTGCACAACCCCAAAATGGGTAAAATCAAAAGTAAACATGGCCCATCGTGGAACTGTATCGCACACAAAAGATAATACTCCCGAACAAACCTGTTATTGCATATCGGAGTCAATAAAACCTCAAGGACATCCTAGTCAGAGCGAAGCTAACGCTATCAATAGCCATGACGACTGTAGTAAATAAAAGGTGCAAAACCTGTCAACCTATGATAGAGACTAGCACATTTTCTAGCACAGAGACTAAAGATAAATTTGACATACATGGTCCAAAGAAAACTTGCAAAACAAAGAATGAAGTTTATCTTATCAAATATAAGTTCTGTAGCCTTCAGTATTTCGGAGAAACTGAAAACTACACAAACGGTTCAACCTCCACAAATCCGACTGGATGACAAAGAAGTTGTACAGAAGTCCAGTCGCAGAAAACTTCTCCTCCAGTGATCACACTTTCGGTGATATAACACTTATTACAATTGATCACAACCCCAAATAGAGTTCCGAAACCAGGAAAAGGAAAACTAATCTTACAGTAAACGCCGACTTAGGACACTGAAACCAAGCGGTTTAAACGAAGTAGACTTGAAACTGATATCCACACACAAATCATATTATCTTTTATCAGACGGCATATTTTCTTTTAAATAATTCTCTAACTACTTATTAGTCACCCAACAACCTATAATTACAACTATAACAATAATGTATATGGGAAATAATTCTGGGATATAATTTGTGCTTACATAAATTTACATAAAATAACAGATGGCGATATAACTCATCGATTTCCAGATTAATATAAAATATTTTTTCAGCAAGTTGAAGTAAACTAGTTGAAACATAAAAACATTTCAAACTCTTTTTCCTGTAGAAATAGTCATGCAATACTAGTACTAGATGAAAAAAAGTTGAATAACTTAAACTTAACTATCTAAAGATATTTAAGGTACTTAACTTCTACATAGGGGATAATATGGTAAGTCAACCGTTCGCTTATGTCCGTTACAAGTGATAAAATGCGCAGATAGTATAATTTGTTTTCACATACCTCACAATTGTGTATGCAAATATCCATAATGCAACGCGCGCCCATTTTCCCCGCCATTTTGAGTCCTAGCCGAGCAGTTGTCATCAACAGTCATCTCATATATTCAAGATAAAAAAATTGATTTGATCGTCGATAAGGATATTTACTTCATAGAAATAATACATAGAATATACTTAAAAGTAAGAGCCCAATCAGTATGAAAGACTAAAAAGCTGGAAATTCCCTGGCTTATATCCAGAGACATTACTGAAGCTGAGCCGTAATCACTCATATTATTACCAAAAAGAAATGCAGTTATTACTGACAGACAATATAGTGGTTTGTTTTGTTTGCTTGCTTTTGTTTAAATTATCTTATATCGTGTCCCCAAGATTGTCATTTTGAACCTTCATTTCCGGACAACTATCTACCATACAATATCACTTACAATATCAGTTACGGAATTAAAACTTGACAGCATGGGTATTATGCCAGACCTTTTATGTACAAATATGTTTCACGAAAGCAAATGCTTGAGCCAAAGACAGTTGACAAATCAGTTTTAATTAGTACGGTCAAATAGCTTAATGGAATTGGAGATCTTTGAAGGAGGATGATATTGAATGAAAGTGAGAACTTTTCGAGGATGTCTCATCTTCATTGTATTACAATGAAACATGTGCCTAATGGAACATGATTTTGCGTCGAATGTCAAAATCGAGTATTATTGAAATGCTTATAGAAATATGAAATTATATATTAACGGTTGACTTTTTAACTTGAACGATAAGCAAATGGTTGATTTCAGACCAATAAACTCGAAAAGCATTACATGTTCCACTTGTTTGTGTATCAATTTATTTATGCGTCTGTTTAATGAAGGATCTATATTGTATGAAAGAACAACAAAGATGATTGAAATGTCGTGTTAAATTGAAAAAATTAGGGGCGAAGTCACGAATTCAGTCTCGTGCGGTTGACGTACACAACATATTGTGGAGTATTATGATATCCATACGCGCAAAATGATACGTGCCTTCATATTTATGTGGGAAGTACAATGTTTCAGGTGTCGGTTTGCGTGGCTAGGGAATTAATACGGGATTTATTATTACGGATATGGAAGTACACTCGTTTTGTGACGTCACGTGAAAACAGCAGATAAAACAATTAGTACGGAGTTATTGATGGGTCTGATTTCGAACTGAGATAGTTATTATGTATTAAATGGGAGTAGTGCATGGTGTTATCACGTATTTCACCCTTTGTACTGATATAATCAACTGCCTCTGCATATCAGAGCATGGCTATGGTGGTTCACAACCGAAAAAGCAAAATGTGTTCATTTGGTGAAAGGAAATAGTGTAAATAACTCGTACCAACTCTAAAGACGGCTACTAGTTAGACGCACCAGAAATGCTAGATACTGCCTAATATGACGGTGGAAGTTGTGAAACAGATTGGATACAATAGATTTTGCCTAAATATAGCTTTTTAGCAGTTTCCACGTTCATTCAGAGTAATTCAGATAAAAAAATAAATGCATTCAAAAAGGTAGTGGAATAGATGAGACTCAGTGAGAGTATTGATACCATTAACTCGAGACGTATTCATGAGCATATCAAAGGAAATCATTCACTCGGCTCAAAACAAAACACGAAATTACATAACCCATTCATTGCGAATTAGGATTAACTAAAGTTTGGTTCAGACCGTCTGTAAATATCTACAATTACTTTAAGGAAGAAATCTAGTATCTAAAATATGGATCTGCGTGTCACCGAAATAAGGATTGAATAGTTATATCGAACTCCAGATCAAGCGTGCAAGATTAAATGGGTATGCAATAAAATTCAAACCGGTATAAACGCACTTGTAAATCTTCTTTAAACCGTCTTGAAGAAACAGTAGACGAGTTTAATCAAATGAAAGTTTGATACAAATTGTGAAGGTATATCATATCAATATAAGTACTATCACCACTGTTTTATGCAAGAAATATTGGGATTTTCTTGATCCATTATACACTGTCGGACCCATATGATAAAATTCACGTGCAGGAAACATTTCGAGTTATTTTCACTTTCATTCTAGTTTACATTTCCATCGTGTCAATGTATTAGAGGCTGCAGATACAGGAACTGTGTTAAAATTGTTTTCATTTTTATTGTATCCTCCAGGAGAATAATCAATTATTACAGGAAACCACCACCAGTACATTTTATAACAGCTACGATGGAGATATGATAACAGTACATTGATAAAACAAACGGAAAGAATAATGTAGGGTCAATAATATCCGTAGAAAGAATCATATGGGAATAACACCGAAGGAAATATAATCCAAGTATAGAAGTACGCTAATACATTATCGTGCGTATCTAAACTTCAGTGCCAACTATAAATCATTTTCACTTTATCTCTTATGATGTCACTTGTATTAAATGCTTTTCGGTCAAAACAATATCACAATAGCTTGTCAAGCATGTTGGTCTTGGTTATGAACTAGTTACCTGGTGAGTTGTATCTTCTTAGATTCTCAGCGTTTCTGGTCATATTAGTGCACTCGAAATGGCACATTGACAGGTGTCACGGATGAGATATTTCTGCTACCATGCGAACCCGATGACTCGATGTTCATTCTTTACCACACTCTGAATGAGAGCCTATTTCATTTATATAAAACTCATTTGAATTAAAATATAATATTTATTCAAGCATTGTAATATATATATATATATATATATATATATATATATATATATATATATATATATATATATATATATATATATATATATATATACACGTGTGTGTGTTTGTGTTTGTATTTATACGATATTAAAATTCACCCACGAAACACGCTAACAGTTTTCAAACACACTAGTACAAGATAACTCTCAAAACATATTTATTTGTTCTGTTATTTTCCATCGACACTGTACATTTTGTAAGGACTAAAAGTACATTCATGTTCATTCATATTTTAAATTCCGTAAGAATCCAAATCCAAAGTATTTTTTTAATAATATACTGCTTTATTCAATATTGCTATTATAGCAGATTCGTTGTCAAGGTGAGATTGTAAGACCATGTTCATGGAAATCTCAAAATATATTGACTGCCAACCATGACCGTTAGAGGAAGCAAGGCGTTATTTCATTGGATATTAGCAAATTGATTACCAGAGCTTGTAGGAGTGGCCTATATCATTGCGGTTAAGAACGCTACATCCATCTCCACGCACAGCACGATGAAATGCAAATGAATTAATGGATAAAGTTTAGTGAACCACTGACATTTATTTTTTGTTCCACATTCCAAAGCATATTACAAATGAAATAATCCATATATATAGTAACATTTAATCACAAATCCATTTTAAAATCACACATACACTTTTTATATAAGATCTTAGAAGAAAAATCATCAAACATGGTTGTTTTTATGATATTTTGTATGAAAACTACAAATTCGGTCTAGACCTAAAATGAAATAGCGTTCGTTGATGTTTTAATTCATCTCAGTTTATAAATACAATTTATTATTTATAAGATAAAATAAAATGTGATAATATTTACTGTTACTAGTTCATTACAAAGTGGTTGTTAGTAGATAAGTCCTGTACACTAAGTGCGCCGTTACACAAGAAACCTTCTGTTCCAGGTTACATATACACTGAGATTGTCAGATCCTGCTCACGAAATTCTTTAAATTTATTTATTGCTGTCGATTACTTTTCAGTGGAAGTAAGGTGTTATTTCATCGCAAATTAACTGGCATTCAGATAAATTTAGATAAATGTGCCGTTACAGTTGAAATCAACAAAGCGATATATCAAAGCAAAGATACAATATCAGTTTCTGGAAAATCTTTAAATGTGTCGATTATTATGACAATATAATGGTATATATTGTTATTGTTTTAATGTTCTTGGGTAGAAAATAAGACTACTAGCTGATGAAGGGTATGGCAAAATTGGTAGACAAAGACAGTATTTGAACAAGGGTGAAACGTACACGTACAAGGATATCGTAGCAACGGATTATATAAATATCGTCAGTTAAATGGATCCAAGTAAAATGAAGATAACATCGCATGTATGAATTTCAACTATAACATTGAAATTGTAAATTGTGTGAAAAGGATAAAATATTATATCATTTTCACTATTTTTAAAACAATATGTATAAGCGAGAGAATTTCGTATAACTTCTTTTATCCATTGAGTTATATAGAAATAAAGTTAAAATATGTTGTTCACTAAACTATTTAAATGTATGTATTGATGTGATATTGTCGTGCTAATAATTTGTTGCAAGAGTATCTTTTACTATTTCGTGAAACAAATAATGAATTCCAGTATATGTTTACTAGAGCAAAATTCAAACACATAAAGGCATAACGTACAGGCAACGTTTACACAATAATAAAGTAGAAATTGACATCGTAAATGTCGTCAGCTAAAAGCATTAGCGTCACAGTAAGATACCATTTCATGGATTAATTTCAAACAGATATGAGAGTTCGATCAGACTATTAAATGATCAAGCTTCCTGACATTATCAAATTCAGGAAAAGGTCGCAATGGAACTATTGTCTCAGTATCACTATTGCAAACAGAAATGCATAAGTGATGCCAACAATTTCCTTTCACTTCTTCATGAACTAAGTAAGAGTGCCTTATTTCTATGTATGTCCTTATTTCTATGTATGTCTCATAATAGTAAGGGAAAACAAAGTGGCATCTGAAATTAAACCAATTAATTACAGTTCAATTCCTATTTAGTGGAAATGAAAATAAAAGACCAGAATCATTACTTGAGCTAGTGAATTACGTTTTAATTTGAGAATTTTCTCTATTCAAATATATTTTAAAGATAGTTTTAAACAATTGTAATATCACCCTTGCATTGAAGATTTAAAATATAACTTGTTGTCCACTTACTATGTTCACACCATTACACAATTTAGTCATTTCCTCGCAAGAAGTATTTACGTTATGACTAATAAAAAGATATAATATTAGGACATGAGGCTTTCTATCGGATTCTAGTAATAGGTAAGCACAATATTTTATTTAACTACATAAACACGACTGATAACATTTACATATATTATTATGCATTGCTCCTACTTGACATAAATCTGATTAATGTCAGTGACGTGTACAAGAGATGGAACGACAAAACAGCCACAACAGCCAGCTAGCCTATAATACACGGTCTCCTCAAAGAAAGACTCGTGATTGGTTCTTTTCACATTACTTTATCCGGAAGTGAATCTTGTATAAGAAGCCTGATTTCAGTTTTAAAGAAACAGATCTACTTGAACCTGAACGAGACCGTATCCTACAGGAAACATATCCAAATATTCCTCAGTTATGAAGACCATTGTGGGTTTGGCTCTCTGCATGCTGGTTGCTACAGTGGCAGGTAAGATCGCACTTTACAATTCATCATTATCTGGAAACTTGTACCGAGATATTCTTTTTTAGTTTAGGATCTACCTATTCGTCTGATGGTAATTATGGATCTGTTTGCGTGTCCACATATTTCCTGGTACCATTCTCTCTTGATCCACACATTTTGCTGGATGTATGTGTGTATATTTGCAAATATAGACTTAAAACATATCGTCCAACAGCAGAGCTGATCGAAACGTCTTAAAGTTGTTTCGTTTGTGTGTTTGTGTCCTGAATATCTACAGCCAGGCAATTAACTTCTGTAAAGAAATTTCATTTCTGTGTTAATCCTGTCTTGTTTATGTGATCATCCGATATAGCTTTGTACCCATGCGAGAGGAATCGATAGAATTCAGAAAGGTGTACGGGTTCATTCCACACCTTTTTCAAATATTACCTAAAAGGATCTGAAATATTTGTGCACGTGCGCGCGCTGCGTGTGTGTGTGTGTGTGTATTTATGAATCGTAATTCCAGTTAGGAACAAAATTACAGAGATGTGTGACTCATTGTCTGCCCTTCTCCCTGCCTTTATATTTATAGATATATATAAACATCAAACTAGATTCATAGAGAGGCACTTAGGTTGTTCCTTACCTAGTAACTATCTATGTCTAAAACAGATTAAACTATTCCTATTGATTGCTATATTACTCTTTGTTCGCATATAAAGTCCGTTTTACCTCTTGTTAACAATGTTTATTATTATCTCTGTTATTATCATACAAATAACTTTCTTATTACATTACAGCCCAGCTGTATGACAGAGGCATTGGAGGTATCGGTGGCCTCGGAGGCATTGGTGGTATCGGTGGCCTCGGAGGAATTGGTGGTATCGGTGGCCTCGGAGGAATTGGAGGAATCGATGGCAGCTGGGGAGTTGGCGGTGGAATAGGAATCGGAAGTACATACTGTCCAAACACTTATTGCTTCAACGGTCAGTGTAGCCGATTCGATCGCTATGCCTACTATTTGGGTCGACGTTGCTACTGCAGTTGCACAGGATATTAACTTGTGAAGACGGTTATTGTACAGTTCTCTGCAAATATTTAATGACTCATTTCATTGAAATTATTCACGTTTTTAACACATTTGTTTAGTCAATAAATTTTAAAAGTTGCTGTCGTCTTCATATAGCGTTATTTCTAAATGCATTAGAATTACCAAAGTTACAACAGGAAAGTTAGCATTTCTGACGAGTGTTGTACTTGAAACTGATGTGAGGCATGTGCACTTCCTATAATTACTTAGTAGTGTGTCGAGATAGAAAAACCAATGTCGGCTAGTAAAAGTTAGGCACCGAAGGCACTAAATATCTGGGTTCAAGGCAAGTAGACTATGTCATAAACTGCATGGATGACAACCATTTGGAATCGCATCAAGCTGTTTAGTACACAATACTTCTAAGATTTATAATATATTGCAAGTTGGTGTTTACACTGCGAGAATCACTTGGAGTCAAGATGACCTTTAGACTTGAAAAAAGCTGTCATAAATTTGTGGTTGGGGTGTATAAACAACCTTTGCTATGAACTGCCATTCAGGTCTCAGGTCAAGTGAATCGCATTCTTATGCTTTGTTTTGATCTGACGATCCAACAATAGGAACATTTTGACCTCAAGTTGACTTTAAGTATTAACCAGGTAGAGGTAGCAATACATTTGTGCATACAAATTGTCCCTTGGACCGTAATCAGAAAATTGGTAAGTATAGTCCTAATACTTGAACATACAGTGAAGCAACTCCTGTGAAATAGACTGTAACTACCGAATTGCCTTATCTCCCTCATACTATAATAGACTGATTAACCATTTCAACTGTTTAGTACAAAAAAGAATCTTACAAAAAAACACACCGGCAACAATCCAAGAAAATAAATAATAGAATACATCCTTTTGGAATCATTTATTTTACCCTCCGTCCGATGTTAACGGAATATTCTGGTCACATTAGTTAGGAAAGGGACAATGGCATGCCAGGTTACACTAAATTTAAGGTGTGAATCAGTCGAATTCCATAACCCATAGTCGACATCCAGTATCACATCAATAAAATGATTGTATACGCATTTTTCTTTCGGTATATGAGTGAGTCTATAACCACTCACTGCCATACTAAAAGGAACACGAAAATATTGCACTTACACCATTCAGAATTGTTTCCAGAGCACAAAGAAGTGTATTCAGGTAAAACTTATTGCCTAAGTCTGACAAATGGGTATCATCATACCGGAAGATATTAGACTCACTGAATCTTATCATTTCTTGTCCTGTTACGTAACCATCTATTAAATGACTAATTCTAGTTTCGTTCTATTGATACGTTTCTTTACTTTGTCAACCAGTTTTGGGATCTTGGCTTTATGCCAATATAAACGTGGAAGTATACCATACAATTATAGTTTACTTTCCGCTGTGGGTGCATATAGTCTCAACATTGATAATTTCATGTCTTCTAAAATTGGCTCCGACAAACACATTCCTCTGTCTCTGCCACTGGATTATTCCTCATATCGAGTCCAGTAGAAGATTAACACCAAATATAGATATATATAAGTAACTGGAATACGGATAATAGGACGAGATATGCAATTGACTTCCCTCTATCTCAAGCCCCTTCAGCTGCTGCCACAATGAGACACAAATCCGTTCCATTCCCCGTCCACCTTTCTCCTGCAAACTTAAAGCTCTCTTAAAATTTTATACCATTTGGTTCGAGGACCAACATCGAAATGAACGAATCATTATGATTTGTCAGGGTACCTAGATGGGATAGCAAACGTTCATCATTTCCAAGAGTGTGCTAAGAACGAGCACGTTTCAAGGTTAAGATCTGCTAAGCATGGTGTGGGATCTTCTTGGGATTTTGTCTGCACTTGCATGAAGCTGCTCCAAGCTACTCGATTCTGTCACACTGTAACGAGAAATAGCATCACCAATGAGGTTTTACTAACCAGGAATATATATGACTGTTATAGTATATATAAGGGAAAGAAAGATTTAATTTGGAAGCATGTAAAAGAAACCCTATCTTTTCAATAAATATTCCCCAAATTAAAACTGATCTTAGTGCATATAATACTTTTTAAGAAGGTGATATTCCCATACACATTTGTCTGAGCCAATCAAAGAGCCAAACCGTGTGTCCATTGCACCCTGAAATGAATTTCAAAACCTTAATAATACTCTGACCTGGCATTTAATTCTATAGCACTAGCGAATGAGCAGATGTGGAATCATTTTTGAAAAATAGTGTTTGCCATCATTCTTGAATCTAAGCAGCTCACAATCCATATGGGGAAACCGGTAAATGACGAAATACTGATCTAATGCTAGATTTTGCAAGCAGACCCCCTGGATCTAACTTCTGAAGCATATTCATCGCATCTTCCGGTCTAGAGTTCTTTACAGAGCACCTTTTCGTGTCTATGTAATCACTGAGTAATTCATTTTCAGGATAAAATGGTGAAAATCTCCGTAGTGCAACAATCTCTGTAGTGCAGCAAGAAACTGTTAATTAATTAATTTGTACCAGAATGCTGATATTGGTTAAAAGATTGGGGACATTGTCTATATTTGCTATATTTTCTTTTCCCAAGGTATATATTTTTCCTTCACTACTGAAAAGATTGTTTGCTTTCTTTGCAATTAAATATAGTGTAGTCACTTACATCCATAGCAGGGGTGCCCGAATTTGCATTTGGGATAAAATTTCCAAGATACATTGTTGTAATCCCAGTAACTTATACTTCTTGTTCTGTGGCTAAATGAGTACCTCTTTAAAGAATTGATGAGAGCAGAGAGACCTGATGTTTGGATTTTACGAGAGTACTTGCAATTCGTACCAAAAGATTAGACCAATGGTTCCACATCAGTCTTCTTTCATATTATTAAACAGCTCTTTTAACCTGCAGAGGAGCCTCTCCAAAAACAAACTTATTTTCGCAAAGAATGCCGACGTCCATATATAACTGTAAGTAATAGGCTTAGTAAAGGTTTCTACCATAACAAAGAGACCTCTTTTAAAAACAAGGCTTGATTTTTTTATTGCTTGAAGTAAATCTAGAGAGCAAAAAACTAGATGTTGGTGACTGGGTTATCATGTGCATATATACATCAACTAGGCTAGGAGAGTGGAGATGTTCTGTGATGAGGAATGGCCTTTCGTGTGAAAATGAGAAATTACTGTGCATGTTCGTGCCATAAAATTCCACAAAGCACCCGGTATAATTTGGCCCCGAGCTTCCTTATGGGTTACGGTGGGTCATGTTCATCTCTCTCTCTCTCTCTCTCTCTCTCTCTCTCTCTCTCTCTCTCTGTGTTAAATCTTGCTGAAAGTACTACCGAACTTGAATTACTTCTGCTTGAATGCCCGTGCTGTTCTAGTTGGTTTCGCTCCACACTTTGACCTGGCAGCCCTACTTCGAGATTTGATTGTAACGTAAGAAGCTGGATGTAATGTGGACAATCAGCGTGTTCAGTGATGCTCAGAAAGGACAATATCAAGCTTTGATTTCACTTTAATAATTTTTTCAAGATACGAATTTGGATTTCCAAACAGAATTGCTTTACAATTAGTTTTGAACATTTTTTCTCAAATGTTAAAATTTATTTTTCAGCTCTTTCATCGTCAGCTTAAAAATGTTTACCTTCCAATACATTGAAGATAGATATCCTTTTGCCTGAAATTGTGAGAATTAATGCAAGTCTGTTAGAGAAGAATTTAGTTTTAAATGATTATGACTTGTAAGAAAGTGATTAACTATACGAAGCAGAAACGTTTAATTATCTATTTTCATTTATAATTTCAAATATAAATTGAAGATGTCCGAACCTCAATTCTCGAGTGACATAAAGAAAGACTTAATGCCGCTATAAAACTTATATAGCACTAGATCTGCATAATGTTAATATTATTTATTTTAATTTTATATTGATATAATGAAAAAGTTTAAATTATTATAAGGGATACATTTGATTATGTGACGTTCTAATTGTTTACATAAAGCTGTAATAAGTAAAAGAATTATAAAAAGTGATTTTGCATTACCCGTAAATTCACACACACAATGACATTCAACATTATTTGGTTCGATCAATTGAAAATGTATTTGTTGCCGAAATATGACTGCTCTCCAACAGGGTTGTATTTTTCTTTCCAATGATTGAATATTTTCGTCTTAAAAGTTTGTATGTTAAGTTCATTATGAATTTGCTGCAGCCATATTCCAATTTAAATACTAGATTTGCATAAGGGAATGAATTATTACAAATTTTGTATGAAGAAGTTAATTTTTGCACATAAAAATTTTAAATTGCTATTAACATTGACACAACGAATACTAATAGCTAGATGTAAAGGCCTACTGGATGAAAATATGGATCCAGCATGAGGAAGATACAGATATTCCCTTATTTCCATTCGTCTAGTTGGTCATAATATCTTGAATATATTATAAAATGAAGTAAAAGCATTAACTGAATGTGATTTTATGGAATTGTATAATATGTACAATGATTCATGTGTATGTTAATGTTGAAGGAAACATAATGTAGTAAATAAAATGCTAAAAATACATATGTTGAATAATTTGGATACAAGTAGTGTTGCACATAGTGATGATTGTTGTTTCTATGGCATTGATAAAATGGACTTCATCTGATTTTATATGTATAGATTTCTTGCAATTTGCTGTTGTCAGGAAATTTTCAGATTTCAGTTCTGTCTACAGGAAATATATTTCGATTAATTTAACATAATAGTTTACATTGGAATTAACTGGAACATTTTTTCAAATTTTCCTACATATCTCCAATGACTTTATTTTGTTATATCTGCATTCTACGTCATCTTCAAAACTGGCCTTCCTGTGATTATTCTATTTTAATGTTGTATTTAGCTGGAGAACTTTCTAATTTAAACATAACACTTTGTTGGACATTTTAAACGTTTTTCACGGGTGAAGGTTCATTTCTTAAGATTCAACATTTAACACTATGCAATCATTAACGTCCTATTCTTTTTTATTGAGTCTATTGTGAATACATATCATTCATCATCTCCACCTTGCATGTATTTAATTCGAAGTACCCTAAAGAATGACTCATGAAGCACGACCATTAAATGATTTGTTTGCATAGCAATTATTCTGAACACTTAAATGCATCTTGGACAGATACACCATCAACATGCATTTTGTTATATTCAGCTAATAAGAAAAGTTGAATAACTTAAACTAAACTATCTAAATATATGTAAGGTACTTAACTTCTACTTAGGGGAATAGTATGGCAAGTCTACCTTGCGCTTACGTCCGTTATGAGTGATAAAATGCGCAGATAGCATAACTTCTTTTTCAAAGACCTCACGACTGTTTATGCAAATACCCACAATGCAACGCGCGCCCATATTGCCCAGCCATTTTGAGTCTCTGTCGAGCCGTTGTCATCATCAGTCATCACGTATATTCAAGATAAAGAATCTGATTTAATCGTCGATAAGGATATTTACTTCATAGAAATGATACATAGATTATACTTGAAAGTAAGAACCCCCACATTACGAAAGACAATAAAGTTGGAAATTCTCTGGCTTATATCCAAAGACAATATTGAAGCTGAACCGTAATCACTCATATTATTACCAAAAAGAAATGCAGTTATTACTGACAGACAATATTGTGGTTAGTTTTGTTTGCTTGTTTGTTTTTTTTCTTCAAATTATCTTGTATCGTGTCCCCATGATTGTCATTTTGAATGAATATTTCCGGACAACGATCTTCCATACGGAATTAAAACTTGATAGCATGGGTATTATGCCAGACCTTTTATGTACAAATACGTTTCACGAAAGCAAATGCTTGAGCCAAAGACAGTTGACAAATCAGTTTTAATTAGTACGGTCAAATAGCGTAATGGAGTTGGAGATCTTGGACGGAGAATGATATTGACTGAAAGTAGAAACTGTTCGAGGATGTCTCATCTTCAGTGTATTACAATGAAATATGTGACTAATGGAACATGATTTTGCGTCGAATGTCAAAATCGAGTATTATTGCAATGCTTATAGAAATATGAAATTATATATTAACGATTGATTTTTTAACTTGATCGATAAGCAAACAGTTGCTTTAAGCCCAAACAAATTGAAAATCATTACATGCTGCACTTGTCTGTGTATCAATTTGTTTATGCGTCTGTTTATTGAATGATCTATTATTATGAAAGAAGAACAAAGATGATTGAAATGACGTGTAAAATTTGAGAAATTATGGCGAAATCAAGAATTCAGTCTCGTGCGGTTGACGTACACAACGAATTGTGCAGTATTATGATATCCTTAGGCACAAAATGATACTTGCCTTCATATTTATGTGGGAAGTACAACGTTTTAGGTGTCGGTTTGCGTGGCTAGGGAATTAATATGGCGGATATGGAAGTACACACGTTTGTGTGGCGTCACTTGAAAACAGCGGATGAAACAATTGTTCGGAGTCATTGATGGGTCTGATTTCGAACTGAGATAGTTATTATATATTAAATGGGAGTAGTGCATGGTGTTATCATGTATTTCACCCTTTGTACTGATAGAATCAACTGCCTCTGCATATAAGAGCATGGCTGTGGTGGTTCACAACCGAATAAGCAAAATGTGTTCATTTGGTGAAAGGAAATAGTGTAAATAACTCGTACCAACTCTAAAGACGGCTACTAGTTAGACGCACCAGAAATGCTAGATACTGCCTAATATGACGGTGGAAGTTGTGAAACAGATTGGATACAATAGATTTTGCCTAAATATAAATTTTTAGCAGTTTCCACGTTCATTCAGAGTAATTCAGATAAAAAATAAGTGCATTCAAAAAGGTAGTGGAATAGATGAGACTCACTAGGAATATTGATACCATTAGACCGAGACGTATTAATGAGCATATCAAAGAAGTTAATTTCCTCGGCTCAAAACAAAACACGAAATTACATAACCCATTCATTGCGAATTAGGATTAACTAAAGTTTGGTTCAGACCGTCTGTAAATATCTACAATTACATCGAGGAATACATCTAGCATTTAAAATATGGATGTGTATGACACCGTAATATGATTGAATAGTTATATCGAACTCCAGATCAAGCGTGCAAGATTAAATGGGTATGCAATAAAATTCAAACCGGTATAAACGCACTTCTAAATATTCTTTAAACCGTCCTGAAGAATCAGCAGACGAGTTTAATCAAATGAAAGTTTCATACAAATTGTGAAGGTATATCATATCAATATAACTACTATCACCACAGCTTTATGAAAGAAATATTGGGATTTTCTTGATCCATTATAAACTGTCGGACCCATATGATAAAATTCACATGCAGGAAACATTTCGAGTTATTTTAACTTTCATTCTAGTTTAAATTTCCATCGTGTCAATGTATCATAGGCTGCAGATACAGAACTGATTTAACATTGTTTTCATTTTTATTGTTTTCTCCAGGAGAATACTCACTACTTACAGAAAACCAACACCAATACATTTTATTACAGCTACGATGGAGATATGATAACAGTATATTGATAAAACAAACGGAAAGAATAATATAGGGTCAAAAATATCCGTAAAAAGAATCATATGGGAATAACACCGAAGGAAATATAATAATCCAAGTATAGAAGTACGCTAGTACATTATCGTTTGTATCTAAACTTCAGTGCCATCAATAAATCATTTTCACTTTATCTCTTATGATGTCACTTGTTTTAAATGCTTTCCGGTCAAAACAATATCACAATAGCTTGTCAAGCATGTTGGTCTTGGTTATGAACTAGTTACCTGGTGAGTTGTATCTTCTTAAATTATATGCGTTTCTGGAGATATTATTGAAGTCAAAATGGCATACAGACAGGTGTCACGGATGAGGTATTTCTGCTACAATGCGAACTCGATAACTCGATGCTCATCAATTACCACACTTTGGATGAGAGCCTATTTCATTTATATAAAACTCATTTGAATTAAAATATAATATTTATTCAAGCATTTTAATTTACTTCATGCTGCAGCTGTCCTATTCATGTTACGAATTTAATTTTATATATATCTATGGCAAAATTACGAATATATATATATGGACTTCATGTTCATTTATATTTTAAATTCCATAAGAATCCAAATCCAAAGTATTTTTTGTAATAATATGCTCTTTTATTCAATATTGCTATTATAGCAGATTCGTTGTCAAGGTGAGATTGTAAGACGATGTTCATGGAAATCTCAAAATATATTGACTGCCATCCATGACCGTTAGAGAAAGCAAGGCGTTATTTCATTGGATATTAGCAAACTGATTACCAGAGCTTATCGGAGTGCCTATAGCATTGCGGTTAGGAACTTTACATCTCTCCCCGCGCATAGCACGATAAAATGCAAATGAATTAAAGGATAAGGTTTAGTGAACCACTGACATTTATTTCTTGTTCCACATTCCAAAGCATATTACAAATGAAATAATCCATATGTATAGTAACATTTAATGACAAATCCATTTTAAAATCATACATACCCTTTCTATATAAGATCATAGAAGAAAAGTCATCAAAAATGGTTGATTTTCTGATGTTTTCTATCAAAACTGCAAACTCTGTCTAGACCTAAAATAAAATAGTGTTCGTTGATATTTTAATTTATCTCAGTTTATAAATACAATTTATTATTTATAAGATAAAAATAAAATGTGATAATATTTACTGCTACCAGTTCATTACAAAGTCGTTGTTAGTAGATAAGTCCTGTAAACTATGTGCGCCGTTACACAAGAAACCTTCTGTTCTAGGTTATATATACGTTGACTTCGATCAATCTGAGAGTATAAGACCCTGCTCACGAAATTCTTTAAATGTATTTATTGCTGTCGATTACTTTTCAGTGGAAGCAAGGTAATATTTCATAGCAAATTAACTGGCATTCAGATAAATGTGCTGTTACTGTTCAAATAAACAATGCGATATATAAAAGCAATATCAGTTTTTGGAAAATCTTTAGATGTGTCGATTATTATGACAATATAATGGCATATATCGTTATTGTTGTAATGCTCTGTGGCAGAAAATAAGACTACTGGCAGATGAAAGGTATAGCATAATTGGTACACAAACACATTATCCGTACAAGGATATCTTAGCAACGGATTATAGAAATATCGTCAGTTAAATCGATCCAAGAAAAATGAAGATGACATCGCAAGTATGAATTTCAAATATAACACTGAAATTGTAAAATGTGTGAAAAGGACAAAATATAATATCATTTTCACTATTTTTAAAACGATATGTATAAGCGTGATAATTTCGTATAACTTCTTCTATAAATGAGTTATATTTAAATAAAGTTAAAATATGTTGTTCACTAAACTATTTAAATGTATGTATTGGTGTGACATTGTGGTGCTAATAATTTGTTGCAAGATTATCTGTTACTATTTCGTGGAACAAATAATGAATTCCAGTATATATTTACTATAGCAAAATTCAAACACAAAAAGGCATAACTTACAGGCAACGTTTACACAATAATAAAGTGGAAATTGACATCGTAAATGTCGTCAGGAAAAAGAATTAGCGGCACATTAGGAAAACATTTCATGAATTAATTTCAAACAGATATGAAAGTTTGATCAGACTATTAAATGATCAAGCTTTCTGACATTATCAAATTCAGAAAAAGGTCACAATGAAACTGTTGTCTCTGTATCACTATTGCAAACCGAAATGGATAAGTGATGCAAACAATTTCCTTTCAATTCTTCATGAACCAAATAAGAGTGCCTTATTTCTATGTATATCTCACAATAGCATTGGAAAACAAAGTGGCATCTGAAATTAAACCAGTTAATTACAGTTCAATTCCTATTTAGTGGAAATGAAAATAACACATCAGAATCATGACTTGAGCTAGTGAATTACGTTTTAATTTGACATTTTTCTGTATTCAAAAATATTTTAAAGATAGTTTCAAACAGTTGTAATATCACTCTTGTATTGAAGATTTACATTATAACTTGCTGTCCACTTACTATGTTCACACCATTACAAAAATTAGTCATTTCCTCGCAAGATGTATTTACTTTATGACTAAGAGAAATATATAACTATAGCACATATGTCTTTTTGTCGGATTCTAGTAACAGGTAAGCACAATATTTCATTTAACTAGATAGATACGATTGGTTATATTTACATACATTATTAGGCATTGCTACCGCTTGACGTACATCTGATTAATGTCAGTGACGTATACAAACGATGGAACGACAAAACAGCCACAACAGCCAGCTAGCCTATAATACACGGTGTCCTCTAAGAAAGGCTCGTGATTGGTTATTTTTATATTACTTTATCAGGAAGTGAATCTTGTATAAAAAGTCTGATTTCAGTTTAAATGAACCAGATCTACTTGAAATTGAACGAGACCGTATCCTACAGGAAACGTATCCAAGCATTCCTCAATTATGAAGAACATTGTGGGTTTGGCTCTTTGCATACTGGTTGCTACAGTGGCAGGTAAGATCGCACTTTACAATTCATCATTATCTGGAAACTTGTACCGAGATATTCTTTTTCAGTTTAGGATCTATCTATTCGTCTGATGGTAATTATGGATCTGTTTGCGTGTCCACATATTTCCTGGTACCATTCTCTCTAGATCCACACATTTTGCGCGATGTATGTGTGTATATTTGCAAACGTAGACTTAAAACATATCTTCCGAAAGTAGCGCTGCCCTAAACGTGATTAAGTTTTTTCTTTGTGTTTATTTGTTCTTCTGAATATCTACTGCCAGACAATTAACTTCTGTAAAGAAATTTCATTTCTGTGTTAATCCTGTCTTGTTTATGTGGTCATCCGATATAGCTTTGTACCCATGTACCGAGGAATCGGTAGAATTCAGAAAGGTGTACGGGCTGATTCCACACCTTTTTCAAAATTACCTAAAAGGATCTGAAATATTTGTGGGTGCGCGCGTGTGTGTGTGTGTGTGTGTGAATGTGTGTTCATCAATCACAATTCCAGTGAGGAACAAAATTGCAGAGATTTTTCACTCACTATCTGCCCTTCTCCCCGCCTTTATATTTATAGATATATATAAATATCAAACTGGATTCATAGAGAGGCACTTACGTTGTTTCTTATCTAGTAACTATCCATGTCTAAAACAGATTAAACTTTTCATATTGATTGCTATATTGCTTTTTGTTCTGCTTATAAAATCCGTTTTACCTCTCGTCAACAATGTGTATTATTATCTCTGTTATTATCATACAAATATCTTTCTTATTACATTACAGCCCAGCTGTATGACAGAGGCATTGGAAGTATCGGTGGCCTCGGAGGCATTGGTGGTATCGGTGGCCTCGGAGGAATTGGTGGTATCGGTGGCCTCGGAGGAATTGGAGGAATCGATGGCAGCTGGGGAGTTGGCGGTGGAATAGGAATCGGAAGTACATACTGTCCAAACACCTATTGCTTCAATGGTCAGTGTAGCCGATTCGATCGCTATGCCTACTATTTGGGTCGACGTTGCTACTGCAGTTGCACAGGATATTAACTGGTGAAGACGGTTATTGTACAGTTCTCTGAAAATATTTAATGACTCATTTGATTGAAAATTATTCACGTTTTTTACACATTTGGTTAGTCAATAAATTTTAAAAGTTGCTGTCGTCTTCATATAGCGTTATTTCTATGCACATTAGAATTACCAAAGTCACAACTGGAAAGTTAGTCTTTCGGGCGAGTGTTGTACTTGAAACTGATGTGAGGCATGTGTGCTTCATATGGTTACTTAGTAGTGTGTAGAGATGGAACAACCAATGTCGGCTAGTAAAAGTTAGGCACCGAAGGCACTAAATATCTGGGTTCAAGGCAAGTAGACTATGTCATAAACTGCATGGATGACAACCATTTGGAATTGCATCAAGCTGTTTAGCACACAATACTTCTAAGATTTATAATCTATTGAAAGTTGGTGTTTACACTGCGAGAATCACTTGGAGTCAAAATGACCTTTAGACTTGAAAAAAGCTGTCATAAATTTGTGGTTGGGGTGCATAAACAATCTTTACTATGAACTGCGATTCACGTCTCGGATCAAGCGAATCGCATTCTTATGCTTTGTTTTGATCTGACGATCCAACAATAGGAACATTTTGACCTCACGTTTGACTTTAAGTATTAACCAGGTAGAGGTAGCAATACATTCGTGCATACAAATTGTCTCTTGGACCGTAATCAGAAAATTGGTAATCGTAGTCCTAATACATGAACATACAGTGAAGCGACTCCTGTGAAGTAGACTGTAACTACCGAATTACGTTATCTCCCTTATACTATAGTACACTATTTCAACTGTTTAGTACAAAAAAGAATCTTACAAAACAAACCACACACGTTGACTGCTTTGCTATGTTAAATTCAAACGTCATTAAGATGCAATCTGTAACTGACAGCAGGCTGCGAATACAAAAGCATTACTATATTGCTAAATGTAAGAAAGCAATAACGTAGATGCATAGATTAGGTAAAACCGGCCACATTCCAAGAAAATAAATAATTGAATAAGTTTGGAATCATTTATTTTACCCTCCGTCCGATGTTAGCAGACGATTCGGGTCACATTAGTTAGGAAAGAAACACTGGCATGCCAGGTTACACTAAATTTAAGGTGCGAATCAGCCGAATTCCATTATCCATAGTCGTCATCCAGTATCACATCAATAAAATGATTGTATACGCATTTTTCTGAGTTAAATTCCCAGTCCACATTTCTCCTGCAAACATAAAGCTCTCTTAAAATTTTCGTCCATTTGATGCGAGGACCAACAACGAAATGAACGAATCACTATGATTTGTCTGGGTATCTAGGTGGGGTAGCAAACGTTCATCAATTCCAAGAGTGTGCCAAGACCAAGCATGTTTCAAGGTTAAGATCTGATAAGCATGGTCTGGGATCTTCTTGGGATTTTGTCTGCACTTGGCTCAGGCTGCTCCAAGCTGCTTGAGTCTGTCACACTGTAAACGAGAAATAGCATCACCAATGAAGTTTTACTAACCAGGAATATATCTGACCTTGATTGTTATATCATATGTAAGGGAAAGAAAGATTTAATTTGGAAGCATGGAAAAGAAACCCTATCTTTTCAAGAAATATTCCCCAAATCAAATCTGATCTTAGTGCAGAGAATATATTTAAGAAGGTAATATTCCTATACGCGTTTGCCTCAGCCGATCAAAGAGCCAATCCGTGTGTCCATTGCACCCTGAAATAAATTCCAAAGCCTTAATCATACATATAGCACTGTCGCCAATGAAATCTAGACTATAGTTGGAGACCAAAAGACGATCGAGAGAAATATAATATAATTACAGTCCTGACGAAATTGTACCCATTCTGCAACATGATACCTTAAATCTGTATTTACTCTGATCTGGTGTTTAATTCTATAGCATTAGCGAATGAGCAGATGTGGAATCATTTTTGAAAAATAGTATTTGCCATCATTCTTGAATCTAAGCAACTCACAATCTATATGGGGAAACTGGTAAATGACGAAATGCTGATATAATGCTAGATTTTGCAAGCACCCCCTGCCGCCTACCCCCCCCCCCCCCATCTAACTTATGTAGCATATACATCTCATCTTCTGGTCTAGAGTTCTTTAGGGAGCAAAAGTTCGTGTCTCTGTAATCAAAGAAACGAAGATGTCCCAAAACAGATAGACATTCGAACTTGTAAAAAAATATTTTATCGGACATACTTTCTTTTCTTATACTTTACACTCTTTCCTCACATTTCGTTCGTTACATTTAGAATTTCATCTTGTATCTGATAATGGTTTATGAAGCCTTAATATTTAGTGAGACAATATTAACTAACTTTACTTCTACTAATAATTTCTCTAAACACTAAATACGAAAACTGAACAAGAACAGGGATATGTTTCATCCTGGCCGAACACTCCAAATGGTTTTTTTTTATGTGTGATCAAAACCATGAGTAGAAATGCAAACATTTTGATCTTTTTATGTGATACTTGGAGTCCACCTCTTTGCTTATCCTCAGTTGTCGTATATAACTAACCAAATTGAACTTTCTTGCAGAACATATACAGGGAATATTAATTACTTTAATTCTTCAACAATTCTATCTGGAGAATAATAAGGTATTTCATAAAGATATTTTTATCCTTTTTACAAAGATTTCTCTTTCGATAATATTAGTAAGTTTTAACAAATTCTTAATTTTACATAATCCATAATACCAGTTCTTCTGCTCTAATATATACGCAGATGTTTGTAACATAATTTCTGAAACTTAAAACAACTTTGTCATAAACTTGACGTTAGAGTTGGGCACGATATCCATGAGAACTTGTACTAGGTCTGTTGCATAGAATTTCAGTATATATATATATATATATATATATATATATATATATATATATATATATATATATATATATATATATATATATATATATATATATATATATATATATATCTGTGTGTGTGTGTGTGTGTGTAGAGAGAAATATAGATGGATTTTTTAATCTGAAATATTTTTGTAAGCTGTCCATTGGTTTCACTACTGCCTTGAATTACATTATAAGATATTTGCATACACTGTAATTTGCACTAATTATAGATCACTGGAAATTTGTCTATACAAATCCAAATATATGATATCAGTTACAGTAAGTATATTATGACAAATATATCTTTGAATTAAATAACGTGAATCAGGTAGGGATATTTTATTGCGCAGTGTCTATTTCAGTCGATTAGACTTTAATTATTTTCTAAATTTTATACTCTACATTAAGTAAACATAAAAAACACCTTTTAAATTCTATTTGCGATCTTGTTTTTATAATTAATAGTTTGATTTTAACACGGACAAATCTGCAACAAAATGTTAGATAAAAGGAGGCAAACAATTTTCAATACCATTTAACTATAAATCCACTGAGAATAATAATTTTAAGTTTTCGACATCGTTTAATATGAATATATCTTTAATCAACAATTAGTTTTCCAAAGCCAATATATATTCTTTAAATCGATGTTAAATATATTTTTTTCTCTTTAGGTATACATTTTTTCCATATTTAATGTTTTTCGTTTTGTGTATTTCACTTTTGTTTCTTGTTGGTTTTTCTTTTCTTTTCTAACTTTCAATATGCATTAACGCTGACTTATGTTTCTTTTGAAATTACAATTTAACGAAATGACTAAATGTGACAGAATATAGTTCTATTATTCTATACTGCTGTTTCACATAAACAGTGTCTTTACTTGCCACATATCCGAACGATTCTGTTCAACTATAGTTGAAATATTCCCTGGATGGAAATTGAACACTCTGGATCCTGCACCAAAGAATCTTGAATGTAACAATACGTATATTTTCTAAAACCTTTAGCATGGTCTTCCCATATTTTTTCCAAAGGAAGTGTGGAATAGAACTACACGTTTAAATAGGAAGGTGATATGTATCAAATAATGTTCTGATTAGCTAGATTGACGTTGGTTTTACTTTGAGTCAGAATACACATTGTGAGTCCAGTCTGGATGATTTCGAAGAATGGGGAAGTGTAGCGTCATCTAAGATAGATTCTCATGTCGGCTTCGTATTTTGCACTAAAATAGTCTTGTTTGCCTACTTTTGAATTTGGTCATTGCATTGCTATCTAAACAGTCTAATAATATTCAAGCGCACATACACCTTGTGTAGAGAGTTGCAAATGTCCATTTATTCGACCGAAGAATATGTACCTGTCCGCTAATAGTAATATATTTTATGTCTTGTTTGAGGACGATATAATTCCTTGGTTTCAATGTAAATTTATAATAATTTCTATCTTGAGCGTTAGTTTGTACTTGAAGGTTCTATGTCTTGAGAAAGTATATTTTCACATTCTTCTTATTCTGTGTATTCAGTGGCTGAAATAAGTGTGTCAGATAAGAAAGGTTTTTGATTGACGAACATTCCTTGAAGAAGTGTTTCTCATGACTTATTTTAACATTCGACTGTAAATATATGTTGTATTTTGCATTTCACTTAAGCTGTTCCAATATATTCACACATGCCTGTACAGCTTAATTATTTGCAGAATCATGTTTTAAATGTTCTTTACTAAAATTTAAGTAAAAGAACTAGCCTTATTTACAACTTAGAATGTTTTGTAAATGAAATGTAGACCCTCATCTTGATCTTTTCATTGTCTTAGAATTTCATATTAATATTGTTTACATCAAAATTATTTATTCCTATCCTAACATCTGTCGAGTGGAATCAGTCTTTTAGTATTATTCATTATAACAAGAGAGGATTTAATTATTTATTTAAATTATTCATTTCCACTGTTGCATAGATTTTACTTGCCTAGTTCACGTTTTTGCCGTCATGCACCTGTCTTTTTATTTTTTACATGCTATGTGCACATTATTTACATAAAATAACACAGAATGGTAATGTGAAATGTCTTAATGAGAACAACTCTCTAGTTACAAACGTGAGTTATTTTGAAGCAAATTTTACTTTTGAATGAGTTTGGACTTTTTGAGTTCGATATTCTTTCCTCGGAAATTTTTCACACTACCATTACATATTGATGCCGATATTCATGTATATTAGTATCCTTACACTAAGAAATGTTATGCTCTTTTTATTGCTTTATTTATGATCTATTACACTCTGAATATGGTCTTATGACATGCGAGCACAATAATGGCAACATACTGCTGATTTCAAGCATAGATAAAATCTTTTACGGTAAACGGTCGCAAAAGAATAACAAGAAAAATGACGAACTACTTTAGTCTCAACCTGTATTCTTCATGATAAATGCTATTTTGAATAGCAGTTGGAAACTGCTGAAGCGTATACATTCTTGTTATCAATTTCGGAACCTGTGTCCTCAACTCCTCATACCGAAATAAATTTATATCTCTAATTTCAATGTTCCGCTATCCATCCCCCATGAAATGGAAATTCACTTCAAATTTGAAAAGGTATTTTAACTACTAAATTCCTGACGAACATGAACGGAGAAATTAAAGTTAGCAGGCTTATAGGTGAGACAAGGCCGCGAAAATATTCAAAGATATCGTGAGGCTAGACTAATATGTCAATGGTGCGTCGACGCTGATTACGGCTGGAAAGAACTAATCGGGAGTTTCGCTCCATGGAAAAGAGCCAGATTTGTATTTATAATTAAATTGTTACAAGTAAGCCGTTTAAGGAAGATTATGTGTGTTGTTTCCTATATAATTGCCGTTGAGACTAACCATTCATAGCCAAGATCAATACAACACATTTGGTTTGTCCCTTCAATTCGATATTGTTTCCTTATTAACCAGGCATGTGACCTGTAATTTGATGGTTTGCTGGTGGAAAACAGTATTCTAAAAGCTAGATTTACTTAATTGATTTTTAATGGAGTATCATCAATACATATACGTACTTAAGTAGTTATGAGTACCATTTGATTTCATTCACATGTCAAAATGTCAGAACGACCAGATGGGGATACATTTTTTATGACACAAGTACACCAAGCCATGTATTTTTTTTTAAAAAAAAATGCTTCGTTTTTCCTACCTAAATGAACTATCACTGGCTTGATTGAATTACCAAGTGTGTGTTCACAGGTAACCAAAATTAGCTTTGCAAACTTTGACAATACAGTTCGAAACAATAGCAAATTCTCCAAAATAAACAATATCATTCACGCCATGTTGCCGTTATGTTATAGATAAAATAATTCAATATTTCGTTCAGATAATTCTATTGTTCTTAATACATTCTACATTAAACTCGATAATGGATTTGCAATAAGGTAAATCTCAACACATTTAATACCCAGTGAATGCGGAACCCTCACGAAACCGAAATTTCCTCAAGACAAAACTTTTCTTGGAGTGCCGAATCTTTCCTTCCTTAATTTCATCATTTTTTTCTCCAGTAAATCCATACCTTTCAACTCCCAATACAGAAACAAAATTCAATCCGGAAAGTGATACAAGCGGAAATATAAATACTCGCAGTTTAATCAATAAAAGATATAAAATATTTTTAAAGAAACTTTAAAGCTACAAAATAAGAAAGATATTACCATTAGCTTTCGCAATGGTGCTGTTAATTTATAAAAAGGAATTCAATGTTAAGCCAATATATAATTTCTTGCACTCAACACATTCTAGATTATAGTGGAGGATCGAAATGATTTATTATTTCTAAGCAAAATATTACAGTATTCATTACAAGAATCCAGTATGAAAGATTTACCTATCGTAACTGGAAGATAACTTGGCACATAGATGAGGGGCAAAAAAATGAACTGGGCTAAAATTGCTCATGTTAAATAATTTGATACTGAATCACGCTGAATGTTGTATATTTTAGTGTATGAATCTGAATGTATTCTGAGATACATTCAGGATTTCTCTGATTACGTGAATATTGAGCATATCTTCTTGAATTAAACACACAGAGTAAAATTTTATAAAAATATTATCTTTTAATGTTGACACGCATAAGGCCAAGATAATGAATATTACGAATTTGAATTGTCTGCAGTAGTTTTCTCCCCGTATTAAGGTAATTCTAGTTCTAGAAAGCCCAGATGAAGCATCCACTGCAGAGTTAACATCAGAGTCTCAATCGCATTCACACGGTTTGGAAGATGATATACGCAGTACAGTCTAAAGTACAATTTCTTATAAATTTCAGCTATATGGACAGAAACAAGTGCAAAGAAAAGTAGTTGCTTTCTTCAAGTCACGGCAACTCTCTCTCTCTCTTTCTCTCTCTCTCTCTCTTTCTTTCTCTCTCTCTCTCTCTCTCTCTGTCTCTCTCTCTCTCTCGTTTGTGTGGGTGTATTAAGTTTCAGAGGACTAAATGTATTGGCAAACCTTGAACTTTGAGTTACACGTCAAAAAATTGTATTAAGGAAAAATGTTTTCAAAATACAAAATCCTTTCCAAAGTACATCTTGACATTTTGAAATGACACGGGTTGTATTTATGTCAACATTTCCACTCTGAATATATGTTTGTCTGTTTGTTTGGATTTTGTAACGTAACTTTAACAATCTGAGTCATATTGCTACGATGTCTGCGACGTGGCAGTTTATAGTGATATCTAGGACCAGGACATGTGGTATCATGTCCAGACAGATGTCATCATGTCCCACCCAGTCACATTATCTTAGGATCCCAGAAAGGCAGTTGCTACTACCATTGTATAAGTCTTTAGTATGATTTGGCCGGGTTTCGAACACGCGACCTCCTCCATCCAACGCGGACGCTTTTGCCACTCAGGCCACCGGAGCGGTTCTGAATATCTGGCACCTGAGAAATGTATGAAAAGTTTACACAGCTATTTGTCGAACAAAAGTTTTTTAATTTTTTTATTTGCAGACGTTGCTGTAGTATGTATATTGTTTTGCAAATAAAAACACTTATATGTACAATGACTATTTAGGCTCCAAATGTATGACATGTCAAATGCGACAAACACCTGTCGTGGTTTCCTTTCAATGCTTTCAATGTAGATATATCAAATAATGACGAATGTGAAATAAGACCTCGTGTGATACCTTTTCGCATTAAATTCCTGTTCAAAGACATATGCCTTTCTAGCGATTATGTGAACATTATATATAGTGTATTAATAGTCCAATGAACTCATACGTCCAAATCTCTGTTGGCCAGCAAGCTAATATTGCTACAGGGCGCTGAACCAGAATTAGTTTAATTGCCTGGATGGTAAGTTGAAGGTACATGCAGCCAATTGGTGTATTAGTTTGCGCTATCGGCAGACCATCCTTGGGGAACCTGTAAATCATCGCTTTTGGCATTGTGCGGTAATAACATTTATAGTTTTTATCCGACATATTCCATAAATCAAAACTAGATACACTTGACAGTGGAGGTCACAAGATCATGCACGTAACATATTTAAATTTCTTACTGTGATATTAAGCTATATTCTACCTAACTCATACATGATGTAAGCATCGGTGGTTCAGTGGTAGAATGTTCGCCTGCAACGCGGGCGATCCGGGTTCTACTTCCGGCCGATGCAGCATACTTTATTTGTCAAATCCAGCATGATATCTGATTAGTAAAATCTTCATTGATATAAACAACGTTTCTGTGCATTGAATTTACACAATGAGTCAAAATGAAAACATAAACACATTAAATTAAATGGTTTTCTCTCGTGTCCATCAAATTATTACATTTTTACTCTTCTTATTCTTACTCTTCTCAGTTTAGGATTTTATGAGTCAGAGTTAAATTCAAGACGAGTAATATTTGAAACCACCTAAAACACAATGTGGCTTCATAAAGAATATTTTGGTATTAAACATTAGTCGTCACATGTTACATCATTGTTGAACACCTCATCTCATGCTGGGTCATCCCGTTTGACGTTTTGACAGAATGCTTAGTATTATTTTTGTGTTTATATATTTATAAGCAAGACAGAGCCTTCCAAATTGACATTTGAAGATATTCTATATCTTAGCTTCTCTCAGTGCGCTGTATGAACTTGTATGCTATATTCAAATCTTAGTTTTTCAAGAGTTTATATTGTATTCATATTTGGACAAGGCGTCAAATTACAGGTAAGGTATATATGCTGTGAAGGTAAACAGTTCAATCAGTTTACCAGGACTAAGAATAATGCGTAGTAAACATAATTCAGAGAATACACAGTGTCTATATACCTACGCGATCTGAATAAGCTGACGGCTGGAGATTTTATTTTATAAGTTGAAATGGTTACTGGAGATACTTGAGTACATGCAGATGTTCTCATGGATGCAAATGTTCATTAAGTTACACTTTTCTGTCAATATATCACCAGTAAATCGGACAATGGTATAGAAATTGCTGGAAAGCATTTTTTTGTCAGTTTGGAGACTGGCTTATGTCCACATTTGTCTGCGGAAAGAGGTGAATTTATTTACTTTATTAATCAACATGTAAATCACGCCTGCATATAGGTCGATCTCATGTTACAGTTATACCGAAACCCCTCCACCCTTATCCACTATCAACTGAGCAATACCCTTGTGGCACTTGTTGTTTTTATCTTGGGGTTTTAAGCCATTTTTCAAATGATGATATGTTATACATGACATAAGAAACACATGTGGGGGTAAATTGACTCGAGTCGCAAAATGGCTGCTAAAATAGTCATTGAAAGTAAAATATTCCAGAAGGCTGGATTAAAACTGTTTTTCCACGACCCAATCAGTAAAGAGAATACTCACAATAATTCCATGGGCTTATTTGGACCAATAAGAATCACATAAAGTGATAGGTAACACGTTTTGACATCCAAAAACAATGCACATAATATAGGAAAACTGTACCGACTACGTGATAAAACACGATTATCAAAACATTGAGAGAATATGGATTCAATAGTGTCTAGCTTTTATACAGGTGCATGAAACCAGGCACTGATGTTGCCCATGACACTAGATGCGTATAGTGCTATTTTCTAGTTGAAGTAAGATAAATACAGACTACCATTAAATTCCAAACTGCAAAATTGACCGCAGTGCTTTAAGCTGAAAGAGCGCCAGGCTTATAGCTTTACATATGTGATGAACAAGGGTATTGCCAAGGAAACAATTGTGAAAGATTTGGGAAATATCTGTTGAATTGTCAGTGCACATTTTGTGACTAGTGCCACATGGACCAATATCAGTGTCCATGCATAATGGTTGATGGCAGTCGGGCTATTTAAAGTGAAGAAGAAAAGACAAATGAAGAAGACGGAAAAGGAGAAGGAAGATGAGATTATGGATGAGATGGAAGGAAAGGACTATGCAACTGATAATCAATATAACGATGTACTCGTGCAGGAGGTTGCGTCCGGGATGTATGAATGAGACATATGTCATGGCCGAGAAACATAGATGAGCGATGCAGATGACGAGAGGGTAGCAGACAATATGGAGATTTTGGATGATGATGGATGTAATAGACAAAAGCAATGTGAAGTTGCTAATGGGAAAATGGATGAAGATATTTCACACAAAATAGAAGGGACGTTAGAGGAAAGACTGTTTTATTGTGGAGAATGACAAGAAAAGAAAACAGTTCTGAAAATCTCATGATCGATTAAAAAAAGAATACCATTGGACTCTAAACAATAAGCTTTTTGCATAGTTTGTCAAAAAGAGAAAGAAATAAAAGCCTGTTTTTTCTTTAAAATGAGAAAAAGTTAAATAATTTTGCAATGTCTGGGTTGTCTAATACTTTCGTAATATTCATCATTATTATTCGTTTAGACATTGTGTCTCAAGATGTAATGTTTGCGATATCTGAATAAATTAAAGCCCGCTTTGGAAATACTGAAGAGAAGAAATGAGTCTATATACATATTTAATTAATGCATGAAACATTCTGGTACTTTGAGAGGATGGGTTGACGCAATGACGAAGCGATGTGCATACTGAAACACACCCACACCCACACACCCATATATATATATATATATATATATATATATATATATATATATATATATATATATATATATATATATATATATATATATATATATTGCTGAAGAAAATACCGAGAAAATGTATTTTTAAAAATCACTTATTTTGTATGACAGTTTAGACTGTAACGTTAAGCAATTTCATCTGATATTCATTACATAGAGAAACAAGGAAAGATTAAATAAACTGTACAATTATTTATTTTCTAAAACGATTGCCATCAAATAGATGTAATATATGAATAAATTTGCAAAACACAAAAAACTCTGAAACAATTTTTTTTCTTGTGCTCTATAAAACTACAAATCGACATGGTCGAATGAAAGCGACAACATTATTATCTTGTTTAGTAACCTTTTAAATTGCTGGGAAAAGAAAATGATCTGATTTTTTATAGTAAATATTTCAAATAAAAAACAAATAATATATAAAATATATCAGTTGTGTTGAATATTCGTATTCATCTGATACTAGTGACGAAAACTGTATGTATTTATCATTAACTTTTGTAACTTTTTTGTACCTGATTATAAAGATATTTGCAACGTTTGTAGTTAGTGTACAACTACTTGTCATTGAAATACATACCGCAATAATAGGACTCCTAAACAAATGAAATCTTGGTCTGGACATATTGACAGCTGAATGTTATTGTACATTTTCGTGGTTTATATACATAGTTATTTTGTTCGATATTTTTCAGAGCAATAACAATAAATCAATCATTCTGAGGTCAATGAGAGTTATTATTAATATAAGTGTGACAAATGAAACACAAGATCTTGTTTGCCTATAACATTGCATCATGTACATTATAAACGTTTGGAGAGGACTTTTGGCAATCCTTTGAGACATGTTTTGTCCACATTATATCTCTAACTCAGACATGTATCAATGGAGGAGATATTAAAGATAATATAGTCAATGTAAGAGATAGTTTTGAGGCACAATTTAGTTTTGCGAGCAATTGAAGTAGAATTATAGATCGTGTAAAGGAACTTAAATGAAATTGTGAATATAAATATCGACAATAAAGGGTAAAATTGCAAATAGTAATACCATTTTAGTTTCCAACAAACGTTACATCGTTCAGCATCTTCCTAATATAATTGTTGATGAACTAAATCAATTAATTCGTGACTTTATAATGGTCAACAATGATTGTGTTAATAGTAATACGCAAAAACGTAGAATTTCAATAATTGACATAAAAAATCACATGAATTCATAGTGTAACAGAAAATTATAGCCAGCTCTCCTTGCCAAACGTTATTATGGGTCCTTTCCCGATAATATTGTGCATGTTTGATGGAAGTGTTAGGCCCTCACTGGACCAGTCCCCACCCAACTGGACCTTAATGGAATTTACTGGGCCAGCTCTCGTCCCTTCACCGCCAATTGCGGGGGTGTTGTTATTCTACTGGTTCAGACTTAAACTGTAGTTAGGTACATTTGAATTTGCTTGGAGTTCTCTTTCGTCCCTGGATTACCTTTCATCTGCTGTTCCTGACACGACATTTATATGTATTAATCATGTCCTTAACTTAATAAGAATTGAAAATTCTCACACTATTTTAAAGAGAAATGAATAAAAGCGAGAATTGTTTTTAGTCTGTACATCTCATGCTGATTTGTAACTTTATAATGCCTATTATAACTATTAAAGGAATCACGAATCAAGCCCGCAGATCAAAGTATGAAGATAAAACCGAAAGCAAGCAAAAAAGTCAAAACATTTTGTTGCGAAAGAAACATAATATCCTGTGTCATCTAGAAGCAATGCTATTTACCTCACAATTAATACAAAAGTTTATATTTACATTGATGCACTAGGTAAATATGTACAAACCGTTCTCTACTTTCATTTTCCAAGAGCCAGATGTTATTCTTTTCGTATAGGGTATTTTTTGGAAAAATGCAATAACTGCAAATTAAAAGTCTTGGCTTTCAAGACAAAAGATAAATATATATCAAAAAATAATGCGGAATACAATATTTACAGTGGATTAAATGCTTTAATAAAGCGGATAGTAAGTGATGTCCATGATGGATTTAAACAGGGGCATAATTCACGTGTACATGACATGATCAGAATCAAACTCTTCCAAAGAATTACGTTGCATGCGTAGTCGCGAATCGTTACAGAAATTTTGAAATGGTGCATTAAGTTAGTTATGGATGGTAAGATGATAACATCGCAGTGTAAACTGTTAATTAGGTGACATCGAAAGAAATATCTTGAACTGACATTCTCTGATCAATGTACGTACATATATGTATACAATTACAGTTAGCTATCTTAATTCACATGTGCGGCGTCAACTCCACATTAGAATCACGTGATCTAATTGATTGCTAATCCATTAACTTACGAATCCACGAGCACTACGTTACCTGTATTCAACATGTGGCGGACTATATGTTATCAGCCTGATGATGAATTGAACTTTTTCTCCCTCTCTGTAGCAATCTTTCTCTCACACTTTTAAATACCGCATATATAAGACAATTAAGTACCTATTACCGTATCTGAGTATGTATATGAGGTATGTGTGTATGTGCCTCTAAGTATACATGTGTATTTGTATGTACTGATATAGATGCATTTTAACCTATAAAGGAACGGCTTTTTGTCAATACATATCAGACTTTCTTACTGTAATTTTGCTGATTGTTGTGTCAATATATATTAGCCAGTTTTACTGTGCCCTTCCTGATGTTTGCTCATTATATGTATGACATTCTTTCTGCACTCAATTTATATTAGATATTCGTATTGTATTTTGTCAGTGATATTACTTCAACAGTCTTGCTATTTAAGTACATGCTTGGTTCAAGCAATGATTACTTATCAGTAATTCCTACAATCGCTGTTTCCAATTCGTGTATCTTTCTTATTTGTTTTGGTAACTTTACTTCTGTTGTTTACTTTTGCATTATTTTATAGCAAGGTATGTTCACCTGTCAATACAAAACAGACACTGTCAGTATCAGACCCACACTGTCAATACCAAACCCACACTGTCAAGAACTAACCCACACTGTTAATACCAAATCCAGATTGTCAATGCCAAACCGACACGGTCAATACCAAAACCACAAAACCACACCGTCAAACACTAACCCACACTGTGAATAACAAACCCACACTGTCAATACCAAATCCACACTGTCAAAACCAAACCCATACTTCCAACACTTGGCAGTATGTACTATATCTTCAGTCATACAATCGTATGGATCGCAATCTTGTTTTACATAGAATGCAAAAAGGCCTTTTTCTTGTTCGGGCTAGACGTGCGGGAAAACAAAATATTTGATACTTGCAAATTTTGTAATAATTATTGTCGGAAAAGCTATTCCCATAATATTTATGAAATTAGTTCTAAAAATTCATAGTAATTTAACTGTATTTACTTTTACAGAGTTAACTCGTTAGTTCTCTGCCCAATCATTATTGCGTAATGTAACTTTAAAAATATCATATGCCCCCTGTACGCTATGAATATGTTAAATCATTTTTCTGTTTGGGCTTACTATAATTTTGTTACTAACAGCTGATGTCATTATGAATCCATAGCGTATATGACATTGCATAGCAGACGCACCACCGTTAATTAACTACAGGTGATAGCCATCCTTGCAATACAACAATACCACACACACACACACACACACACACACATATATATATATATACATATATATATATATATATATATATATATATATATATATATATATATATATATATATATATATATATATATATATATATATATATATATATTGTTATGTATATTTAATGTAATTGTTTGACAGCTAGTTATATTTTAATTTTTCTTATTATTGGATATTGTAATGTCACACTATGTTGGACTTGACCTTGTCCAAAATTGAGTTCATTTGTTATTGACCCAAGCTGACACTTTTACTATTCGATTCAAATAACTAACAATAGCTTCATTATTCTCTATGTGTATGAACTTTTAATATCGTGATTTTTGTTCAGGTAAATAAGAAGGAGTAAATATGTTTATTTGGGTCGAGTTTTTGGAATAGGCTAAGTTAAGTTTACGTGTTATTGTGATGCATGTAAACAATATTCATTAGATCATCCTAGAAGGGTCTTTTCCATTAGGTAATTTTTTTTGGAGAAAATGCTAATTGTGACCTGAAATCAATTAGAGAACTATATATGTTGTAACTGTGATGATTTTACCATTCGTGCTTTAACATCTAGCGCTTCTAAGTTGTATTATTTGTAGTGATCAGGCGTTTTGGGCTGGAATCTTTTTTGTTCAAATTCTTGAATTCAAGTGATTATTTTCTCTAGAAATACAAAAGTCCTCTGATAACATTCTTTAATAAAAACATTCACCTGAATATCTACCACAGACACGTAATCGACTTCAGTTTTCAAATATTTTCTGGACATTTACTGAATTTTATTCTGGACTTTAAATTACTAGGACTTGTATATGTAATTTCTGGATTATTGTCTTATTTAATTCGCCATACCACTTTGTATTCTAGAGAGATACGTTTATTTGTTAAATTTTACAATGCTTGTTTTTTCCACTCTTTTATGTTACTTAAATCAAGAACATAGACTCGTAACAAAACTTGGGCGCTAGTCCTTAAGATGCGAATTTTGCTAAAATATTTCAGAAAACTTTGTTCTTGAAATTAAAATTCACCTGTATTGGATTTTTTTAAATTCCAGGAATTATTTCACATTTTATAAACCTTTAGTGAAATCAACAAGTTGTTTACTGCATTATCTAAAGTAGAGATCTTTATTACTAATCCTACCCTGGAACAGTTAGAGTTCTTGTAAAAGATGAATTGCCAGAAAATATAATCATTCTGAGGCAAAAGTTTCTTTAATGAAGCAAGAAATAAAGATTATTTTGGTCCAGTATTTGGTGGATAAGAGTGTTTTGTATAAATGCGCTTTGGATTTCATTAGTAAGTCTGTATCAGACTCTAACATAAAAATAAAGGAATGAAAATTAAAATACAAGATGGACTTATAGTTAAGATGGTTTGAACTTCAAAAAGAGATGGAAAAGAAACAAATGCAATTAGATAAAGAGGAAAACAGAGGAGAATGCTTTGAACAAATAGGAGAAACAGATGCAAATGCAATTGGCGGAAGTGGAGAGAGAGAGACAGATAGATGCAAATGCAGAAAATTATGTAAGAAAGAGGATTTCAATTTAGATTAAAAGACGCTGGCAAGTGAAAAGCACATCCCCACTTTATATACCAATTCAAGGTTTGATGTTACTAAGAAAATTAGGCTAACGCCCCCTTTTAGAGAAAAAGAAGTAGAATAATATTTTTCTCATTTTGAAAAAATTACTGCAAATTCGAAATGGCCAAGAAAGCATTGGACTTTCTGGCAAAGCCCAAGTCATATATGCTTCCCTGTCAGTACAGCAAATTGCTGACTATGATCTGGCTAAGGAATGCATCTTAAAGAGTTATGAGTTAGTCCCTGAGGCTTATCGGCAAAAATTTAGAAACGGTAACAAAGAAGATGGATAAACTCATATCGAATAACCAAGGGTAAAATAACAGTTATTTGATAAGTGGTGCTTAGCCAAGAAAGTTTATCAAAATTAGGAAAACCTAGGACAACTCGTATTGCTTGAGGAGTTCTAGACTTGCGTCCATACTGACGTTAAGTCTTATCTTGATGACCATAAGGTTGAAACTGTAGAAAATCCTGCTCGTACTGCTGATGAGTATTCCTGAGGCCATACAGTTTCTTTTGTCACCAAGTCTTTCACCTATCAGTCCTCTGGTAAAATCATATTTCAGCCTTACAAGAGCCCTTCTAAATCACAATCTTTCACAGCGTTTAAAAATCAATTTTCTGATAAGATTAAACAGAGGTCCTTATATATTCCAGCTTGTACCTATTGCAAGAGGAAATGACACGTTATTTCTGATTGCTACATATTGAAGAATAAGCAACAAAATAAAGACCGAAATATTACAAATGCTCTTATTTCTAAGACTCTCAAGGTCATGTATTGAAAGCAGTACATTTGTTGGGACTAAAACACTTCTGTTCGATTTTATTATGGAGAATTATGAATCATTCATGTCAAAGGGTTCAATATCACTCATGAGTGATTCGGCCAATCCTATCCCTATTAAAATATTACGGGACACATGATCTTTTCAGATTCTTTTATTATCAGGTACTTTGCCTTTTGCTGAAAAGTCTTCATCTATTGAGAGTGTTGTTGTTCAGGCAGAAGAATGCGGCTTTGTTAATGTTCCTCTTCATTGTGTAAAGTGTATCATCAGACTTAGTCTCAGGACCAGTGACATTCGCAACAGTGTATTCGTTAGCCATCGAGGGCCTCATTTATTAATATGCAATGACCTTGCTAGAGATAAGGTTGCGGTTAATCAACTTGTTACTAACAAGTCTTGTTTGAAGTAGTAAGTCGATCCTTTTGCAAACAAAATCCATCGTTTATGCTCGCTTGTGCAGTTACTAGAGTTATGGCAAAGAAAGCTTTTGAGAATGATGTTGATCAGGAAAGTATTCCTTTATCCGACACATGTATTGGTCAAGCTTTGGATGAGGTCACTTTCACTCCTCGTTTGGATGAGTCAAAAAGTATTTATCACAATGATCATATTTTAACTACTCATTCTCTTAATTGTAATAAGGGTGACAAAGGACAATTCTTAGTCTGGTCCATGAAACTCCTTTGGTTGGTCATTTAGAGATTAAAAAGACTGATTACAAAAGCTTGAATCACTTCTATTGTCCAAAAATTAAACGTGATGTTTATAAATACTGCAGAACTCGTCACACTTGACAAATAGTAGGAAATCCCAATTTGAAGGTAGCTAAGGCTCATCTGCAATATATTCCTGCATCTGACGAACCATTTAGCAGAATAATATTAGACTGTGTCGGTCCCTTACCTAAGACCAGTTCAGGTAACCAATACTTGGTGACAATATTTGGTGCATCAACAAGATTTCCAGAGGCAATTCCTTTGAGTTATATATATAATTAAAACAATAATAAAAACTTCGATAAATTGTTTTTACTCAATTTGGCCTTCCAAAATCTGACCAATATGATCAAGGGTCAAATTTTATGTCTGTAATTTTCCAGCAAGCTATCCTTAAATTAGGCATCCAGCAGTTCAAGTCAAAAGTGAAATTAAGGTTTGATAGAGATACAATGAAGATAATTACTGAATTCTGTGATAGAGTTTTATCTTTCTTGCTCCTTCTTCAAAGTTTTCTTCAAATTAGGTAGTATGGTCCTTATAAAGTTAAGAAGACAATTAATGAATGAATTACAATAATAGTACTCCTAGGTTGTACATGTATTAAAGTGAAAAGTGAGAAGAGATAGACAGGCTAATGCAATTAATTTAATTATACTTGTCCCAAACACACACGGAAGATTTAAGCTATGGAATGCAATTGGACTGTATTGACTTTGGAGTAACAAATCTTCGAAATTGATAAATTATGAATAATCTGGACATGAAACTTTCATATCTGCAGCAACAACAAAAAATGAACTGAAACAACTATTACCTGAATATTAGCACTTATTTCCAGATGTTCCTACAGGAACAAATTCAATCTACCATGACGCTGAAATTGTAAATTCCACACCTGTGAAACAATACCTGTACAGGAAGAACCCTCTCAAACAGGAATGTTTGAAAACAGAAATTTAGTATTTGTTGGAGAATGATTTCACAGTATAAAGTGGCCAGAGTTCGATATGTATACTTGTTCCGAAACCAGATAACTTTCCGCATGTGCACTGATTATAGAAAGGTGAAAGTGTGACTAAACAGATTCATTTCCATTACAAAGAATCGACGACTGCATTGATACATTTGGAAATGCAAAGTATATCACCAAATGTGACCTTTAGAAAGGATTTTGGCTAATTCCACGGATGCAAAGGGCAAAGGAAATTTCGGCATTCGTGCCTTCAGATGGACTTTATCAAGATAAAGTGATGGCGTTTGGGATGAAAGGTTCGCCTAGTATGTTTCAACGTTTAATGAACATGATTTCATCTGGTCCAGATGATATTGATGCTTACATCGATGATGTCATCATCATCAAAAACGCATGGAAAGATCATTTAGTAACAATTCGGAAATTCGTTGACAGACTCATTGATGCAAACTTTGCAATTAATTGATCTAAACGTGAGTTTCCCCGTGCTTGTTTAATATGTCTAGGACATATCGTGGGACATGGACAAGTTAAACGTATGTCAAGGCTATCTCTGAACACCCTGTACCTATCATTAAGACGCAACTATTGCGATTGCGGGGTATGGCTGGATACTATCGGAAATTTGGTTCAGATTTTTCCATAATTGCTGTACCCCTGACAAAATTATTAAGCAATAAAACCATATTTCATTTGTCTGAAAAATGTCAGGAGGATTTTGATAAGCTAAAGGCCATACGTAAGAGTGCACCAGTTCTTGCAGCTCCAGATTTTCAGTGACTCATATAAACTGCCTGCTGATGCAAGAGATGTTGGGGTTGGAGCAGTATTGATTCGAGAAGACAAAAATTCTGTAGATTATCCAGTGTGATATCTATTATTTCTAATAAATTAAATAAGCACCAAAGAAATTACTGAAGACTCGAGACGGAATGTTTGGCGTTGATATTGTCATTACAAGACTTTGAAGTCTATATGAGCTCAGCACCTTCTCCGATTATCATGTTTAGGGATCACAACCCCTTACTTCATCGGCAAGATAAAAAACAAATATCAGAGATTATTAGGCTGGAGTTTGTTGTTACAGGAACATAAAATTGACATCGGGCACAGCAAGGAAAAGAACCAATTTAATACCATATAGACTTTCACGTGAATAAAAATATATTTTTCATGTATACTTTGTGTCATTCATGAAATTTCAACTTATGTATTAGTCCCATGTATATTTCTGACTAATAGTAAAAAGAAAGCTTTATTGCATAGTTCTTTCTCTTTCTTTAAGAGTAGAAGTGTTATGTATATTCAATTTGCTTTGCTTGTTAGTTTGCTGTATTTTGTATATATCACTACATGATATTGTTATAAAACATTGTATGTTGGACTTGACCTTGTCCAAAATTGAGTTCATTTCTGCTTGACCCAAATCGACTTGTTTTTATTTATTCATTGTAAACAGTTAATACATAGCTAAATTATTCTCTATATGTATGGTTTCAAAATCAGCATTATTAATAAAAGGAATAAATATATTTCTTTGGGACTAGGTTTTAGAATTTTTTAAATTATTTATAATCCAGGTAATTTTCTGTCAAAATCAATATCATTCTAGGAGGTTATTTTCCATTAGGTCATGTTCTTGTTTTAGAAAATGTTAACTGTGACTCGAGGTGAAGTAGAGAATTATGTATAGTGTACCTAACAGTATATTATCAGTTGCTTTAAGATCTGCATGTTATGTTGTGTACGGTTGGGCTGAATTTTATTTCTTTAAAGTTCTGAATTCAAGTGATAATTTTCTCTGGAAATATAAAAGTGTTCTGTCAAAAATTCTTGGATAGAGAAATTCACTGGAATTTGTAGTGAATTCAAACCTGGAATTATATTAGTGTGATTGAACACTCTAGCAACTATAACAGGCACATCATCGCCTTCAGTTTTTGGATTAATTCGTGAATTCTATTGAATTTTATTAACAACTTTAAATTATTAGGACTTGTGTAAGTAATTTTTGGATTATATTGGGATTGAATTTGGAAATACCGTAAGTTCTTTTTTCTCGTTTATACTTTTTATTCTGGAGAAATCAAATATTTGTTAAATTTTACAAAGCTTGTTGTTTTTCATTCTTTTCTGTTACTTATTTTAAGAGAATAGACTCGTAACACAATGAATTCACTCTTTATTTTGATTTAGGAGTGCACTTCCGCCTCCACGTCATCCCATTCTCACCTTGAAATCAACAAAAATGCACCTAAACAATCTTTTACAAGCTCAACGTATGAGGATAAAAATGTGAACACTTAGCTTAACCCATTTAATGATTGCATTGGTCTCTTGTAATAATCACTTAACCAGTAAATGATAAGCAGCGCTTTGGGTAGCTAGATTTTCAGGTGAATAATCGTTCTGGACAATTTCTTTAATTTCCAAAGACATATGTCTAACAAATATTACGGTTACATTATTAACCATTATCACCTAGTCACCTTTAAATCGGCGACATGCATCAAGCAGATCGTTTACACAAGACATGGCACATGCAGATGCTCACAAAGTGCCGTTTTCTATTTTAGGATTTGAAAGAGAAAAATGGTTCTGAGAGGAATTCGGTTTACTCAGACTTCTCAGATATAAACAGTTTTTTCTTCTAACAGACAGTGACAAAAGAGGAAGTGTCATAGAGCCTAAAATTGGAATGCTTTTTGTCTTAGTTATCCTAAATCTTCAGGGTTATTCAGTTTGTCAAATTTGCAGGTATTGTTGAAATGACTCTTGTCTGCATCATTGATGGATTGAAACTCATTCGTGTAGGATTCCATTTTCTGTTCTATGTTTGAAACAGTAAGTGTTTCTATGCTGATTTTTACCTCTAATTTTCTAAATGTAGGTTTTATCCCAGATTCGTACTCATTGTTCAGACTATTTTTATCCTGTAAGGATTTTGCAGTCCTGCGGCTATTAACGTCTCTTTGTGACAGCTTGACATGTAAGTAAAGGCAAATGACAGTCATGGCTACCTAAATACTTTTGCGTCATAAAAAGACTCAGATTATCCTACTGTCAGACACTACTTGTAAGGGCACGAGTGTCAGGTATTGTCTTAACCTCGTGCCCCTGGTTAAAGATTGTGGATTTTTTGACACCGATAAACTACAGAACTTGCTAACCGCAAATAGTCAGACTCAGCAATTGTCACTAATTTAGCTACAACAGCACATTTCCAAGTATGAAGTGTGGTTCTATTTTATTGGGTTTCTCAACGTAATTGGAGTACCGGGGTTTGCATTTCCTGGAACAAATGATTATATTAATGAAAGAAAATTCGAACTCAAGAAAACGTCAGTCCAGACAAAGGTTCCGATTCTCTCTCTCTCTCTCTCTCTCTATCTATCTAACTATCTATCTATCTATCTATCTATCTATCTATCTATCTATCTATCTATCTATCTATCTATATATATATATATATATATATATATATATATATATATATATATATATATATATATATATATATATATATATATACATACATTCATGCTATATACTCACTGTGTTGTTTCGATGTTCGATGTCTAAATATCGCTCACTATACAAATGAGATCGTGTGGATCCGGTTTATATGCCCATAATTATCTAACATATTAGACTGACTAAAGTGTTGCACCATATTATTATTGCATACGTGAATGGCACATAGTAAGAACTGAGTAAAATCTCAGATGAGGTGATCTTGAAAACCTTGTACTTTTAATCCTTGCAATCATCTGTGTACTAATTGTGTTTTAAAATTATTTTATTCACAAAAACAGAAAATACGTAATATTACTGTTTAATATGTTATAGAAAAGAATGATTTAACATACATCTGCTCCGAAACAATTCAATTTCCAGCTTAAGCTGAGGTGGGTTTTTTCAATTTCTAAAAAATTGAAAATCCCTGAAATTGAAATTTATACTATTTGTAAGCGCACATTTCTTTTTCAGCAGAGTAAAATAATTAAAATTTTAAGGGACGAATAGATCTGATGAGAAAATATGTCCAACGCATCAGCTGAAACTTCATCATTAAGTATTAATCATTTTGCCATTAGGCATTTTCAGCCAACGATTGAAAATGAACAATAAGCAAACCACCATGACAGTATTATGATCATCACTACCGTCCTCCTCATCTCAATTACTACTCAATTATTATTATTATTATTATTATTATTATTATTATTATTATTATTATTATTATTGTGTGTATGATTTGGAATTTCAACGTGGCTTTGAAAATTTTCTAGTAATATCGTTATGATGTCGGCATTGGTGCAGATTATAGTGATATCTAGCACTGGGACATCATGTCGCAGACATGTAGCATGATGTCCCACCCAGTCACATTATCCTGACACTAGGCCAACCAAGTCCTAACACTAACATCTTAATGATAAGCAACCTAGCGAGGCAGCTGCTTGTAATATATTTTTTATAGTCTTTTGTAATACTCGGTCTGGGTTCGAGCCCGCTGCCTTCCGCATCCGAAGTGGATGCTCTAACCATTTAGGACACCAGAACAGTCTTTATCATCATTGTTATTTATATTCTTCTTCTTCTTCCTTGCCTCCTCCTCCTTCTCCTTCTTCTTCTTCTTCTTCTTCTTCTTATTATTATTATTATTATTATTATTACTATTATTATTATTATCGTAGTAGTTCTAGTAGTGGTATTATATTATTATTATTATTATTATTATTATTATTATTATTATAGCACAAACCATTGTGTTATATCGACAAAACGCAAAAACTAAAACCTCATCATTTTGTGTTTCCTTTATGATTGATTGTTTTGTAAGCTGACTTGATGTTTCAACTGTATAATATAAAGTATAATTTTATACACCAATTTGATCCGATCATACCGATGTCATCCGATCACACCGATGTCATCCGATCACACCGATGTAATTCAATCACATTGATATAATCCCAACGGGACTGAGAATACATAAACTAATTGCAAATAATAAGCAGTGTACTTTTTCGCAGTTGCACTTACTAATGATCGATAAATTATTCAAAAGTATATTTAATTCATGCGATATAAAGATATTTCGCGTACTTCATTTCCGGCCGATGCATAAATTTTCCAAAAACATTATAATTTTCTAATTTTTACCGTCTCTTATTGTCATAAACTAATATTTACTATTTTACGCACTCAGCCAAAAATGAAAGACAAAAAACAATCGGTTAAATGCCCCCCCCCCCCCCCGTTCTCTCGTTTGGATCAAATTGTGATATGTTTACCCTTCTCACTCTTTCTTTTCTCAATCATTACACAAATTTTACTTTAGATTTCTCTGGTTTTGTTCTAGGATTTTATGATGCAGATCTCTAGATACATACAAGGTGTGATTATGTTGAGGGCTGGATAATCTATTTCAAGTGGAAAAGGTTACTGGAGATAGGACAGTATATACAGTTGTTCCCAAGGGAGAAAATATTTATAAAGTTACATATAGTGAAATTTACAGTGAAATTAAAGGCAGTGGTAAGTGCAGTGGGGAAATATCCTTTCCAATTACAATTTTAGTCTGACAAGCTTATGTTTGATATGCTCTAGCAACATGGGACTTCCTGTCAAAACACACCATTCTGTCAGAGATATTCCATTTGCATTGTTTACAACACAGCGAAACAATTTCAGCATTCCAATAACTATGACATTAGCAAACAAAGAAGCCATTACTAAATACATAAACGTACTTGATTTATATCGTTCTGGCGCAAATGTGAACACACATTTCCAAGGAACCTTCATGCCATATATCTTGGAATGAATCTAATGAATATTGGACAAACTGCAAATTCATACTTAGGCTAAATTTATATTAACGTTTGCAATCTATACCAGAAATGATGCACATCTAGATGTTTAGATTAATTAGATCTTTAACTTGTGTAAAAAAAAGACTTTAAACGAAATTGTGGAGAGAGATATTTGACAATATTGGTAAAATTTGCAGCTATCAACACTTTGTTAGATCCCAGTAACGGTAAGTCGTGCCACTACAAACCCTTCCTGATATGCAAAAAAAGTGGAATACAATAAATTGAAAATGCAGAAAAACATTTAGCCCCATCCCTCTTAATGCTGTGGACCCTTCAAAATAAAATTAAGCATATTTGAAGGAAATTGTGATCCCTTACTGGACCGGCCTTATGCATCATCCCCTCCCCTTCCCTCCACTCAACCCCACCGACACCTCTTCCACACAACCGTTGCTGAAGATTAAAACTGAAGCTGTTGTATATATTTTTTGAGGTGACTTGGAATTCTCTGTCGAATATCACCCTTGGTTAATTTTTATTACTATCCTTGACACGATATTGGCAGGATTTCTATTTGTCATGACCTTATACTAACAGCAATTTAAAAATCCTAGCACTATTTCTAAAGAAGAATATTTCATAGATACAAATAAATTAGAAATAAAGTCGATATGAATATTGATGTGTTGACTGTATTTAAATAACCAGTCTGTGCAAACCTAATATTCTCCAATGGGTGGTTAAACATTGTTGTTCATGTAATTTATAATTTCGATGAATGTTTGTAGTCTGAACATTTCATGTGAATTTGTTCATTGTTTATTGCGCATTATAGCTATTAAAGCAATCATACACGAATCAAACCCGGATATCAAAGAAGGAAGAAACAAAACACAATTATATAATTGCAAGTATGTCAATGCTTTGAAAAGATATTATTTCAAAAGAAACAAAATATTACCTGTCAAACAGAAGATATGCGATATATGTCAAAATCAATACAAAAGTTTATATTTTATATGCATGCACTAAATATATTTTACAAGCTCTTATGTGCTTTGATTTTCCCAGAGTCAGACTTGGAGTATGATAGTTAGTTTGGAAATAATAATAGCTGGAAATGAAAGTTTCCGGTCGAAACACAATAGTATAAACATCATCATTAAAAACAATGCTTCATCAAATATTATCAAAAGAGAGACTAACATACTATAGCTAAAACTACACTTAATTATATACAGTTTGGAAACAAAGGATTTAATTCAAGTGCGTTTAAAGGTTACCAAATTTAACCTTTTTAAACATTTTGTTGTATGCAGAGTCGCCATTCCTTGTAGAAATAGTGGAATTTGTGTATTCAGTAGCATTCCTTAAAGAGAAAGATTCCCGATTGGAACAATAAAAGGTTCGGTATCTGTAAATCAATATTTAGTTTGCGATCTAAGCCTTTGTAAAGTGTGTATTTAAACAAATAACGTGCCATTATATGGAAAGAAAAATATAAAGAATGACTCTTTAAAATACGATAAGAAAATACATAATAGCCATCTATCAACATTACAGATGCATAAATCAGGCTCATCCTGTCACCTTAAATAATATTCTTTCTAAGGTAACCATTTATATAAGCAAACAAAACACTGATCAAATCCAACACTGTTGGCCCGGGATCTAATTTCAATCGATGTATATATCTTCTTTAAGGCAAAATGTCTCTTGCTCTGTCATGCGTCAAAGGCAGAATGGCACCATAAATCATAATAGGCAGTCAATTGTTTTTAATTGGTTTAAAGAATTCGCTATACCCTTTCAGTCTTTTCACTCTTTTGAATCGAATTTGGCTCTTTCGATTTGAATGTTCATCATTTAGATGTAAAATCGGTTGTTCAACTAACTAGAATCGTAATCAGTTACATCTTTGTAGAACATCCATGAAAGTGTACATGAGTACAGGTCAAGGACAATCTGGTATATTTTCAGAAACTAATGGCATGTTGACTTACGGTAAATTTGAACTGTAGTTTCGCTGTTGTTCATTTGTACCAATTATATCTCGCCGGAGACAATTATATCCTTGGACAATGTTTAACTTTAAAAAATTAGCAAACTCTTCTTTATTTGTTTTACACTAACGTACTTAAATATAATATGGTAATTTATGTGTTTATTGAAAACTTATATTAATACCAATCTAGATTATAGGTATATAACAATAGGCTGCCATTTGTTTTCAGCGTTATATGTGCAAGGGGAAAGTTAACGTTAGAATATCATTTTGTGATGAAGGAAAATGATATATTGAACACATGTTCATAGGTTTTACCCTTGAAACGTCCTCGTCAGCGTTGGTGATATGTTACACATTTGTCAACCCTAGCACTGCTGTATTACAGGCACGGGAGATAATTTGGTTAATCATAAATTTGAGATTCTCCTTTGTTATTGCTAGCAAATTGTATTTCAAAATATCGAGCATAACGTTAAGCAATTATTCTCATTCGTCCGTTTCAGGAGTCCAGTGTCGAATGAATGTAGGATTTGGTTCGACCCAGAGGTCGGTCTTAAGTTTGTAATAATTCTTCCAAACTACAATGTCTTAACTTCAGCTTAAGTTACAAACTGTTGTCCTAGATTTAAGATCAGGAGTGAAAAATTTACCAAGCGTTATTTTGCTATATTTTTGGCGAGATATATGCTTTTATCGATACACAGACAAACGTAAATATAAAGCTTCCAAATTAGATAGGTACGTGACAAGTAAAAAGATTGATATCCCACTGTGTACGATAAAATTCGCCAGCAACTACCTTTTTCATAGCCGTATACAATATTTTTTAATAAACACGTAACCTGTGCATTAAACCCCTCAGGCGTCCTAATTAATCCTGTCTCATACATTATACAATTACATATAGCTGTAACAGATAATCAGAATCTTTATTATCTGAGTTCGTAAAAGTCCTCACATACATCAATCAATACACTCGTGATGTTGATTATTATTTGTAGACTAATATGCTTGTCTCTGCAATCGCATATCCCACGTATCCGGTTAATATCTCAAATCTTTAGGTTTGAGAATTCAATTTTAGCTTAGCAATAATAATACTAGATGTGACGAAAAGTTTAATAACTGAAACTAAACTAACTAAATTTCAGTAAGGTACTTAAGTCGTACATAGGGGAATGTTTTGGTTTGTCTACCGTACGGTGGATTAAATTATGAATGACTAAATGAGATGAATAGATCGGAGTCATCAAGAGGTCTGATCTCGAAATGCGAAAGTTAGTTCCCGTATACGAACTCTCAGTAGCGGAGGTTATAATCCTGAGTTCCCCATTTATACTGATAGAACCGAATGCCTGTGGACATCAGCACAAATTTATCAGGGTTTACAGTGAACGAAGCAAAATATATTCTTTTATTGACAGGAATAGCGTAAATATCCAGTATCCACTCAAATGGGAGATATATGATAGAGGCAGTAGAAATACAAGATAACTTCTAATGTGATCATGGAAGTTTCAAAACATAGACAATTTTCAATATTTTTGTTTAAATTGTCAGTTTGAAATGGTTTCAATATATGTGTGTTCAGAGTAATTCATTTTAAAAATGTGCATACATATAACTGCATATGTGTTTTATTCCGAATCAGCGGGACGAACGAGTTCAATATAGTGTGGAGAAGTCAAGGCCGTACGTTCGAGATGTTTTAATAAGTCATATCAAACTAGTTCTTTCCGTAGACTCATAACAAAACACGAATGCTGTTTTGTATTTGTTACATACCCATCACTCATGTTTCTAAACACTTTCAGCATTACTGTATGAATGAATTTCAAAATGAATTGAGATTCATAAAAGGTCGATTCACCACCGTCTAAAAATATTAGGCGTGAACGTTACAAAAGATACTGGGTGTGTGATACGGAAAAAAAGATTGAACTGCTGTATCAAATGTGTTACATTCAATGCATTCAATGCGTTTGTGATGAAATTAAAATCAGGATGAATGCACTCTTAAATCATTTATTTCTTTAAAATGTCTTGAATAAACAGAAAACAAGTTTAATCAAATGGAAGCTTCATATAAATTGTAATATCATAATAGGTACATACAGTAGAATAGTTCTCATTTTTTAAAAGAGAGCTATTGGGATTTTTGCTGATGCATTATAAACAGTGGGATCCCTTTTATGAAATCTGTGTGGAGTGGAAACATTTTTGATTTGTTTTAAGTCGTCATTTTGCTTTGTTTCTCTATTAGGTCAATTTTTCGGAGTTTGCAGATAAAGTAATGTATACGAAAACTGTTGGCATTTTTTGCTGTACGCTCTAAAAATAATCACTATTTATCGCAAGGTACGATTATGATATTTTATAAGAGCTACTATGGACATCGCATAACAACACGGATGTAAAGTTAACATAAATAATAATGTAGGGTCAACTCTTTTCGTAAACAGAACAACATGCGAATGACACAGAAGGAAATGCAATCCAGTTAAGGAGGTATGCCAATTCATTATCGTGCGTATCTAAACGTAGGTGGCAACAATACATCATTTTCATCAGTTCTCTTATAATGTCACTCTTTTTAAATGTTTTTCGGTCTAAAAATCTCACAACATGCTATTCATTCAGGTTGGTCTTAGATATGAAGTATTTACGTGGTGAGTTACAGCCTCCTAACTCGTAAACAATCCTATTCATATCAAACCAGACGAAATGATATAAAGACAGTTGTCACGGAAGTAGTTTTTCTGTTATCATGCGAACTCGATGTTAATTGGTTACCAGAGCCAGACTGAATGCCGATTTCATTGATTTGAAACTCACTTGAATTAAACGATAAAATGTATTCAATCATTTGAATTTACTTTATGATGCACTATTCCAATATATATTACATTTTCAATTATATCTTTTATTCGGTAAGTATTCTATACAAATTCCGCATGTTGTAAAGAATAAAAATATCTTCACCTTCATATATACATATATATATATATATATATATATATATATATATATATATATATATATATATATATATATATATATATATATATATATATTCAGGTTTGAAATGGATTTTTTCCCGAACCCTGTTGGAGATGAAGATTCATTGATTCAAGGACTAGTCATCAGCTGTAATGTCTTTCTTATTTCTCTAATTGCATTTGATTATGTCCTTTTTGGAGTTGCATTTGCTTCTGAAGCTGCAGTTTCTTTACTCTGTTTCCATCTAGCTTTTATAACAGTAATGCTCTTAATTTTCAGTCATAACCTGATACCGACCCAAAGCACTCTTATCAAGAATACCCCTTTTTACCAAAAAAATAAACGAAAATATTCATTATCTCCTGCTTCACTAAAGTACTCAACTAAAAATTGTGTTTAAGATATTAATCACTAGTTCTCAGGCAAACATCCCATATATATAAAACTAAGATGCAATTTCAGAACCAGAACGAGGATAGAAGAACCATTTCCAGAATATTCTAACTGGTCAACGTGCCAGGTCCTTTGTAAGATCACCAATCAGAAATTAGATTATGTCAATATGGTTTTCCTAGGGAAAACACTTGACCTGAACTCAAATCTAATCATCAACAAGACATTTGAAACTTCCAAGGTAAAAAGGGTCATACTAACATGTCTATTCTAGTGAAGAGACGAAACCACTATCTTAAACATATATATATATATATATATATATATATATATATATATATATATATATATATATATATATATATATATATATATATATATATATATATATATATATAGGTTGGAGGCTTCGAAAAACTTCATGAGCAATGTTTGCAGGTCTCTTGTCTCGTGTGCCATGAGGGCACAGTCATCATTAAACATAGCTTCCAGGACGCGAAATTCCACCGTCTTTGTTTTGTGCTGTGAGACGTCGCAGGTCGAGGTGTCAAGCCGATATCTAGGAGCTCCTTGACGGAATGGTTAAGAACGCAGATAAAGATGTTGAAGATAATCGGGGCCAGGACAAGGTTCTGATTAATGCCTTTTGAAATCGCAAAGAGTTCATATGGGTCGACATCTTAGAGGACCTGTCCATTCATGCCATCATCAAGAGACAGATGAATTTGCGTCGACAGCCATTCTTTACTTGTGCAGACCAGAGTGCCTTTTTGTTGATTGTATCAAAGGCATTGGTGAGGTCAATGAAGACGAAATATAGGTACAAACGTTAATCAGTGCATTTCTTACGGACCTGCCTAATAATGAAGATCACGTCCACCGTGCTGAGTCCTTGACGGACGCAGCCATAGCCCTCTGATAGATTAACTTCTGACACAGTAATTTGAGGTGAAGAGGAATCGGGTAAAGAGCAGGCCAGAGTTGTAGTGGAGGGAGATGCCTTATAGCTGCCGAAGTCAGCTTCACTATGTTCTAAAAGCAGAAAATAATCAAGGCATCTCATACTTTTTTTGGCATCGTTTCTTCCACCGTCCTTGATACTTTTGAGTATATCACGGAATACTTTGGTTATACATAGCCCTGCTGCTTCGTAAGATACTTTCCTTCGTTAATCTGTTTCGATGGTACTCATGCTTCAGTCTCGGTGAAACGAGGACCTTCGAACGCTTGCGCTGAGTGGGAACAATTCTTACGTTAAGAATTGATCTGACCAGTCTCTGGTCGACAAAACATTTAGCACCTTGCATACCACGCGTGATTCTGACGTACTGCATGTCCCCCTGTCCGACAATGACGTAATCTATCAGATGCCACTGTTTGGACCTTGGCTGCGTCCAGGTTTTTTTGTACTTGTCATCTCGGGGGGAGCAAGCAAATCCTATCCAGCTTTTCCACACCGTATGACCCAAGAGCTCCCTTGCAGTCACTGTATGCTTTTCTAACTCTGCCGTTGATGTTGTCGAGGACGATCAGTTCGTTGCCGGTGGGTGTAGACTTAAATAGGCTGGTCTAAGTCCTCATAGAACTATTCCTTTGCATCTTTGAGTCCTAGAGATTGTAAGAGCGTAGGAACAAGTCTTGGTCGCATGACGTAACTTGTTCAGAGTGAAGCGCTGCTTTATGGGACGCTCCTTGACGACAACTGAAAGGGTATGGCTGAAATTCATCAGAATATTTCTAATAGCAAGCTCCACTTGGTGATATTACATGACAAATGAATTTAAGTGACGCTATTATTGATTGAAAATCATTTGATGTCAACTTCTTCATTCCTGGAGCTCATTTACGTTTTCCTTTCAAATATACGTTTTAGACAACCGGCAACATTATCTACATCTGTATGGTATTTGGTTTTATTCTAGTAGCCAAGTAATAATTTTGGAACGATTTTCGAAAAGTGCGCAACTTACTGACATTTATCGAAATAGTATGTGCCATTATTCTTGAATGCAAGCAACTTACAATCCGTCAGGGCAGGTTACTAAAACACCAAAGGCTGTATTGAGATCATATCTTGCAAGCATACACCTTGTACCTCTCTTTTCAATACACCCTGCAACAACCTAATGTTTGTTTTACCGTCCAATTTGCATCTTTTCTTTCTTTCACTATCATCCATTTTTAATGAAACACAATACATATTTTGCTGAAGAAGTCGAGACATACAATACACTAGTTTACCTGAAACTTTAGATTGTGTGAAACTTGAGATTGTGTTACAGTCTGTTTTCATGTTTACCATTATATAACTGAACAGAAGGATTGTATACACATTAATGTTCCATGAATTAATTAAGGGATAAGAGAATATTACTTCACGTTCTGTAAGATTCTCATCAGATACGGGATCACATATGAACCTGATTATTATGATAACCCTATACGGCAGTCCCGAAGATATGAATTTTATAAAATGATCAACTCTATTTACGCGCATGCGTCACGTATGTCATTGCATGTTATACATGACCGTGTCACTCTTATACAGATTTAGATATTATATTTTCAGCTGAAAGGGGTGAAGGGATGAAGGAATCACGGAGAGATGGAGCAATAGTGTCTGAGCTATTCTGGAACTTTGTGTCTGCACCGTACTGTAGGTGTTGGTTCGGCAGTGGTACTAATTTATTTGTATATACCCGGTGCGCTGCTGTCGTGGTGACGTTGGAACTAAGGAAGATAGTGGTTATCTAGTAATAAAGGAGGACCAATTGGTATGCAGGGAACAAGAAGTTCTACGGATCCTTAATCAGACTGTGAGGGGAGTACCATTCGTGTACGATGGTTATTATGGTAGGCGAGACCCTTGTAAGGTTGTCCAGGGGACGGGTAGTTGATTCTGAGAGACACGTCACCAGGCATGTAAGGGAAGTCATGCTAAAGCAAAAAGAGAGCGAACCTCTGAGTTAAATGTATGCCAATAATAAATCATTATCAGATGTGTAGGATGTTTTCATGCAATGAAATCGTAAGCTATCATTATTGCAGTTTAATCTTATAAGAGTATTTAGTTTTATCTATTTTTTTAACTAAGACGCATTAAGGGGATCTTTGCCAGGCTTAGGGATCGCAATAATCGTTGCCTGGATTCACAAAGTAGGCATGCACTTTTCCCTAACAACCCTGATGTATAACGCGCGGTGAGCAAAACATTTACCTTCGGTCCAAGATGCTTCAAGAACTCGGGCAGGATATTGTCATATCCTGCTGCTTTGCCTTATTTGATGCTGCAGAGCATCTTTTCAAACTCTACTGTTGCAGATGTCTCTGTAGTATTTCGATATAATGATGTTTCTCCAGGTGGTATTTTTGCCACTTGTAATAAATGGTTAGCAACAAACTTTGGTTGGACAACAGGGTAGACTTGAACTAGTGGTTATTAAGCGCGCCTGGCAGTGTCCAGAGATTCAATCAGGCGATCTTTTATGTTTCGGTCTCCAGATGATTCATACTTCTTAAGAAAAGGCTGACACTATATATCCACACAGGTTGTATTGATTGGATGACAGCAGCGAGGACAGACTGAGTGGCTGCCTTGAATATTGCTCTTTGGAATGGTGGTAAGGGTTCTTGATTGTCATTCATCGAGATAGTATAGTGACTATGTAACAGTACTTAATCCAATCTAATTTGTGGAAGTTCTAGCACCACCGTGAAGAGCTGTGTATAGTCGACAGTTGAGAGTTGATCCTAAAAAGTGTCCGGCGAGTAGTCCTTTTGCCAGCCTGGAGTATAACAAATCCCACTTTGCTTGGAATCATGGATTTAAAGAAGGTTATTTTTCATTGCCCACTATTTGAAGTGTTCTCCAATTTCATGGGGTGCGAGCAGCCCCAGTTAGGGTGATTGTTAAAGTTGCCAATATAGACGACTGGGTGTTCGATAGCTGGAAGCAAATTGCTGTCCCAATGGGCACTGGGAGGCTTGTAGACATCAGCAATCTTGCACCCTCCAACCTGGACCACATCGCATAATCTAGTGGTGGACACTAGAGAGGTATCGGTAATGTCACAGAGTGTTAACGTTGCACGGCCGAATTTTGAGTCTGGCGTGGACTAGTTGAGGTCAAAGCTTCCAGTGGTGAATCACCCTGCTACCTGGTTGACTAGGTGGGTCTTCTGCAGGCAGATTATGCCAACATTATGACGGCGAGTTATAGTGCTGATGATGGTTCTTTTAGCTGTTGAATGACCCTCGACGTTAAGTTGTAAAACTCGTGGGGCAGGTCCAATGGCTTGAACGTTAGAGGACATTGGCATATTGGGGGCTGATATCGGTTGTGGCATGTAACCGGGATTCAATGCTGAATTCGGTTTGCAAGTTTTATCCTTTGCTTCCCCAACCTCGAGCGGAGCCTTGGCTGAGTACTGACGGGGAGAGCGGCGTGAACGCGGATCCATGTTCAGCTTCTCCCCTTGACCTCGGCTTTATCCTCACATTCAACCTCAACTTCCTGTACGAGTACATCATTAGAATTATAATAAGTTACACAAGTCTTTACTTATATCTCAACCACAGCCTCATCTTCGTCCTTCTTTTCCGTCTTCTCCACCCGTCTTTCAACTACACTCTGGTTATCAGTACTGTCATCTTTCTTCATGCATGGTCACAGACAAGTCCATGTGAGAGTGGTCATACAATGAGAACTAACAACCCCGCATCTTTCACAGGTTGGTATACTATATTGATTTTTCTCCAGCTGGAAAATTTAACTGCCCTTATCTAGTATCCTGGACAACACAAATATGGGGTATACGCACCTATATATAGCCAGATAATATTGATTAGATATTCTCTCAATTTATTAATAATTGTATTATCATAAATATGGCCAAGAAAATGAAAGATTGATAACATAATCGAATACGAGTAAACTAAGACGAATTCATTGTTATGTATATTTGATTTAATTATATCTGATTTAATATAGATTTATTTAAATTTAATTATTTTTCAGTTTTATTTTATTTTTATTGCATGCTATAGTAGTGTAAATGTATTTACTAGAGATGATATTTTTTTCAGAAAAAAATTTGACCTTCACTGTTGGATTATAAACACCAGGTGTTGATCTAAATTCTGAACTTCATTCAAAATTGGTAGCAACCACGTAAACAAGTTCTATTTTTATTTTAAAATGGTTGGTTGTAGTCAAGGTCACGATGGGTCTATGTGTTTAAGATGAAATAATTTTTTTTATTTTTTATTTGTTAGAGGAAAATGATTGGTTTTCGTCAGGGCCACACTGGGTGGACGTGATCCTTAACAGGTACATAATTTATATGTACCTTAGTTTGATTGAAAAAAGAGTGGAAAATGGCAGATATTAATAAATCGAAATATAATGTATGACAATAAAAGACTAAATATAAGAAAATCACGACGTTTATGAAAATATATTTGCATCGGCCGGGAATCGAACCCGGGCCGTCCGCGTGGCAGGCGAGCATTCTTCCACTGAACCACCGATGCTCAATACAACTACCCAATTAGAAAGAATATAACAGTCAATCAGCACAAAAGTTTTTAATGTGAAATATTTGTTCCCATTATCTCCATTGTATAGTATATACTGTTTTGATGTGTGACACTAATAGGGTAATAGGGATTGAAGTGATAGATGTTATTGTGACAATCTGCCACAACACAGTGATTTATAGGCCACCTAGGATGGTCTACCGAAGGTGCAAACAAATTCCGCAAACATCAACATCTACCTTCACTTTGGCTTCCAGGCAATTAAGCCAGCTTTAGTTCAGCGCCCTCTGGTGACTTTTAGCGTACTGACCATCAAAGATGTTGCCATATGTGGTCATAAGTCATTTAAGCCACTATATGTAATGCTCACACAGACACTAGTTAGAAAGCGGTCTTTTGCACTGGAATTATAATCGAATTGCTGCAACACGAGATCTGATTTCAAATTAGTCATTATTTAATAGATTTTCATTGAAAAGGTGTTTTTCATCTTAGAAGGATTATATATTTCTAGAAAACAATTTGCCTACTGCATTATTGTGTGCATATATGAACATTTCGACATACCATTCATACATTTTTGCTGGGTGACAGATACACAGACTTAAAATAGTGACAGCATAAGCATAACCAGCATCCCTATTTGGGTAGGGCTTCAAAACGTGAACACATAGTATCGAAGGGATTTATTGTATTTACACAAATTGACATAATAACATTTTATGAAGTGTAATTTTGTTCAACTGTATTGATTTGTGTAGCCCTCCGAAGCTTTCTGTAACCGCGCAAATGAAATAAGCAGTTGCCATAACTTAAATGAAAACATTTCTTAGAATGTTTCAACACAGCTGAAGCGTATAATACATTGTAACTTGGACTGTACTACATATATTATCAACTAAATGATAAATATGCCAGTGAAGATCTAATGTTATTTTGTCAAAGCACGCTTCCTCGGTGTTATTTAGGACTGGACTTACATAAATACTGGAGGAAAATAACCGGAAAAACAATTCCAATTCGTAACATGTATTTGTTTGATGGTATGTGTGTCAACATTTAAATATAATAGTTTTATAACATTGTAATCTGTGTGTTCAATTCACGAAAATATACTCACTATCTATTGAAACAGAGCAAGATTGAATTTATCCCATAATAAATGAAGATGTGTACACTAAAATATACGAGTGTCAGCTTTATTGAGCATCAAATGATTTTACGTGGGCAATTTATGCCAAATATTATCAACCTTGATAGAACACAGCAGATAAAAATCCATATGACAATACAGTCAACGAAGAAATTATGTATGAATATAAACTCTTGAATGTTACGTAATAGCAACCTCCTACGTAACATGTAAATAAATGGGCAGAAAATAAAAGATGACCATGATGTGGGTGAGTGGGTGATTAAGAGAAGTAAAAACGTCGAAGACCATGAATTATTAGAAAGACTTAATTTTAATGACAACGCCAGTCCTACCAATACTATATGTTACAATCCCACCAACGAGAAAGAACGAATCAAAAGAACAAAGATGGCTTCCGGTCAACAACAACAACAACATCAACATCAATAATAATAGTAATAATAATAATAATAAGTATTATTATTATTATTATTATTATTATTATTATTATTATTATGATAATAATAATAAGAATGGTCTGCCTATTTCTCAGGTAAATAATTATTTCATAATCCAGCCTAGGAAACAATGGGAAAGGACATTGCCAATAATGTTAAGCAAATAGTAAGTGCCAGGGTTTTTTACCTTTGGAGAACAAAATTTCGTTTATTGACCGAAACTATTGGTTTTATATGTATTTTAAGTATACTTGCTTTAAACAATGGTTGCATCAATAGCTGAAGGTTATTATCAAATTCTAAAGGGGATATTATCAAATTCTAAAGTGGTTATTATCAAATTCTAAAGAGCCAGATAGTGTAGAGGAATAGCAAATACGACGCCAGCATTCTTCCTTAGAACATCTACCGTAAAGTGACGCAGAACTGGAAAGTGGAAAATTAAAACAGGCTTGTATTAGATTTCTTCAGATGGTGTGTGTTACGTACATAAAAGAATACAAGTAAATGAAATTATTATTAAAAAGAATGTTTAATGCGACATCGTTCATAACAGTATATCGAATCACAAAAGGAATTGATAAACATGGAAGATTTCTTGCTTCTTTTTCTAGATTTAGATAAAAATAATGTGAAAACATAAGGTTTTCTGAAACATCTTGTATATCAATGCATATTATGATAACGAAAAGGTCCAATTTTTGGGACCTTTATGTTTTTAGAGAGATTTTACATTATAATTAATGATTTTATTAATGAATGAATGAATGAATGAATGAATGAATGAATGAATTAATTAATTAATTAATTAATTAATTAATTAATTAATTAATTAATTAATTAATGAATTAATTAATTAATTATATAATTAATCAATCATATCATCACTTCTCAAATGCATTTGCCCTCCACCCCATGCTGCCAAGTCAATGGCAGAAAATACACATTATTAATTTATTTATGTATTTTATAGATAAAGAAGATATATTTTATTATGCGTAATGTGTCCTTTATTCATATGTGTACAATGTAAGCAACTTGACCTGCATAATTAATCAAGATTTAGGCATGCATACATCCAGCTTCAAAGGATGAAAACATGTTTACAAGTATTCTACCATTTGCAAACCAATCTTGTGTATCAGTGAGAAACAAAACACTTCTAACATATCTCCCTGAATAAATACAGTGTAGGTTTAATGTTCTGATCAACAATTTCAGCAATAATTGTTTAAACACGAATAATAACAAAAATAACTGCGAAAATGTTTTTTACAAGTATGAAACAATTTTTTGTGGATGCTTTTTCTTATGTGACTTTGGTCAACTTTCTATGATCTAAGGATCCCCGGTCTTATTGTTGCCATCCTTTATTCCTAAAATGGTATTAATTTTCACGTTCTCAAATTGAAGGTGAATTTCTTTATTACTATGTGCGCAAATCGGCTTATTGATATTAAAAAAAATAATGATGTGAATGTGCCAGAAGTAAATTGATTCATCTAACAGAAACAATTCATATGCGGTACTTTGTATTAAATTTTCTTTTATTAACAGTATTTATGTTTCAAGAAATCAGTCAATCAGAGTAGTTAGCTTAAGGCAATTAGCAACGAAAACATGAAAATGAATATCCATACCATGTGTTACAAAGAATACTTCAGACTGAAGTATGAGAAAAATAAAATATCACTAAAAATATCGAATAGGATTTCATATATAGAAATATAAATTGCGGCAATGAATTATGTAAAGACGTTATAATTTTTATGGGATATGTTTCATACGATATGAGACGCGATTGCTATTCGATTTTACCGGATCGTTCAATGCCACAAACGAACGAGTTTTGTATTTCCTTACAAGGATATAAAGATCATTGTTCATCTTCACGTATGACCGACGTTCTTTGGAAGTGAGATATTTAAATCAATGAAGGACAAACACTAAAAGCCAATAAGATAAGGTCAGGGAAAGGCATGTTAACTATTACGAGTTAGGCGCTCTCTAAAGAAGACTAGGATAAACCATTTGAAGCTAACCCAATGGGTATAGGAACTCCAAAAGCACTGCAAATACAATCATGCAGATCACAGGATACAAAAAGATTTCATCAATGAAGGTGTACGACTCTAAATTAAACGTAAAGGAGTTGAATGAATATTATTCAGTCCTGATGCACACTACTGTTTAAATCTACCCTCCACAAGTACTTCTTTCGCCTTTACAGCAACATCTAAAAATTACCTAGCCGCCCACATAAACCATGTTCGAGGATTTTTTCTGTCGCATCTTTTCATTAAATAGTATCTTCAATTTCCACTTATGTATTGAGTCATTTTTCATTATGTAAATATTGGTGTCTTATATCAATATTTCGTTATTTTTCCTTGGCTATATAACATTCAAATGTCTTTAGCACCCTAAGCTTTGTTCATTGCTGTCGAGCGCTTTCATAGTAGTAACTAAGTGTATTAATGCGCGGTGCTCGGATTTCATTCTAAAATGTAACATGTTAAATATGGAATAAAACAAAATAATTTTATCCTTTTAATTTTATTTTTCGTTTAATAAAACATAACGATTAATATGCTTGGAACTGACTATATAATACAAAGATTATTGACTGAGTAAAAAGACTGGTCCCTCCTTCACGAGGCGTAGGCTGCCTCGCGAGATCTCATGCTTTGCATTTTGTACTCCGGGCCAATATGTTTCAATACTCAGTCAATAACCTACACATATTCTCATCTCAACTTACCAATAATTGTGTCATCATCAATATAGAGAGTAGGGTGTGAGGTACATATAGTCAGAGTAAACTAAGTTAATTAAAAATGCCCTCGATTAATAACACTACAAGTATCCAGATTAAAAGTCCTATCGTGACTGGAAAATGTAACCAGAAACATTTGTATCCTTGGGAACAACTATACATACTGGCATATCTTCAATCGCTTTCCACTTGTGAAAGAACATCTCCAATCATCATATTCGTAACATCGTGTACGTCTATACTGTACACACTGGGTGAACTGTCTATTAGCACAGCACGTGCAGTGTCCCTCGTCCTTGAACGCATGGTGTCAGTGTATACAATAGATTAAGTACTCAAACTACAACTTTTCGATACGAGTAAATGTCCATACAAGATTTCAATAGTCCCTAACATGTAAGAGATTTTCAAATGATATTTTGATGTCTTTATCTACATTAGAATACTATCTACACAATGATAATATCGTTCACCATTCACATTAAACACTCCTAAAGCATTCCAATATGCATCAAACTCAATCTAACACATTATAAGATAGTTTCATACGTCAATTGAAGAATCTATCTTTCCTAAAAGTATCTAAAGAAAATGATAATATCGATGACCTTCAACGTAAAAGATCAAGCAATTTCAAAATATCAAGGATACAAATAGCTCGAATGAACATAGTAATTCGAACCCGGAACCTCTCGCACCCGACGCGTGAATCATACCCCTAGACCAACAAGCCACACATGACAAAATAAAGGCAATGTAAAATAGATCATACTAAATGGTAGGTAATATAAGGCAATGAAATATGAATGTGCATTAGCGAGATATTAGCGTAGAATAACCTCACATTCATAAGTAATAGGTGTTCCTAGCTATTTTTTTTAAACCATCAAGTACCTTTCACTTAATCTTCTCTCTGTACGTTATTGAAATTACGATTATATAACATTTTCATTACGATGTCCATTCGAGCTACAATATAAATTTCAAATTATGTAAGTATTCTGCATGCTTTAGTGGATAAGATGATCTTTACCCAAATTTGTTCTGTTTTCTACAAGATCATAGAAAATATTTCAAATCTTCATAATTTTGAAATGATTATGTCGCTTGAACAAAAAGACATAATTTTGCACACGGGTAATGATTCGAATTACTGAATATACACTATATATTACGTATTCATAATTCGTATCAGACATAATAATTTTCTGTCTGCCATTATATTTGTATACATATTGGTTCTAGAAAATTTCCATTTCTGTCAATAATTATGTGTTAGTGGTTTTATGGAGACTGTGTTCCGTTTTCCTGGTTAATTCAGGATCACCGACACATGTTTATGACATACAAAACATATAAACAGATAATAAATTGTAGTAAATTTGTATTTTAGAACGTTTAAATATTTGGTCACCGTTTTATGTTGGTCAGACGAAAACTTGACGACCATTGATATGGTAGAGTTTTGTTTTTCTCCTTGCTGCTCACTGATTTTAATAAACGGACTTGCAAACGCCTCATCGTTATTACCTTTTCTAAATCTTCTCAAAATCAATGTCACTGCTCATATACACTATTAACATTATATTTAACTACATATTAATGCAAAAGACAGCTGTACATAACGTACATTAATGGAAAAAACGCAACATACAGTACAAATTAAATATACATAAACTTTATTTGAAATATTGACCAAAGATACGTTATATGATGTCTTTTAAATAACGGAAAATATATATGAAGCAATATAACACTTCTATACAGCAGAAGAAAATCTGCAATCAAATTATATATTCCTTTCGTGTGATGATGACGATTTCGTATCCCTGCAACCTCAAATTCCAGCTTCAAAATCTCTGATATCTTTTTTTCATTTTGTTAATACAAGTAAGAGGGTTGTGATCGCTGAATACAAGAATCGGAGAACGATCTAAAGTAAGATAGATTTCAAAGTGTTGCAAAGCCAATAACAAAGCCAAACATTCTTTCTCTATTGCAGAATAAAATTGCAGGTGCTTGCTTTAGTGTTTAGAAAATTAGCATACTAGATGATCTACACCCGTTTTATCTTCTTAAATCAATACACCACCAACCCCAACATCACATTTAAAAGATTTAGTGAAATGTGGAGCTGAACGAGCTGGTGCACTCTGTATGACTTCATTTATCATAAGCTCCCTGAAACTTTCAGGCCAATGAAGCTTGGTTTTCTTACTCAACAAATTTGTCAGGGGTTCAGCAATTATGGAATATCTGGAGCACACAGATAATATCCAGCCATACAAAAAAACTCGCATCAGCTGCATTTTACTAATTGGAACATGGGATTCAGAAGAAAAAAACTTTCACCCTAATTTATATAGGTTAAACTTGAATGTGTTCCACAATATGTCCTGAAACGTAACGCAATGCAAAAGTCATATTTGCGTAAATTAATTATCAATTTTTACATCACTGATGTTATCAAAGAATTTCCGAAAAGTTTCTAACAGATCATTCCAGGCGTCACAGTTATCTAGACCAAATGTAATCATGTTCATTAAACAATGACAAGCGCGATTCGAACCTTTCCTCCCAAAATGGCCTCACTTTTTATTAATATAAAGGCCATCTGGAGTTACGTTTCTGGGAGTGACAGAATCCTTTCAAACGTTCAAATTTAGTGACATATTTTCATTTCCAGTTCTGTCAATGCAGCTATCGATTTGTTAGCAATTGAGGCAAATCTATTTATGGTCACACTTTTCACTTTTCTATAGTCGGTGCACATGCGGAGAGTGTTATCTCGTTTCGACACAAGAAAACAGTCAAGTTTACTTAATTTGATGAAACATTCTCCAACAATTACTCCATTTCATTTCTAAAATATTCCTGATCGAGATGATTCATCCTGTAAGGATGATATTGTTTTTATATATTTATGCTGGACCATCTGGAAGCACGTGTTGATATTCAAATAATAACTGTTTAATGCACTCTTTCTTGTACTTGTAGATGTGCACATTTTTGTTTAGAATTTTCAATACTACTGAATACAGAAGATTGGTTACACCAAGTCACAACAGATTACACTCCATCGGGTCTATCATCACAATGTGTAACAAGTGAAACTAAATTAACTGAACGACTAACAAAACTATCTATATCAGCATATTCCATTCACACATTAAAATGGAAAAGTTGTTTTTGTTTTCGCCTGCCAGGAGTATTAGTGATATAATTTAAATTATTTACATTCTTTTCAACTGTTTAAGGACCATAGTACTTACCTGAAGAGGATGTTGAAGTATGGGCTAGACAGCCAGAACTCTATCACCGGGCCGAGGGATGACATAACTTGTATTTTTATTATGACTTAATTTCATTTTGGGCTGAAAAGTAACGATTAGTTCTTGTACTTTACAAGCCTTTGCAAACGTATGTTTGAAATCAGTAAAATGTTCAAGACGATTTATTTCTGAATCTTCAGTTAAAATGCTTCTCTTTTCAAAACCTCAGTAGTCCACGAGCAGTATTCCAATGTTCAAAAGGATAAATGCATAACTATTATGCAAATAATTCCCAACAGCAGTAGGTGTACACATTCATCGCAATCGTTTCTAGTATCAAAACAATATGATCGAATCATATTTTGCAAAGTTTGATGAAATCTGTTTAGAGCTTCTTAGCTTTCAGGGTAATAGGCAGAATATTTAACTTGCTCGACAATTCCAGATATAAAATATTACCTTTGATCAGATTGAAAAGTTTTAGATAAGCCAAACTGTATTTATTTTAAAAAAAATATAAAAAAAATTCAAAGCTTTAATTTTTTGTTTCTTGTTTTAATATTCCTCAAAGGAATGGCCTATGGAAAACTTGTGGACCAACACATTATGGCCAACAAGTACTGGTTGCCTGACTTGGCCTTAGGTAAGAGACCAGTACAGTCTACAATTATTATGCTAAATGGTTCGTCAGATGCAGGATTTGGTTGCAATTGCGCCTTAGGTATCTTCTGATTTGGGTTTTCATACCATTTGACGAGTCTGAAAAGATCTACAATATTTACAAAGATAACTTTTAATTTTCGAACACCAAACATTAGTTAAGATCATGTGATAAGTCTCATGGAAATATAAATGACCAACCAAAGGAATTTCATGGGCTAGACTAAGACTGTCCTGTAATTTGATGGTTCACTGACCACTCGTCACAAGCGGCACTTCAAGTAGTTTCCATTTCTTTATAAGGGCTCTATTCTTAACACAATAGCAAAAGGTACTTGTATGGCTTAGCTAATAGCCCAATAAAATAAATGGAATCTTTCAGATCGTTTTTCCTGTTTGCCAGCGACTTATTGTGGTGTGTTACCTGATTAGAATAAAGAAATCAGTAGTAGAAGAAGGATCATTGTGATCAATACATCATGACTGATCGATACAAGGAGCAAAAGTGACCTCATCAAAAGCCTGACCAATATATGTATAAACTGAAGGAATGCAGTACTGATCAGCATTATTCTCAAGAGCTCTCTTTGCCATAGTTTTATTAACTGCACAAGCTGGGTTTAAACCAGGTTTGTTCAATAGGGTTGAGTTATTGATCCAAACAAGGCTTGTCAGTTACAAACAGATTAACCAGAAACTTATGTCCGGTTAGTTATTTGCCTGGTAATAAATGAATGTCCTCGATGGGTAAATACAACACTGTTTCTACTGTCACGTGTCCAGAGACTAAGTTAGATGACAAATTTAAAGAAATGATGTGAACATTAACACAGCCACACCCTACTCCTTGAAAAAGAATACTTTCGTTAGAAGAAGACTTCTCAAAAAAGGCAAAATACCCGATAATAAAAGACTCTGATAAGTATTGTAACCTTTAATAATTATATAGGGTACATTTGACAGTATCAACAATAAGTAACATAGAACCTTTTGAAATGAATGAGTCAATGTTTTCCATATTAAAATAGGAGTTATGGTTTGTTTGCCCAGCAAATAAAATGCTTTCAATACATGACCGTGACCCTGGTTGTTTAGAAAATAGTGCATTTGGAATTCCTTCGACTTGATTGTTTCCCTTATTATTCAATCTTTAGCAATCAGAAATAAAGTGCCCTTTCTTCCTGCAATATGTGCACGTAGGAAGAAATGAGGATTTCGGATCAGTTCTATAAGAAACTTTTTTCCTCACGGTTGTGCTAAATTGAGTTTTGGATGTGCTCGCATGGATTTTTATCAAACATCTACTGAAAAGAATACTTCCTGTAAAATTAAACATTTTAGTGAAGGCAAAATCATCAACATTTTCTACAGCTTGGAACCTTTTTCACTATGAACGCAATTCTTGAACTCTTCAATTAATATGTTTCCTTGGGTAATCTTAGTCTCGACCAAAACTTCAAACAATTGTTCATATTCTCTTGTAAAATCAAAAATAACGTGTCCAGTTTGTTTTGCACATTTTAATGCATCAGGTACCAACTCATAAACATTCAAGATATATTCGTAAACCACATCATAATAATCACTTTGTTGTGCTTTCAACGAAGTGTACACTTTAAGAGCTTTGCCAGTAAGTACACATTGTAATATTAGAGTCCTTCACTTTCTTGTCAATTTCGACCGCCGTGGTGGCTTAAATGGTTAGAGTGTCCATGTAGGTTGCGGAAGTGCGCGGGGTCGAATCCCCGGCCGAGTGATAACAAGGACTAACACAAATGGTACTAGTAGTTGCCTAGATCCTCAGTATTACGGTTAGTATTAGGTCTGGTTAGCCTGGTGTGTCTGGGTGGATATATATATATATATATATATATATATATATATATATATATATATGTGTGTGTGTGTGTGTGTGTGGTCAATGGATTATGTAAATGTCAGAACAGTGGAATTCTTATTTACCTTTTATTAATCAGGAACTTGAAAAGCGTTTCATTGATCTTTTAATTTACAATGATTTCCAAATCATAAAGGTCTAATGCATTAAAAATAATCTACATTTCAACGCCGCACAATGGAGAGTGTGTAAAAACAATTTCTGCTATAACATTTTAACCTGTGTTATTTCGTTGATTGAATACGGCTGACGACTTAAAATCGCACGTTTGAAACCTGTTACCCCCATGATATAATTTATTTTTGTGACTTTAGTGTTACACCATACCATTAGTGCATTCATTGATGGTACTTTCGAAGAACGGAGTCAAATATCAGATAAGGTCACCCTAAAAACCAATATGTTTAACCGTTTGCATCATCTTTCACCTAATTGTCTTATTTGTTTACAAAAGTATGCCATAGCTAAAATATATATATATATATATATGTATATATATATATATATATATATATATATATATATATATATATATATATATATATATATATATATATATATATATATCTTTATATCTTTTTCATTTTAAAAGCAGTTGATATTAATCAATGTTTGAAAAATAAAATCCCTAAAACCTAAATTTCAAACATCCTTGGGCGCACGTTTCATTCCAGACAGAGTAAATTAATTAGGGTAGACAAGGACAGATGGACCTGATAAGAAAATCCATCATCTGAAACTTTGTATTCACCATTAAATATTAATCATTTAGTCATTAGCTCCTTTCGGCACGTGAGCAGTTATGGACAATGGACAAGCCATCACCATTATTATCTTCCTCTCCTCCTCATCTTAATTAGTTGTAGTAGTTGTTGTAGTAGTATTGTTTTTGTTGTATGATGATTATTTTCGTAATTGATCTTTCATTTTCATAATGTATAGTGTATTGTTACAGCATTACACGTATGTAATTCAAACGGGACTGAGAAGAAATATACCTAATGCAAATATATTCAACAGTGTACTTTTCTTTGTTGAAGTTCCTGGGCTTGATACACTGTTAAAATTTTATTTCATTCTTAACCAATAAATGAATGTTGCTGATGAACCTTATTTTTAAGAAGCCTCTATGTCCAGGTCTGGTTCCTATATGTTACCATTCATCCAAGAGGCAGCCTTATGATACAATTATTGTCGCTAGAGAGGAGCGCATGTGTGTGTGTGTGTGTGTGTGTGTGTGTGTGTGTGTGTGTGATTTGGATATGCCGCATTATGTCCCATTCAATCACATTATGCCTGCGCCAGGCCGACCGGTCCTAATACTCATCTCTTAATGCTGAGCGCCAAACGAGGCAGCTGTTAGAACCATTTTTATAAGTCTTTGGTATGACTCGGCCAAAGACCTCCCGCATCAGGCGGGACGTTCTAACCACTAGGCCACCGGAACGGTGTGAGAAGCGCAAAGAGTACCATACACATATGTTGCCTAATACGTCCAATAAGTTTATTTAGCCATGTACTGATTCACTTCCTCAAAGTAACTTACCGGTTGTAAGTTTTGTACTCGTAATGCTTATAGAAATAATATTAGCTGAAGACGACAGCAAATTTTAACATTTATTGTTTTGAACAAATGTGATGAAAACATGAATTATTTCACTCAAGTGAATCATTAAATATTTTCTGAGAACTATACAATAAACATCCTGACAAGTTAGTATTTTGTAGAACTGCAGTGGCAGCGTCGAAACAAACAGTATGCATAGCAATTCATATATGAAAGTCATTCTTATTTTCATGCTATTCTGATCTTTTTATAGAAGTTATTTAAGTAGTCTGCTGGAACTTTATCATGTTTGAAGCCTTTCTTTCATTGTTGTTTGTGTGTCACTTTTATAATATCAGATATCTGCATCCTTCATTTCATTTTGACCACGATAGTGGCTTGAGTTGTTAGAGTCCAAGTCATAGCAACGACATTTAAAAATTGATACTAATAGCTGAATCACTTGGCTCTTAGTATTAAGTGTTAGTGTTAAGTCTAGTCGCCCTAGTGTCTGGATAATGTGACTGGATCGGACACGATGTTACACATCTGCGGCATGATGCCCAGTGCTAGACATTACTATAAACTGCCATCTTAGCGACAAGCCTGTAATATTGTTAAAACTACATTAAAAATAAAAATCACACACACACGGACATTTAAAGTTTTCAGCATTGTTTTCACAAGTTAAGACAATTTTTATCTACATCATTCTCTTTAATAGGAGGTGTTAATCTAATAATTCTAGTAATATCAAAAACTGAACTTGTGTGTAAAGGGTATCTGTAAAATATAATCCAACCAAATGAATGTTACAGAGCACTCTGTAATTGCAGTGAATACAAATAAATAATTCCACCAAAATTAAAAACTTAACACAAAAGTAAGATTTACTCATCTTCGCTTTTAAGCAAGAATGGGTATTTTTTAAAAAACAATAAACACGATTGACATAACAAGCTAACAATAGAATGAGTATGTATTTCAGTCTCCTCTCCGTCAAAGTTGTATAAAGGCTCAGGAATTTCAAAGAGGAATACTGATGTCCTAGACTCAGGAAAGAAAAGCATGTTTACCTCCATTAATAATGATCTGATTTTTAATTCATAATGATAGAGACATATTAGCTATATATTTTGTTGTTAAAAATAAATGACATTTTTCAGACACACAAATCTCTTGATTTTGGACTAACGTCAGTTACAACATAAAAATATAGATAGCATATAATGAAAAAGAAAACCTAACAACAATGTAAATTATATATTTGCTTATATGTACACATATACACACACGTATATATATATATATATATATATATATATATATATATATATATATATATATATATATATATATATATATATATATATATATATATATATATATATCACATAGTGGGGCCCCGAGTGGCCGAGTGGTCTAAAGCGCTCTCCGTTACGGATCACTGCCATCTCACCTCTGTCTGCGTGAGTTCGAGTCTCGAATTCAGCCAATGTGGGTGTGTGAGAAAGCTTGCCAGTAGCTTCTCGTGGGTCGGTGGTTCTTTCTGGGGTTTTCCCGGGTTCTTCCTCCACCATTAATACTGGCCGCCATGTATAGCCTATCGTGTGCTGAAAAATGGCGTTAAACCCAACAACAACAACAACAACAACAATATATCACATAGTAGGTATAGTTTTCCAATAGTATGTGCAGTTTCATATTTTTGATATTACCACACGTTAAAATATCACATTATGTGATTATGATTCGTCCAAATAAGCCCATGACATTATTGTAGTATCGTCTTTACTGATTGGCTGGGATCGTGAGAAAACGTTTTCAACCCGGCCTTCTGGAATGTTGGTTTTGAATGAACATTTTTGGCGGCCATTTTTGAACTCGACTCGCGTAAGGAAATTTAGTAAAAATTAGCTCGACTGTCTTAATATGGAAATGTTACCCCAAAGGGGTTTGTTATGTCATGTATAACAATATCATAATGATTAAAATGACGTAAAACTACAAGAACAACAATAAGAAGTAAAACTAAGGGTATTGCTTATTTGATGGCGAGGTTGGGGGAGGGAGCGGTATATATGTAACATATAGAATCCATTGTATATACAAGCGTGGTTTAAATGTACACTTACAGAAGTAAATGAACTCACACATGTTCACAGAAGAATTTGGACATAAATGGGTCTCCTAACTAACAGAACTTCATCCAACCACAGCATCTTTACGCAGTATATATGGGATACAAATCCGACTCTAAAAGAAAGTGACATTTTGGGGTAAACATGTACTCTACGCGTACTGATTACAGTATCAAACAATGCGTTATCACACCGCATTGATCATTCTATTTTGAAAAATGATTTTGTCGTTATAAAATCTTCTGTTTATTCAGATGGAAGCTTTTTCTTTGATTTACAGTTGGTAGAAAAGTACAGTGCACTTTTACTAGTTTAACCTTTTTGGGGACTATAGTTTATGCACAACAAATGAAAGGTGCACGGTCTGTTAGAATGAACGAAAAAAGAATCTCAAATGGGTAATTATTCAATATTAAATTTATGAAACTCGTTTCATAAATTCGATATTAAATCGTTAACCATTTGAATTTGAGATCCTCTATATACATAATGCCAAGTAATTATTGTTGCATGATAGTGTTGTCTTTATTATTATTATTATTATTATTATTATTACTATAGTTCATGTTCATTATCCCGACTAACAATTATCTTAAAACGTTTCCTTTGAACCGCCCTCATAACTCAATAAGTGTATAATTCCTAAATAAACGTTGCAGATGGCGCTGATTTCTAGTTACAAAGTGTTTCCGTCCTTTGTTCGCAACTTAGAATTCTGTCACAACATACTGGTTCGCTACGTGATAGAAAATATAACCCGCTCGCTTGTTATTTTGCCCAACATTTTATTGTTATGTCTCTTTTTGTAAGTTGCCACTAGTGATTCTAATATGTTAGAATCCAGAATTTATCGTCGAATTTGTGTTCAGTCTTTGTTTTATATATGTAAGTTGTTTCTTTCCCCTAACAAAGATATTAACCCGGTGAATAAATTAACTCACATCATTGCAAGTGTGTCACCTACAAAATGTAGTTCTGTGCATTTGGAGGCTATTCACAATCAACTTTGCATATTTTTAATTTGATTCTTTTCTTTTTTTTGAGTTTCTATTTTTATTCACATTGATTAAATCAATATAAGACACATTTATGATCTAAACATGATGGTTGGTTTTAATGAAGAAAGTATAGCAGTAAAACAGTGACGCTCAGCCGTACACGTACCGGCGCATGGATATAAGTGTGGCCCTCAAACTAGGCAAAATGACAGACCAACAACGTGTAATAAAAATATTTACGGATGATCTAAGTAATTCTGCGTTAATTAGCATTACTACAGACCATAAAATTCTCTCTCTCTCTATCTCTCTCTCTCTCTCTCTCTCTCTCTCTCTCTCTCTCTTTGGTCGTGACTTAACTTTGACCATTATTCATAGGTCCAGAGATACAATCATATGACAAGCTACATTTCAAGCGAAAATCCTATACGCTCATTTCATATATTTATACGATGGACCAGAGAGAGAGAGAGAGAGAGAGAGAGAGAGAGAGGGAGAGAGAGAGAGAGAGAGCGATTGGCGGCCTTTGGATATTTACATATTTGATTAATTATAATCGAATTTTAGGAAATTATAATAGGTTTAAGAAACAACAACAACAAATCATTAAAAAAAGCAAGAGTATATGTGCCTTGTAACCAAGAAATCTACCGTATATAGTCGCCAGTCGATTGCAACTTTGCATCACTGATTATAAAATCACTTTCGATAAATCCCAAGAACGCGTACACATACCGTTACGATGAAACATATTCTAAATTGTGTACCATATGAAATTCATTTAGAAAACAGGGATTATTAATATTTGTATCGTTTTCTTTTTCTTCTTCATATGTCAATAAAGATTAATGAGTGGAGATTCATCACTGATTTATAGGCCTTGATCAACGTCACAGAGATTCAAGAATGTTTATATATGCGTATTATTGCGTCATGGGCGGATGGCAATTTGATGTACCACTATTATCGGTATATAAAAATTTCTTTATACCAATACTTTGAAAACCATGTAATTTTAATATATATATATTACATCTGTGCAAAATTTTCGATCTATCCAGTACAGGGGATAAGAAGGAATACTGTGTTGTTGTATTTTGATTTCCTGAATATAATTTTGTCATGTGTAATTTATAGAAGACATAATTATTATTGCAGAAACAGGCTGTCTAACTGAATTTAAGAATAAAATCATGGAAACAAAATGAGATGCATTCAAATCTCTTTACAGCGGACTTGTCAATAAGTCTGTTTTCAAAATACTTGTTCAAGAATAGTGGTCCAAGCCTACAACATTGTCTATATGATAGGGAAATTAAAGTTAGAAAGAACAAAGAGGAAAGCAAAGGCAAACTACAAGAATTCATTCGTAATGATTTCACTAGATAACAATCTATAATTATTCTAGAATTTCACTTACTACTCTATAATTATACAATATCTCACTTGAACACCCTCAAGTTTAAGTTGTTAAACAGATGACAGCGGAGTCTTTCAAATGAAAACAACAACCAATTTATCAACAATTTACCATTCCAATAGCTTGGATAATTTTAACTCCTCGTTGTAAATTATTTTTCCATGATGTCAATATATCTGAGTTTGCTGATAAAGGAATGTATCTGAAAAAATGTGTACATTTTCCCAAGAGAATAATCATGGCTTATTGTAAGACATGATTTATATGTTGTAGAACAGCAGGACATTGATAAAGCCAACAGAAACAGTAATGTAGGTTAAAATTTATTAAAAACACACAAGGAAATATCATAGCTGTAAAGAGGTACTCTAATATTATTTATCATCGGTATCCCAACATTAGTGGCATAAATAAATCGTTTTCATTAGTTCTCTGATAATGTCACTTGTTTTAATTATTTGTCGGTCTGAGCAATCCTACAACTGAATCACTAGGCAAGTTGACTTTAGATATGAAATAGTTACATCTTCTAATTCGTAAACAGTCCTATTTATATCAGAACAGTCAAAATGGAAACGAGTCATTTGTCACGTATGTTTATTTCCCGTTATCAAGCCAACTCGATGTTTATTATTTAACTCAACCTGAACGAGCGCATTTTTCATTTCATTGATTTAAAACTCACTTGAAATAAATGATTAACCATATGAAATAATTGCAATTTATTTCATTCTACATTATTCCAGTGAATATTACAAATGAATTTATTAATATGTATTGTAATATATAATTATAAATCAACTCACGAATCATACAGACACTTTTAAAACACGATCTTAGACTAAAACTCAACAAACAGGTCTATTTTTCTGCTATTTTCCATCCAAACAAACACACTTTTTGAATAGACTAAAAGTAAATTCTATTTCATTTATTTCTTAAATTATCGCAGACTCCAAAATCAATGTATTTTGTAAGTAAAAAGAATATTTTAAATTCAATATCTGCTGTTGTCACAGATTCGCTGTTGACAGACAGCTAGTGTAAATATACATGCGTCTATGCTCAAAACTTCTGCGACAACTTACATGTGCGTTGAGTCGAATCAATGTGAAATTGTGAAAGACCATGTACTTGAAAATCTTAATATATATGTATTACTGTCTGTTAAATATGACAAAGGATGGTGACATTTAATTGTGTAATTGCAAATTTGTTTCTAGAATCTGAAGGCACGCCTGTATATTATTGATTTAAATCTCTACATCTTTCCCCACGCTTAGCTCGATAAAATGCAATGAATTAAAGGATAAAGTTTATTTATTCACTGGAATATTTTTCAAATCGTATAGATACAGTGAAATATGAAATTAGAAGGAAAATCTCCAGACATGGTTATCATCCTTTGATTTTCCTTCCAAACCTCAAATTCTGTATAGAATAAAGATATATTCACGTACATTTATATCATAAATGACCTCATAATACAGAAACAATTACTCCTTAAAAGATCAAAAGAAAAATATGTCTTTTCATATTTCCTCTTATCGGTTATTCGCAAATTCGGTGTGAATAGAGAACTCCTGTGAAGATACACGCGTTGTTACACAAAGAAACTTTCTGTCTAGGATTAAAAATGTGTTGCGTCAACTCAGAGATTATAAAACCCTGCTCACGGAATTCTTTAAATGAGTGTATTGCTGTCGATGACATTTTTTTGTGGAAGTAGGGTGCTATTTAATCGGAAATTAGGTGCATTTAAGATAACTGGGTCTTTATTAAAGGTTCGTCATTGCAATAAATCAAAGCTAAGTTAAAATAGTCTGTACTGGGCAATCTTTAAATTTGTCGATTGCAAATTCCTGCGTCAATAAAGTGCCACTAATTTATGACAATACTGACACACAAAGTAAGCATTTTAAAAGGATTTTAAGGTAGAGGCGAAGTTCAAAAAAGGATTCATTTGAAACAGTCTATAAATATTGCAATTTAAATGAATAAGAGTACAAATATGATTGCGTTGCAAGAAAGAATTTCAGATATATTCTAGGTTTCCAGCAAATACAAATATGATTAAGCTTCCTGAAATTTTAAAATGTGAGAAAAGGACATTATATTCTACCAGTCTTTTTATTTTGAAACCAATATAAATAAGCAACACAATTTCACTTTTTCTATACATCGAGTTATACCAAAGCAAAGTTACAATACCGTGTTGACGAAAATATTTAAATGTGTTGATTGTTGTGACATTCCAATGCTAATAATTGGCTGTAATATTTCCTGCTATCCGTCCGTGGCAGAAATGAAGAATTCGGACAGATGTTGGATATAAATAATTCATCCACAAGCTCGGCATTTGAGAAAAAGGCGTGACGTGCATGGAAGGTCAAAAGAAGGACAAAGTTGAAATAGGCTACATAAATATCGTCCGTTAAATGGATCACTGTAACATTAGGTTAACATTACAAAAATGATTTTCAAAGGTATACGAAGTCTCGAGCAAGATATTAAATGCGTAAGCTTCCTGACAATTTTAAATCCAAGAAAAGGTCTGAATGAAAATGTTGTATCAGTCACACTATTTGTAACCGAAATAGATAAGCGAGACAAACAATTTCTCCTCACTACTCAGCACTCAAAAAGTGCATCTTAATTCAATGTCTCTCTCAAAATGGCAACAAAACAGAAAGTAGAAAGTAAACATAAACCAGTTAATTTGAGTTCAGTTTTTAGATATGAAGTGTTCCAGAACCACATTTGAAATTGTCAATTTTATCTATTCTGAAACATTTGAAATATCATTTGAAACAGAGTTTATATGAGAAAGGTATTGAATATTGTAATCTTCATTGTAATTTAAATATGTCCAATGCATTATTTGAAAGAATCTTTCTCTCGCAAGAAGCGGGTATATTATAGTCAATAGATTGATACCATAGCCGAACTCTTTTCGTAAGATTCTAGTCACAGTAAACACAATCTTTTACCTAGATTACGGTACTCAAAACACATAGGTATATTATTAGTCTTTGTTCCCGCTTGAGGTAAATCCTATTATTAAGATATCATACACGTCAGCTTCTGCAGACTAATGTCATTGACGTGGGCAAACGATGCAATAACAAAATACGTGTCAGAGAGATAGCGTATAATATACAGTTTTCTCACAATAAAAACTTATGATTGATTATATTTTTATGACGTTTCTGTAACATGATATTAATCTTGTACAGAAAGGCTCATTTGAGTCCAGAACAAACATATCTACTTCAACCTGCACAAAAGTATATCCAAAAGGGAAAATCTCCAGGAATTCCTAAAATATGAAGGCTATAATATGTTTGACTCTTTGCATGCTGGTTGCTACAGTTGCAGGTAAGATCCGAATATACAATTCTTCATTAGCTGAATAATCATATTATTTTTACCACACTATGATTCATCTTTCTCATGGTAAGTATGTATCTCATATATATATATATATACCCCTCTTATTCATGTCACACACACACACACACACACACACACACACACATATATATATATATATATATATATATATATATATATATATATATATATATATATATATATATATATATATATGTGTGTGTGTGGGGGGGGGGGGGGGGTGTGTGTGTGACATGTATAAGAGGGGTGCAAGTTATTGACAGAACGAAAGTGAATGAGAACGATGGTTTGTATTATTAACTTGTTTTATGATATTGTAAATTGAAATGTACATGCACCAGCCTACTCTTTCCGACATCGATAGAGTCAAGAGGAAGATAGAGAGTGAAAGGACAGAATACCCTACGTCAGTTGTGCAAATATTACAAAGTCAAACTATATGGGTACATGATTAAAACAAAGACAAACGTTGTGTTTGATGCTGGCCACTTTCGTGACTTTGTATTGAACATAAATGATATTAGTTTACCAAATATTTGCTATGTATTTATAGCATAACATAATTCTGTGGACAAAGTCTATAGCGTAAACGTGCTAAGAAATTGAACAATGAGACATAGCATAATATACAGACATTTTGTGAGGCTGCAACCGCCATAAAATGATTGTTATATACTAAGCAGACACAGCCTAAACTATGTTTTTACAGCCTTGTAACTTTGAACAAAATATATCAAGTAAAGGTGCTAACAAATGAAACATTGAGACGAGCGGTATTATAATACAACGATACTGTAGAAGCCGTATAACCTTATAAGAGATTACTGCGGATGCAACAGCCTAAAAACCGAACAAAAAGAAAAAGTAAAAATATAACAAATAAACAACAAAAAATGCAATAAACAAACATATTATTTACAACGAGATAGCATATTACAATTATATACAGGGAGATATGATGGGGTGGAGGTGGGAAAAAATTCCACAGGAAAAGGAAACACGTCTGCACCCCCAGAAGGAAATTGGCTCAACTGACGCCGCAGTCCATATCAGAGAGAATCCCTCCGCGCGCTGCCGGAGCGAGAGCATTGCGATTGGCTGGGCAGAACACGTGATTGAAAGCTTTAAATATGTTGGCCCTTGACAGCGCGTTACACGACAAATCTGGCGGGAAATGATAGACCCAATCACACATCCCATAAATGTCCTTACGCGAGCGTAAATCGTTATATATATATATATATATATATATATATATATATATATATATATATATATATATATATATATATATATATATATATATATATATATATATATATATATGTATATATATATATATATATATATATATATATATATATATATATATATATATATATATATATATAAGCGCAGCTTAAAGACGCATCGCAGCAAGTAGTGAAATCCAAAACTTATTCTTTTGATTTGTTCATGTATAGTTTTTATAAATTTCCACAGCCAGATATGCAGCTTTTGTAAGGTAATAACATGTTTTTGTATTTTCCCATTTATGTAATCATCCTATATAGATTTGTACCCTTGACAATGGAATCGGCATAATTCCGAAAGGTGCATGGACTGGCCCCACACCAGTGTGTGTGTGTACGTGTGTGTGTGTGTGTGTGTGTGTGTGTGTGCGGTTTCATCAATAATATTTCCGTTTTGGAATATTATTTTAGAGAATATGTATATGTATCTAAGCATCTAAATGGCTACATAGAGAGGCTAGTAAGTTATTGCTTTTGAAATGAGTATCCATGCCTAAAGCAGAATGATATTTCATCTGGATTGCTATATAGTTCTATATTCTGCAAATAACTTTCTTTTTACCTTTCTCAAAAATGCTATTATAAGTTCCGTTATTATCTTACAAATATCATATTAAATTGCAGCCCAGCTGTATGACAGAGGCATTGGAGGTGTAGGTGGGATCGGTGGCATTGGAGGCACAGGAGGTATCCATGGTATCGGAGGCACTGGCGGTACCTATGGTATCGGTGGCATTGGAGGCACTGGAGGTATCAATGGTATCGGTGGTATTGGAGGTATTGGAGGTACACATGGTATGGGTGGCATCGGAGGTACACATGGTATCGGTGGCATCGGAGGTATTGGAGGTACACATGGTATTAGTGGCATCGGAGGTACACATGGTATCGGTGGCATCGGAGGTACCCATGGTATCGGTGGCATCGGAGGTACCCATGGTATCGGTGGCATTGGAGGCACAGGAGGTACCCATGGTATAGGAGGCATTGGAGGTACACATGGTATCGGTGGCATCGGAGGTTCACATGGTATCGGTGGCATCGGAGGTATTGGAGGTACACATGGTATTAGTGGCATCGGAGGTACACATGGTATCGGTGGCATCGGAGGTACCCATGGTATCGGTGGCATCGGAGGTTCACATGGTATCGGTGGCATCGGAGGTATTGGAGGTACACATGGTATTAGTGGCATCGGAGGTACACATGGTATCGGTGGCATCGGAGGTACCCATGGTATCGGTGGCATCGGAGGTACCCATGGTATCGGTGGCATTGGAGGTACTGGAGGTACCCATGGTATAGGAGGCATTGGAGGTACTCATGGTATCGGAGGTACTGGAGGTGTCCATGGTATCGGAGGCACTGGAGGTATCCATGGTATCGGAGGTGTAGGGCACACAAGAGGTACACATGGTATCGGTGGACGAATTTAAGGCAAAGGTCGTATCGGTCGCATCGACCGTCCTATTATCGATACTGAAATTGTAATTGGAAGTACATACTGTCCAAGTAGATATTGCTTTGACGGTCAGTGTAGCGGATTGGTTCGCCACGCCTACTATTTAGGTCAATGTTGCGACTGCAGTTGTTGAGGATATTAATATTTCAATAAGTTTCTTGTACATTTCTCATAAAATATATAATGATTCATTTCATTGAAGATTATTTACGTTTTGATCATATTTTGTATCAATAAATTTTAAAACTTGATGTCTTCTTCAGAAACAATTATTTCTATATGAATTAAGAGTAACAAAGTCACAAGAGGAAACCTACTATGAGAAAATAAATACATGACTAATAAACATTATATTCATCTTAGAAGAATTAAACGGTCACTACGTTTTGTGTTTTTTACTAAGGACAAGAATTGTATTATACTGCTGGCTGTTGGATGGATGGTAGTGCATATATAAGTAACATATCCTTACACACAAGAACAATTATAACTATGTCCTCAGCAACATATATTTACTGGATGAAACACACCTTTGAACAATTTATCAAACATAAATAAGTACAAAAATGAAACGTACTCAATTGAATATATTACCATTATGACTAAATATTTTGAGTCCCGTTTGAATTTTATCGGTGTCATATTATACAATATATGATTCATATCTAACTAAACGATCTAGTCAAATTACAAAGACAATCATCATGATTATGGTAATATAAAGGAGTGTGCAATAATAATAATAATAATAATAATAATAATAATTAGTATTATTATTATTATCATTTGATTTTTATTATTATTATTATCATTATTATTATTATTATTATTATTATTATTATTATTATTATCGAGATGAGGAGGACAATGCTAATGGTGATGATCATACGTATTATGGTGTTTTGTTTATGGTTATTTTTCAATCATTCACCCAACTAGTGATGAGATGGTTAATATTTAATAATGAAAATTTTTAATAAATTTACTCTGCTGGAAAAGAAACGTGCGTTAATAATGGTTCAAATTTCATTTTGAGGGATTTTTATTTTTAAAACAATGTTCAAACACCTTGACTTAGTTGCCTACTAGATAGAGTTACATAAGATATTTGATAAATCATTCTTGTGTTAAACAAAATAGCCGCAGAATTGGGGCTTTTATGTCTTCGGAATAAATGTAATTGAGTGTTCTGATAAAAAAAATGACGCAAAGGATTAAATATACATAATAACATAAAAGTGACATGATCTGAAAGTAGGCTTAATCCTTGCTATATTTATTCAATGTATCCATTTATTTATATGGTCTAGCAAGTATGCAAATATAATACAAATTCTCTGGTTTTACGCGTTTGAAATTAGATTGCATTAATGCATGTGACCAATATGATTTGAAAATCATGAAGATCAAGGTGACTAGGTGGCCGTGGTTAATAATGTAACCAGTGAGGCTTGTTTCACACGTGTCTCGGTTAATAATGTAACCAGTGAGGCTTGTTTCACACGTGTCTTGGTTAATAATGTAACCAGTGAGGTTTGTTTCACATGTGTCTTGGTTAATAATGTAACTAGTGAGGATTGTTTCACATGTGTCTTTGGAAATAAAATTCACACCTCTCAGACGATTTTTAACCATGAAAATCTAGCACCCAATGTGGTGTTTATTATTTATTTGTTGTTTGATTAATATAAGAGACCAATACATTTTTAACTTTTGAAAAATAATAATATGGATCACAATAAGTGCCCTCAATTCATTTGTAACACTCAGATAGTCAAATACAGATTAGATGCATGTTACTTATTTCAAGGTGAAAACTGATGACGTGGAAGCTGAAGCAAACGAAACGTTTCTGTGTACTCCGCAGATGAAAGCAAAGAGTGAATTAATTGACATTGGAATATTTCACTTAGGGATTGGGATTTACATTCTTTTCTTCGCGGAGTTGTTGTTATTATTTGTAAGAACAATTCAGTTTTAAGGGAAACGCTGGAAAAAATGTTATGATAAAATAAAACAGCACTGAAAGAAGGTTAACACAGTTGTGGAAGATTAAAATGTCACGTTTGGGTATTTTATCTAACATCTCTCTCTCTCTCTTTGTTATGGGGTCGTGTATATCTATAGTTTTTGTAATTAGTGGTATTTGACTACACCTAGATTGTGTATAACCTTTGGTGGTCTATACACACACCCTATATAAAGGTGGTCTATACACACACCCTATATGAAGGTGTACATAAAAAGAGAACTGACCAGCAAGATTAATTCCTATTTTAGACTTTTTTTTCAGATTCTTATTTCATATGTTGAAATCAATCTGCAAGTGTGTTTAATGACATTTCTTAGGACTATTGATTGGAATTATAACGTGCTCATTGGACTAGAAAAATATATCTGGAATATTGTTAATCATTCAACGTAATTTTGGTCAATGCTATTGTGGTACGTGCATTCTAAGATCTGAATTTCATTCGTAACATTCGATTCTTCTGTAATTGAATATACCTTTTTAGGATTATTGTGGATTCAGGTCATAATACTGTAATTTCATTTTATATTTTCATTTTATAACTTTAATAAATTCAATTATTCAATTATTTAAGTTTTACAAAACTTGCTGGTTTTGTTTCTTTCTGTTACTTCGTTTTTAACCATAGAGACGTAAACTCTCTCTCCCCTCTTTCTCTCTCTCTTCAAAATATAGTTATTTCCATAATCCATTTGTATTCATCATTCCATTTATCTTTCCGTATTAATACATGCATCTGACTTTGTAACTCTAACTATATCGGCATTCTAATCCTTGCTTTCCTTCTTCATCTACCTATCTATCTGCATAACTTGATTACATAACTCTGTTGACTTATGTGGATGATAAAATGCATTGTTCTCATAACATGTGATGTTCGGCAAAAATGTCACTCATCTTTATTCTAGTCACGCTGTCAAAACATTTGTTTCGAGAAGTTATAAGATGAAATACGGTTGTATCATTTTCTGTCAATAAATATATAAATGTAAGAAAATCAGAAGGAAACGTGTAAGAGAAGACGTTAAAAAAATTATGAATTTTAAAATAAAACAATTCTACTGCCCATCAGGCTCTAAGATGTCACATTTCCTTTGACGTAGTTGACAGACTGAGAGACATTGTGCAGAAAACAGATGTATACATCTGCTGAGAATTTAATTTGTTTGCTTTTTGTTGTTTAATTTATCCGCTATCAGTAAAACGTTCATATAGATAGTCTATATGAACTTAACATTGTTTGCAATAATAATACAAAATATAAAAGCTACCTTGTTGCAAATACTTTCTCTTCATCTGTTCTTATCAAAGTGTCACCTTCTAAAGAACATTATTTCAAGCAAAGACTGATTTCTGTGTTTGGAATGTATTGGTGATAAATAACTATTATGTATTCTGTAATCGCATGGATGATGAGTTGTTCTGTATCTTTTTCTTCCCAAACAATGACACGTTATTACCTTTTGTGTGAATACACAATCGTCTTCTTTCCCAAGCTTCCCTACAGGCCTGTATTCCTTTATCGTCCAGTTTGTCACTATAAAAGTATTAAAAGATTTGACGTCTAAGGAAACAAGCAATGCATCTGGCAGTAATGGTTCTCTTGCTTTGCAGGCATATAGGGAAGCATGCGAAACAAGTACTGTAGACAATCCGCTCACTCACTTCCTAGTCCAACTCCTCGAGCTTATCCGAAAACTCAGAAACTTTGAATTTAATTTAGAAAACTACCTCCAAATCCATGGAACCGCAATGGGTACAAATATAGTCACCTCGTATGTTAATATTTTACGGGAAAACTGGCGGGTCAACTTTCAGCATCGGTATAACTTACACCATAGTTGTGGGTACGCTTCATCGATGATATAAAAATGAATTGACAACATGGAAGAGAAAATATGGATGATTTCATATCAAAAGTAAATAACTTTCATTACTCAACAAAATTCACAAGATAAGTCTCCAACTCAAACCACGTTTTTTTTTCTTCTGGACACAACAACACAACCGGTAGAAAATAATCTCCATATAGACACCTACTCAAAACCAACTGATAAACACCAGTATCTTCTCGCAACCAGTTGTCATCCAAAACACTCCTTTCGGAACATCCCATATAGACAGCCACTGAGGACATGCAGATCGGTAGCCTTCAGTATGTTGGAAAAACTGTAAAGCTTCACAAAAGGCAAAACCTCCACAAATCGGACTGGATAACAAAGAATTTGTATAGAAGTCCAGTCGCAGAAAACTTCTCCTCCCGAGGCCACTCTTTCAGTGATATAACACTTATTACAATTGCTAACAACCCCATGTGGAGTTCCGAAACCAGGAAAGAAAAGGAATCTTACTGGATACGCCGACTTAGACATTAAAACCAAGCGGTTTAAACCAAGTAGACTAGAAACTGATAGCCACGCACAAATCAAATCATATTTTATCAAACGGAATATTTTCTTTTAAATAATACTCTAAATTTGCTTATTTGTCACCCAACAGCCTATAATTACAACTATAACAATAAAATATCTGGAAATAAATCTGGGATATAATTTGGGCGTACATAAATTTACATAAAATAACAGACGGCGATATAACTCATCGATTTCCAGGTTAATATAAAATATTTTTTCAGCATCCGCAGCAATTTGAAGTAAACTAGTTGAAACATAAAAATGTTTCAAACTCTTATTCCTGTAGAAACAGTCATGGAATACTAGTACTAAAAGAAAGAAAAGTTGAATATCTTCAACTAAACTATCTACAAATATGTAACGTACTTAACGTCTACATAGGGGGATAGTATGGTAAGTCTACCTTGCGCTTATGTCAGTTATGAGTGATAAAATACGCAGATAGTATAAGTTGTTTTCACAGACCTCACGACTGTGGACGCAGATACCCACAATGCAACACGCGCCCATTTTGCCCCGCAATGTTGAGTCCCTGTCAAGCCTTGGTCATCATCATTCATCATGTATATTCAAGATAAAAATCTGATTTAATCGTCGATAAGGATATTTACTTCATATAAATGATACATAGATTATGCTTGAAAGTAAGAGCCCCCACAGTACGAAAGACAACAAAATTGGAAATCCCCTGGCTTATATCCAAAAACAATATTAAAGCTGAACCGTAATCACTCATATTATTACTAAAAATAAATGCAGTTATTACTGAAAGACAATGTTGTGGTTTGTTCTGTTTGCTTGTTTGTTTTTTTTTTCAAATTATCTAGTATCGTGACCTCAAGTTTGTCATTTTGAATGAGGATATCTGGTCAAGGATCTTCGATACAATATCTGTCACAGTATCAGTTACGGAATTAAAACTTAATAGCATGTGTATTATGACAGACCTTTTATGTACAAAGACGTTTCACAGAAGCAAATGCTTGAGCCAAAGACAGTTAATAAATCAGTTTTAATTAGTACGGTAAAATAGCTTAATGGAGTTGGAGATCTTGGACGGAGGATGATATTGAATGAAAGTGAGAACTGTTCGAGCATGTCTCATCTTCAGTGTATGACAATGAAGCATGTGCGAAATGGAACATGATTTTGCGTCGAATGTCAAAATCGAATATTACTGAAATGCTTTTAGAAATATGACATTATATATTAACGATTGACTTTTTAACTTGAACGATAAGCAAATGGTTGAATTCAGCCCAAGAAAACATGAAAATCATTACAAGTTTCATTTGTGTATCAACTTGTTTATGCGTGAGTTTATTGAAGAATCTATTTTTTATGAAAGAATAACAAATATGATTGAAATGACGTGTTTAATTGAAGAAATTAGGAAGCGAAGACATGAATTGGGTCTCGTGCGGTTGACGTACACAACAGATTGTGGAGTATTATAATATCCTTACGCACAAAATGATACGTGCCTTCATAGTTATGTGGGAAGTACAATGTTTTAGGTGTCGGTTTGCTTGCCTAGGGAATCAATATGGCGGATATGGAAGTACATACGTTTTGTGACGTCACGTGAAAACAGCGGATAAAACAATTAGTACGGAGTCATTGATGGGTCTGATTTCGAACGGAGATAGCTATCACGTACTAATTAGGAGTAGTGCATGGTGTTATCAGGAGTATCACCCGTTATACTGATATAATCAAATGCCTCTGTAGATCAAAGCATGGTTGTGGTGGTTCACAACCGAATAAGCAAAATGTCTTCATTTGTTAAAAGGAAATTGTGTAAATAACCGTAACACCTATAAAGAGGGCTACTAGTTAGACGCACCAGAAACACTAGATACCTCCTAATGTGATGATTGAATTTATAAAACAGATAGGACTAAAATCATTTTGCCAAAATGAAATTTTAAAGTAGTTTCCACATTCATTTATTTTTATCTGAATTACTCTGAGTGAGTGTGGAAATGGGAGTACTGAGACCATTAGTCCGAAACGTATTCACGAGCATATTAAAGATGTTCATTCCCTCGGCTCAAAACAAAACACGAAATTACATAACCCATTCATTGCTAATTAGGATCAACTAAAGTTTGGTTCAAATAGTTATATCGAACGCCAGATCAAGCGTGCAAGATTAAATGGGTATGCAGTAAAATTCAAACCAGTATAAACGCACTTCTAAATCTTCTTTAAACCGTCTGGAAGAAACAGCAGACGAGTTTAATCAAATGAAAGTTTCATACAATTTGTCAAGGTATATCATATCAATATAAATACATTCACCACTGTTTTATGCAAGAAATATTGGGATTTTCTTGATCCATTATAAACCGTCGGACCCATATGATTAAAACCACGTGCAGGAAACATTTCGCATTATTTTCACTTTCATTCTAGTTTAAATTTCCATCGTGTCAATGTATCACAGGCTGCAGATAAAGGAACTGATTTAAAATTGTTTTCATTTTTATTGTATCCTCGAGGAGAATAATCACTACTTACAGCAAACCACCACCAATACATTTAATAGCAACTACGATGGTGATATCATAACAGTACATTGATGAAACAAACGGAAAGAATAATGTAGGGTCAACAACCGTAAAAATAATCATACGGGAATAACACCGAAGGAAATATAATCCAAGTATGCTAATACATTATCGTGTGTATCTAAACTTCAGTGCCATCAATAAATCATTTTCACTTTATCTCTTATGTTGTCACTTGTTTTAAATGATTCTCGGTCTAAATAATATCACAATAGCTTGTCAAGCATGTTGCTCTTGGCTATGAACTAGTTACCTGGTGAGTTGTATCTTCTTAAACTGTACGCGTTTCTGGTCATATTAGAGCTCCGAATGTCACATTGACATGTGTCACGGATGTGGTATTTCTGCTACCATGCGAACTCGATAACTCGATGTTCATTTGTTACCACACTCTGAATGAGAGCCTATTTCATTTATATAAAACTCATTTGAATTAAAATATATATAATCAAGCATTTTAATTTACTTCATGCTGCAGCTGTCCAATTCATGTTACGAATTTAATTTTAATTATATCTATGGTAAACTTACGAATGAAATACTTATATATATATATATATATATATATATATATATATATATATATATATATATATATATATATATATATATATATATATATAAACAAACAAGTCCAAGACAATTCTCCAAACATATTTATTTTTTCTGTTATTTTCCATCGTCAATGTACATTTTGTATCTGCTAAAAGCATATTCATGTTCATTTATATTTTAAATCCTCTAAGAATCCAAAACCAAAGTATTCTTGTAATAATATATACTCCTTTATTCAATATTGATATTATAGCAGATTCGTTGTCAATGTGTGATTGTAAGTCGATGTTCATGAAAATCTCAAAATATATTGACTGCTATCCACGACCATTAGAGGAAGCAATGCGTTATTTCATTGGGTATTAGGGAATTGATTACCAGAGCTTCTAGGAGTACCTATATCATTGCGGTTAAGAACGCTACATCCATCTCCACGCATAGTACGATGAAATGCAAATGAATTAAAAGATACAGTTTAGTGAACCACTGACATTTAGTCATGCTCAACGTTCCAAAGAATATTACAAATGAAATAATCCATATGTATAGTACAATATAATTATAAATCCATTTTAAAATCATACATACAATTTAGATAAGATCTTAGAAGAAAAGTCATCAAACATGGTTGTTTTTCTGATGATTTCTATCAAAACTGCAACTTCTGTCTAGACCTAAAATAAAATAGCGTTCGTTGATATTTTAATTTATCTACAATTTATTATTTATAAGATAAAAATAAAATGTGATAATATTTACTGTTACCAGTTCATTACAACGTCGTTGTTAGTAGATAAGTCCTGTGCACTGTGTGCGCCGTTACACAAGAAATCTTCTGTTCCAGGTTACATATACATTGAGTTAGATCAGTTTGAGAGTATAAGACCCTGCTCAAGAAATTCTTTAAATGTTTTTATTTTTGTCGATTACTTTTCAGTGGAAGTAAGGTGCTGTTAAATCGCAAATTGACTGGCATTCAGATAAATATACGGTTACAACCCACATAAACAATGCTATATATCAAAGCAAAGATACAATATCAGTTTCTGGAAAATCTTTAAATGTGTCGATTATTATGACAATATAATGGCATATATTGTTATTGTTTTACTGTTCTGTGGCACAAAATAAGACTACTGGCAGATGAAGGGTATAACACAATTGGTACACACACATTATTTGAAAAAGGGTGAAACATACACGTACAAGGATATCTTAGAAACTATTTAAATGTATGTATTGATGTGACATTGTACTGCTAATAATTTGTTGCAAGATTATCTGTTACTATTTCGTGGAACAAATCATGAATTCCAGTATATGTTTACAAGAGAAACATTCAAACGCAAAAAGGCATAACGTGCATACAACGTTTAAGCAATAATAAAGTAGAAATTGACATCGTACATTTCGTCAGCTAAAAGAATTAACGTCACATTAATAAAACATTTCATGAATTAATTTCAAACAAATATGAACGTTCGAGCAGACTTTTAAATGATCAAGCTTCCCTACATTATCAAATTCAGGAAAAGGTCACAATGAAACTGTTGTCTCAGTATGACTATTGCCAACCAAAATGGATAAGTGACGCAAACAATTTCCTTTCACTTCTTCATGAACCAAATAAGAGTGCCTTATTTCTATGTATGTCTCACAATAGCAACGGAAAACAAAGTGGTATCTGAAATTAAACCAGTTAATTACAGTTGAGCTTCTATTTAGTGGAAATGAAAATAGCACAACAGAATCATGACTTGCGCTAGTGAATTACGTTTTAATTTGACACTTTTCTCTATTCAAATATAATTTAAAGATTGTTCTAAGATAGTTGTATTATCACCCTTGTATTGAAGATTTAAAATTTAACTTGCTGTCCACGTACTATGTTCAAACTATTACACGAACTAGTCATGTACTCGCAAGAAGTATGTACTTTATGACTAATAGAAAGATATAAATTTAGGACATGAGTCTTTTTATCGGATTCTAGTAACAGGTAAGCACAATCTTTCATTTAACTAGATAAACACGAATGATAACATTTACATACATTATTAGGCATTGCTCTCACTTTACGTACATCTGATTAATGTCAGTAACGTAGACAACGATAGAACGACCAAACAGCCACCACAGCCAGCTAGCCTATAATAATTTCTTCCCAAAGAAAGGCTCGTGATTGATTATTTTACATTACCTTATCAGGAAGTGAATCTCGTATAAAATGCCTGATTTCAGTTGTAAAGAACCAGAACTACTTGAACCTGAACAAGACCGTATCCTACAGGAAACATATCCAGGCATTCCTCAGCTATGAAGACCATTGTGGGTTTGGCTCTTTGCATGCTGGTTGCTACAGTAGCAGGTAAGATCGCAGTTTACAAATCATCATTAGCTGGAAACTTCTACCGAGATATTCTTTTACAGCTTAGGATATATCTATTCGTCTGATGTTAAGTATGGATCTGTTTGCGTCTCTACATATTTCCTAGTACTATTTTCTCTCCATCCACACATTTTACCGGATGTATGTGTGTATATTTGCAAGCATAGACTTATGACACATGGTCCAACACTAGAGCTGCCCTAAACGTCATTTAGTTTGTTCATGTGTTGTTTTTCTTCTGAACATCCACTGCCAGACAATTAACTTCTTTAAAGAAATTTCATTTCTGTGTTAATCCTGTCTTGTTTATGTGATCATCCGATGTAGCTTTGTATACTTGCGAGAGGAATCGGTAGAATTCAGAAAGGTGTACGGGCTGATGTGTGTGTGTGTGCGTGTGTGTGTGTGTGTTCATGAATCACAATTCCAGTTAGGAACAAACTTGCAGCGGTTTTTTTACTCAATATCTGCCCTTCTCCTTGCCTTTATATTTATAGAAACATATAAACAGCAACCTGGATTTATAGAGAGGCACTTAGGTTGTTGCTTACCTAGTACTTATCCACGTCTAAAGCAAATTCAACTATTCATATTGATTGCTATGTTGCACTTTGTTCTCCATATAAAGTTCGCTTTATCTCTCGTCAACAATGTTTATTATTATCTCTGTTATTATCATTCAAATATTTTTCTTATTGCATTACAGCTCAGCTGTATGACAGAGGCATTGGAGGTATCGGTGGCCTCGGAGGCATTGGTGGTATCGGTGGCCTCGGAGGAATTGGTGGTATCGGTGGCAGCTGGGGAGTTGGCGGTGGAATAGGAATTGGAAGTACACACTGTCCAAACACTTATTGCTTCAACGGTCAGTGTAGCCGATTCGATCGCTATGCCTACTATTTGGGTCGACTTTGCTACTGCAGTTGCACAGGATATTAATTTGTGAAGACGGTTATTGTTCAGTTCTCCGACAATATTTAATGACTCATTTCATTGAAAATTATTTACGTTTTTATCACATTTTTATAAGTCAATAAATATTAAAGGTTGCTGTGATCTTCATATTGCGTTATTTCTATACACATTAGAATTACCAAAGTTACAACTGGAAAGTTAACCTTTCTGTCGAGTGTTGCACTTGAAACTGATGTGAGTCATGTGTACTTCCCATAGTTACTGCGTACTGTGAGAGATGTATAAACTAATGTCGCCTAGTAAAGGGCTTAGGCACCGAAGGCACTAAATAAGCTGGGTTCAAATCAACTAGTCTATGTTGTAAACTGTCTTGTAGAAAACCTTTTAGAATTGCATCAAGCTGTTAAGTACACAATACTTCTAAGATTGATAATCTATTCCAAGTTCGTGTTTACACTGCGAGAATCACTTGGTGTCAAAATGACCTTTAGACTTGAAAAAAGCTGTCATAAAATTGTGGTTGGGGTGCATAAACAACCTTTTATATGAACTGCCATTCACGTCCCAGGTCAAGTGAATCGTATTCTTCTGCTTTGTTTTGATCTGACGATCCAACAATATGAACATTTTGACCTTATGTTTGACTTTAAGCATTAACCAGGTGGAGGTATCAATACATTTGTGCATACAAATTGTCCCTTGCACCGTAATCAGAAAATTGGTAATCGTAGTCTTAATACCTAAACATACAGTGAAGCAACTCCTGTGAAGTAGACTGTAACTACAGAATTTCTTTATTTCCCTTATAATAAGCAGACTGATTAACCCATATCAACTGTTTAGTGCAAAAAAAGAATCTTACAAAACAAAACAAACACGTTGACTGCTTTGCTGTGTTAAATCCAAACGTCATTAAGCTGCAATCTTTAATTGACAGCAGGCCGCGAATATACAAGCATTACTATATTGCTAAATGTAAGAAAGCAATAACGTAGAAATATATATTAGGTAAAACCGGCAATATTCCAAGAAGTAAATAATTGAATACATCCTTTTGGAATCATTTATTGTACCCACCGTCCGATGTTAGCGGACCATTCTGGTCACATTAGTTAGGAAAGGGACAATGGCATGCCAGGTTACACTAAGTTTAAGGTATGAATCAGCCCAGTTCCATAATCCATAGTCGTCATCCAGTATCACATCAATAAAATGATTTTATACTCATGTTTCTTTCGGTATATGAGTGAGTCTATAACCACTCACCGCCATACTAAAAGAAACATAGAAACATTGCATGTATACCATTCAAAATTGTTTCCAGAGCAAAAAGAAGAGTATTCAGGTCAATAATATTGCCTAAGACTGAAAAACGGGTATCATCATACCGGAAGAGATTCGATTCACCTAATCTTATAGTTTGGTGTCCTGTTACGTAACCATCTATTGAATGACTAATGCACCTTTCGTTCCATTGATACGTTTCTTTACTTTGTCAACCAGTTTTTTGATATTGACTTTATCCCAATATAAACATGGAAAAACATCATACAATTATAATTTACTTTCCACGGTGGGTGCATATAGTCTTAACATTGATAATTTCATGTCCTCGATGAGGCAGTTTGATTTGCTATTTGTCAAGACATGAAAGTTAAGATGAATCAAAAGGTCGTCATGTGGTGGGCTGCGTAATAACATTGTCTCTATGTCTTCTAAGATTGGCTCCGACAAACACATTCCTCTGTGTCTACCACTGGATAATTCCTCCTCTCGAGTACAATAGAAGATTAACACCAATATATATATATATATATATATATATATATATATATATATATATATATATATATATATATATATATATATATATATATATATATATATATATATATATATATATATAAGCACACACACACACACACACACACACACACACACACATATATATATATATATATATATATATATATATATATATATATATATATATATATATATATATATATACATATAAGCACATATACACAATTCCCCGTCCATATTTCTCCTGCAAACGTAAAGCTCTCTTAAAATTTTCTTCCATTTGATGAGAGGACCAACATCGAAATGAACGAATCACTATGATTTGTCTGGGTATCTAGGTGGGATACCAAACGTTCATCAATTCCAGGAGTGTTCCAAGAACGAGCATGATTCAAGGTTAAGATCTGCTAAGCATGGTCTGGGATCTTCTTGGGATTTTGTCTGCACTTGGCTCAGGCTGCTCCAAGCCGCTCGATTCTGTCACACTGTAAACGAGAAATAGCATCACCAATGAAGTTTTACTAACCAGGAATATATCTGAACTTGATTGTTATATTATATGTAAGGGAAAGAAAGATTTAATTTGGAAGCATGGAAAAGAAACCCTATTTTTTCAAGAAATATTCGCCAGATCAGAACTGATCTTAGTGCATAGAATACATTTTAGAAGGTAATATTCCCATACATGTTTTTGCCTCAGCCGATCAAAGGGCCAAACCGTAGGTCCATTGCACCCTGAAATGAATTCCAAAGCATTAATAATACACATAGCACTGTGGCCAATGAAATCTAGACTAGAGTTGGAGACCGAAAGACTATTGAGAGAATTATAATTGATTACAGTCCTGAAGAAATTTTTCCCATTTTTTAAGATCATATCTTAAGCTTTTGTTTACTCTGATCTGTTATTTAATTATATAACATTAGGGAATGATCAGATTTGGAATCATGTTTTAATAATAGTATTTGCCATCATTCTTGAATCTAAGCAACTCACAATTCATATGCTGAAACTGGTAAATGACGAAATGCTAATCTAATGCTAGATTTTGCAAGCAGACCCCTTGGATCTAACTTCTGAAGCATATGCATCTCATCTTCCGGTCTAGACTTCTTTACAGAGCACCTGTTTGTGTCTATGTAATCACTAAGTGATTTATTTTCAGTATAAAAATGGTGTAAATCTCCGTTTATTATTGGCACTTTGCCCAATGGTGTTCGTCTCAAATTCGGTAAGGGGAAGGGCACCCCTTCCTGTCTCAGTTTCTGTCCCACCTTTTTCCTTCGTCAAACTCCTGTGTTTCTCTAGCACCTATAAAATTTGCAGAATCACGATGTGATCAAGTCCCACTGCAGTGCAGCAAGAAGCCGGTAATTAATTAATTTGCAACAGAATCTTGTGATATTGGACAAAATATTGGTGACATTTTCTATATTTTCTATATGTGCTTTTCCCAAGGGATATAAATTACCTTCACTACTGAAAATATTGTTTGCTTTCTTTGCAATTAAATACAGTGTCATGACTTACATTCATAGCAGGGGTGCCCGAATTTACATTTGGGAGAAAGTTTCCAAGATACATTGTTGTCATCTCAGCAGTTTTTACGTGTTTTTCTGTGACCAAAAAATGATCACCTCTTTAAAGAACTAGGCGAGAGCAGAAAGACATGTCGTTTGGATGTTACGAGAGTCCTTGCAATTCGTACCAAAAGACTAGACTAATGGTTCCGCATCAGTCAACATTAGGATATTTTATACTACTAAGATTTCTTTCAACGGTACTGCTCCTCGTGAAAAACCCACCCAGTGGCGATTGTCTTCTTTCATATAATTAAACAGATCTTTTAACCTGCAGAGGTGCTTCTCCAAATACAAACTCATTTTCGCAAAGAATGCCGACGTCCATCTATAATTGGATGTAATAGGCTTAGTGGGGGTTTCTTCCATCACAGAGAGACCTCTTTTAAAAACAAAGTTTGATTTTTTTCTTGCTTGAAGTAAAGCTAGAGAGCAATAAACTAGATATTGGTGATTGGGGCATCATGGACATATATAAATATACTAGGCTATGTTAGTGGAGATGTTCTGGACAGAGAAATGGCCTTTCATGTGAAAATGAGAAATAACGGTGCGTGTTCGTGCCATTAAATTCCAAAAAGCTCTACGTATAATTTGGCCCCGTGCTTCCTAATTGGTTACGGTTGGTCATGCTCATCTCTCTCTCTCTCTCTCTCTCGTTCTCACTCTCTCTTATTTAAATCTTGGTGGAAGTACTTCTAAACTGGGATTAATTCTGCTTGAATGCCCGTGTTGTTCTAGAGGGTTTCACTTCAAATTAAGTAAGTGTTATGTGTATCGCCAATCTGGTCTAAGGATAAATAGTGTTTTCCTGTTACGACAATCCTTTAGAAAATACACAATTCCTCCTGTTTTGTCATTCTATTAGTCATAATGTACCTACTTCTTGGAAGACAAAGATTATTTCATACAATGTATCTGACTTGTTAAATTGACAACGTAGGTTTAAATCTTGAATAACATGGTCATATTAATTTTTTTCATACGTTCTCTTTCAAGATAGATAAAATCGTTAGTTTTAAATGTATTTATCAGGCACAAGTCACTTCAGATCCATTTGCTAACGATAATCTCTCTCCATTTTATCTTTCCTTAACCCACGCATGTACGTTACACATTTAATTAGATGCTGAGTTTGTTTGTCACTTTTGCTCTATGCGATATCTGCAGTAATTCTTCATTTCTGCATCGGATTAGAGGCAGATATCTTGCAGCCAAATATTATCACTATAATGTCAAAGCAATCGATTCATTAAAAGATTTTTGTTTACATGGTTTTGTAACTTTGCTTTAATGTAATTCGATGCATTGAAGAAATGTGAGGAAATTATGTTGTTTAATTTTGTTTGGTTTCAAAATGGTAAGACAGAGAGAACATTTAGTCTTTATCTCAGATATAAACATTTCAAAAACTACGGTAGGAATTTGAAGGACTCCCACATGCATTGACCTTGGGAGAATTATTCACGCTCTTTATTTTATTTCTAATTAAAATATCACTCTAGTTCTTTTTTTGGATATGCTGTTACCAGTTTGTGCCGAAAAATGTTGGGAAATTCGTTTTGGACTTTTGTGTATCCCTCTCTTATTAATTTGGCTGTTGTCGTTGCTTGTGACTTATAGGTAATGTCAAGTGATAAAATTTCTTCCGTTACATCATGTAGTTTGAGTCCGAAGGCATTCATCGTTTGAAATTTTCCAACCCAGTAGCCATCCTTCTTCCTGGGAGGATAGAGCAATCGTTCATCGAAAGACCAAGGCTGTTAAAATTGGTCGTATATTTTCCTTGTTATTGATATCAAATCTGTATCTAGTGAAGGGATACCGTACTGTTAAACTTGTCTGCCCTACAGACTGTTTACCGCACTTTTTGAATCCACTTAGGTAAATGATGTTTTACGAATCCAAGTCAATATTTATTTGATGGGGATCGCCTTTTAGTTGTGTTGCAGTTGTAAACAATGAACACGTTTTGCGGCGCCCTCCTCGACATGCTGTATATTGGTATGTTATTTAATTTGTTTTGTTTGTTGTCTTTTCATTATGATCGGATGTTATATAGTTTTTACTTTTTTTACTCGACATTTGTTAAAGTTCATAATCAAGTTAATGATGTATCTGAATTGTGACATTTATTTTGCAAACACAGAATACATGAATACATATCTAAAAATGTCTCTATCATTGTGGATTAAATATTTGGATCAGTATTTAAGGTAGACATGTTTACTTGAATTTGAGTTAATTATAGTCTTGACTGTGATCTTAGGAACTTCCAGAACGGAATCTTAAATGGTATTTTTAGAGGATAGCAATTGCGAAATAATTAAAAATTAGATGGGTATTTAATGGTGTTTATCCAAGAAAAATTGTCTTTATTGTTGTATTCAGTTTTTAATTGGGTTTTATTTATTTAATCACATTATTATTCACTGGAAATACAAAGTGCTCTATAAAATTCTTCGACTAAAACCTTAATTTTGATTCATAATTCGAACAAGAGCATTTATGGATTATATCATTGTAATAAATAAAAACAGTGTTAGCAAATTGCCAGAATCAATTTAATTGGTACGTTAGCACATTCGAGATAAAAGACACATCAACACATACAATAAAGGAATTTAATTTGGTACAGCACTGTAATTCAATAATGTTATATAAAAAAGTGACATTCTTTTTAGAAATGATGGAACTGATTTATTTAATAGCATTCCTTACTAGATTACTAGGTAAATTATTCTTTATTGGATATAATATTGCTTGGTCTTCTGTTATTGTCAATTTTTAAACTACTTTCTGAACATTCCGCATTTTGTATTTACTTAAGGAGAAATAACATGTCAATATTTCGGAAGAACATACCAAGAAAAATGTACAAGATAACAATTGATAAGAATAAATCAATAGAAAATCTATAACAGGTATAGATAATTATTATATAAAACAATGTGTACATGAAGATCGTACTTTTATTTACTTATAAATTGTATTGAAAATTTTAGATAAAGACAAAATCATAATGCAAGATTACCACAACGGCGGACCGGGTTCTATTCTATGTTTATAGGTTACTACATTTGTGTGGGAAAATATGAACGAGTTTTTCGAATGGAAATACTGCACCACCTTGGGGTGCAGTATATCCATCCAACAAAACCAGTTCATATTTTCCCATAGAAATACAGAAACCTTTTTATTATATGTTCATTTTTTAATTCTACCTACTGCTTAATTATATTAACAAAATCAACTACAAGAAGCAAAGAAACTAAATATATGCCGTATTCCAAACTAAATAAAAAGAGAAAATTCATCATTGCACAACAGCAACATTATTACTGCGCACATAACTCCGACCAGATAAATTTGAACTTAAACGCTCGCTCGACATCACTTTCGAAAGAAAGTGGCATGTCTAGTTAAAATTGAAATTTGGAGTCATATTTTGAATAAATGCGCATTGGAACATCTTTTCTATTTCATCTGGAATGAATATATGTCGGTATATTCTACGATTCTACGTAATTTTGTGACTATGGACTGGATTTATATGTGACAATTCAAGATGAAATGCATCGGATTGAAGAAGCAAGGGAGAAGCGTGTTGACATCTGCAAACGTGTTTCTGTTTCTCTCATTGAATTATTTAACTCATAATGCGGTAAACTATATAGTCTTTCAATATCAATTATCAAAAAAAAACGCTCTGAAATTGAATTCTTATTTCATTTTGAGTGCAGTAAGGAGGATGTAATTGCACTTATATTCGAAATTACAGTACAATTTCGAAATTCGTAACCAAGATTAAGAACATATGACATGGCACATGTAATTCGGATTTGCAGAACTAAGAAAAATTAATTTTGAAGAAATTCAGGAGGTAAAACTGTAAGTATATTTTTTGGCCATTCTTATCACCAGCTAAAGAAGATAGTATATGCCTTTTCACTTGTATGTTATTTGTAAGGACCCTTTCTTGCGCCTGTTGTATTGATAGCCTAAATCAGTAACATTGTATCAAAAAGGTCAACGTGGAATGTGCCAAAGCAGCTGGTATGTGGCAGTCCACGAAACATCTGCTTTACTTCATTTAGAAACAACCACAACGTAAAGCTCCTACTACGCGAATGTACATGATTTGTTTACAAATCAAAAGTCCTGGCGTCTGCATCCATAGTTTTCTTACAATAGAAAGTAGTTCTTTTATGCACGTGAATGCAATATGTGCATTTGAATGCAATATGCGCGTTTGCACGTGAGTTCAGATCAGGTAATATTGCACGATTCTGACAATGTAAAGTTAAAGTAGTAAACAAGTAGCATATAATAATGATGCTTATATCTCTCACTCACAATGAATATTAGCTGCCTCGTCAAAGAAACGAAGATTCCCACAAACATGCAGACATTCCAACTTTTAAAATATTTTTAACGGATATACTTTTTTCTTATACTTTACACTCTTTCCTCTCATTCCGTTCCTTAGCTTTATAATTTCTTCTTGTATATTATAATGGTTTATGAAGTCTTGATATTTAGACAATATTAACTAACTGAATTTATGCCTATAATTTCTCAAACAATAAATAAGAAAACTGAATGAGAACAGGGATATGTGTCATCCTTGCCGAACAACAATATTGGGGTATTTATGTGTGATCAAAACATTGAGTAGAAATGCAAACTTTTTGATCTTGTTATGTGATACTTGGAGTCCACCTCTTTGCTTATCCTCAGTTATCGTAGACAACTAACCAAGTTGTACTTTCATGCTGATCATATACAGGGAATATTAATTGCTTTAATTCTTCAACAACTCAATAGGGGTTGGTTGAACCAAAAAGGTGATTATTATATGCTCATTTTTCCCCCGTTAACTTTACATTGTCAGAATCGTTCAATATTACCCGATACTGAACTCCCGCGACAATGCACATATAGCATTCACGTGCATAAATTAACTACTTTCTATTGTAAACAAACAATGGACGCAGACGCCAGCACTTTTGATTTTGTACACAAATCATGTACACTCTTGTAAGAGGCTCTTTCTGAATGAACTCCAACATATGTTTCGTAGTCTGCCACATACCAGCTGCTTTGGCACATTCCGCGTTGATACAGTGTTACGGTTTTAGGCTAGGTACATTATATAACAGACTCAAGATAAGGTCCTTACAAATAACATACAAATGACAAGTCATATTCTCTCTTCTTTAGCTGGTGATAAGAATGGCATAATAAAATATACTTACAGTTTTACATCCAAAATTTCCTCAAAATGTATTTTCTTAATTCTGCAAATCCGAATTACATGAGCCATGTCATAGGTTTTCATTCTGGATTACACATTTTGAAATTGTGCTATAATTTCGATGACAAGTGCAATTGCATCCTCCTTACTGCACTCAAAATGAAATAAACATTAAATTCCATAGCGTCTTTTTGATAATTGCAATTGAAAGACTTTATATTTTTCCCACATTATGATTTCAAACATTTAATGTCAGAAACAGAACCACATTTGCAGATGTCAACACTCTTCTCCCTAGCTTATTAAATCTCGTGTATTTCATGTGGAATCGTCACATACAAATCCAGTCAATAATCACGAAAGTTCCTAGAATCGAGGACATATCAAAATCTATTCATTCCAGATCAAATAGAAAAGTTGTTGCAATGCACATTCATTCATAATATGACTCTAAATTTCAATTTTAACTAGACACGCCATTTTCTTTCGAATGTTATGTCGAGCGCGCGACTAAGTTCATATTTATCTGGGCGGAGTTATGTGCGCAGTAATATAATAATGTTGATTTGTGTAATGATGAATATGAGCTTGTGTATTTAGTTTGGAATGCGGCATACATTCATTTACGTTGTTTCTTGTAGTGTATTGTGTTTATATAATTAAACCTTATGTAGAATACAAAAATGAGCAAATAATAAAAAGGTTACTGCCTTTGTACGGGAAAACATGAACTCGTTTTGTCGGAAGGATATACTGCACTCCCATGGTTGTGCAGTATTCCATCCCAAAACTCGTTCATATTTTCCCATACAAATGCAATAACCTATAAATACTATCCCGGAGAATAATAATCTATTTAATAAAGATACTTTTATCCTTTTTTTCAAAGATTTCTCTTTCGATAATATTAGTAATTTTTAACAAATTCTTAATTATACATAATCCATGATACCAGTTCATCTGATCTCATATATATGCACATGTTTGTAACATAAGTTCTAAAACTTAAAACAACTTTATCACAAACTTGACTTTAGAGTTGGGCACGATATCCATGAGAATTTGTACTAGGTCCGATGCATAGACTTTCAGTTTCTGGTTTGTTTACACCCACAACTATATATATATCTGTGGGGAGTGGGGTGTGGGTAGGTGGGTGTGGGTGAGTGTTTCTATGTGTATGGGTGTAGATAGAAAGAGAGAGGAACTTGCAGGATTTATTTTTAATCTGAAATATTTTTGTAAGCTGTCCACTGGTTTCACCACTGCCTTGAATTACATATAAGATATTTGCATACGCTGATATTTGCACTAATTATAGATCACTGGAAATTCTCCATACTCAGTCAAATATATTATATCAGTTACAGTAACCATATTATGACCTATATATCTTTGAATTAAATAACTTGATTCAAGTAGGGATATTGTATTGCGTAGTGTCTATTTCAGTCGATTAGACCTTAATTCTTTCCTAAATTATATACTCTACATTAAGTAAACATAAACCAACACCTTTGTAATTTCTATTTGCGACCTTGTTTTTTAAAATTAATTGTTTGATTTTTAACACTGACAAATCTGCAACAAAATATTAGATACATGGAATCAAAACAAGTTTCAATACCATTTAACTATAAATCCACTGAGAAAATCCTTTCTAAGTTTTCGACATCGTTTAATATGTATATATCTTTAATCAACAATTAATTTTCCAAAGCGAATATAAATTCCTTAGTCCAGCACATATCAATGTTAAATATAGTTGTCTCTCTTTAGGTATACATTTTTTCCATATTTAATGTTTTTCGTTTAGAGTATTTCACTTTCGGTTCTTGTTAGATTTTCTTTTTTTTTTCTTCTTCTAAGTTTCAACAGGCTTTAAAGCTGACTTATGTTTGTTTTTAAATTACAAATTTACAAAATCATAAATGTGACAAACTATAGTCCTTTTAATCTTTTCACATTAACAGTGTCTTTATTATCAATACATCCAAACGATTCTGTGCAACTAGAGTTAAAATATGCCCTTGATGGAAATTGAACACTCTGGATCCAGCATCAAAGAAACTTAAATATAAGAATAAGTATATTGTCTAAAAAAAATTAGCATGGTCTTCCCATATTTTTTCCAAAGGAAGTGTGAAATAGTACATGTTTAAATCGGATGCTAATATGTATCAAAAATTGTTCTGATTAGCGTGATTGACGTTGGATTTACTTTGAGCCAGAATAATCATTGTGAGTCCAGTCTGGATGATTTGGAAGAATGGGGAAGTGTAGCGTCATCTAAGATAGATTCTCATGTCAGCTGCGTATCTAATAGCATTGATAATCTCTTTTCTCATTTTCTAGTCAATGCCATCATAAAAGGAATAAAATGACGCTTTTCAGAGATTTTAACAATATATTCCCTGTTTCCGCCAAAAGATAGTCTTGTTTGCCTACTTTTGAATTTGGTCATTGCATTGCTATCTAAACAGTCTAATAATATTCAAGCGCACATACACCTTGTGTATAGAGTTGCAAATCTCCATTTATTCTACCGAAGAATATGTACCTGTCCGCTAATAGTAATATATTTTGTTTTGTTTGAGGACGATATAATTCCTTGGTTTCAATGTAATTTTATAATAATTTTGATCTTGATCATTAGTTTATACATGAAGATTCAGTGTCTTGAGAAGGTAACCTTTCGCAGTCTTCTTATTCTGTGTATTCAGTGGCTGAAATAAGTGTCAGATAATAAAGGTTTTTGATTGAGGAACATTCCTTGTAGATGTGTCTCTCATGACTTATTTAAACTTCTTACTGTAAATATAGGATGTATTTTGCATTTCACTTCAGCTGTTCCAATATATTTACACATGCCTTTACTGCTTAAATATTTGCACAACCATGTTTTAAATGTTTTTACGAACATTTAAGTGAAAGAGCTAGCCTTATTTACAACTTAGAATGTTTTGTAAATGAAATTTAGACCCTCATCTAGATCCTTTCATTGTTTTGGGATTTTATATTAATATTGTTTACATCAAAATTATTTATTCCCATCCTAACATCTGTCGAGTCAAACCAGTCTTTTGGTAGTGTTCATTATTATTTGAGAGGATTTAATTATTTTTTTAAGTTTTGCCGTTATGCACCTATCCTTTTTTATACTTGCTATGTGCATATTATTTACATAAAATAAAACAGTATGGTAATGTGAAACATCCTAATGAGAACAGCTCTCTAATTACAAACGTGAGTGATTTTGGAGCAAATTTTACTTTTGAAGGAGTTCTGACGTTTTGAGTTCTTTCCAAGGACATTTTTCACATTCTAGCGTTACAAATTGATGCCGATATTCATGCCTGTTAGTATCGCATCCTTACAACAAGGAATGTTGTGCTCATTTTATTGCTTTATTTTTGATATATTACACTCTGAATATGGTCTTATGGCATGCGAGCACAATAATGGCTACATACTGCTGAATGCAAGCGTACATAAAAACGTCTACGATAAACAGTCGCAAAAGAATCTCAAGAAAAATGACCGAACTACTTTAGTCTCAGTCTGTTTTCTGCATGATAAATGCTATCTTGAATAGCTGTTGGAAACTGCTGAAGCACGTGCATTCTTGTTATCAATTTCGGAAACTTTGTCCTCAACTATTCATACCGAAACAAATTTATATCTCTAATTTCATTGTTACGCAACCCATCCCCCATGAAATGGAAATTCACTTCAAACTTCACAAAGTAATTTAACTGCTACATTCCTGACTAACATGAACAGAGAAATTGAAGTTAGCAGGCTTATCGGTGAGAGAAATACCAGGAAAATACTCAAAGATATCGAGAAAGTTAGACTAATATTTGAATGGCACGTCGACGCTGATTACCTGATTACGGCTGGAAAGAATTAATTGGGAGCTTTGTCTCCATGGAAAAGAGCCAGATTTATTGTTATACTTAAATTGTTACATGTAAGCCGTTTAAGGAAGATTATTTGTATTGCTTTTTATCTAATTGTCATTGAGACTAATCATTCGTAGCCAAGATCAATACCAAACTGTTTGTTTGTCCCTTCAATTAGTTATTGTTGCCTTATTAACCAGGCATGTGCCCTGTATTTTGATGGTTTGCTGAAGGAAAGCAGTATTCTAAAAGCCAGATTTACTTAATTGATTTTCAATGGAGTCTGATCAATACAAATACGTACTTAAGTAGTTATGAGTGCAATTTGACTTTATTCACATGTCATAATGTCAGAACGACCAGATGGACATACATTTTTTAGGACACAAGTACACCAAGCCATATATTTTTTTAAAATGCTTTGTTTTTCCTACCTAAATGAATGATTACCGGCTTGATTGAGTTACAAAATGTGTGTTCTCAGGTACCCAAAGTTAGCTTTGCACACTTTGACGATACAGTTCGAAACAATAGCAAATTCTCTAAATAAATAATATATTTCACGCCATGTTGCCGTTATGTTATAGAAGAAAAAATTCAATATTTCGTTAAGATAACCATGTTGTTCCTAATAAATTCTATATTACTGGATTTGCAATAAGGTAAATCTCGACACATTTAATACCCGGCAAATGTCCAACCCTCACGGTACCGAAATTTCCTCAAACATAACGTTTCTTACAGTGCCGAATCTTTCCTTCTTTAATTTCATCATTATTTTTTCCAGTAAATCGATATCTTTCAACTCCCAATACAGAAACAAAATTCAATCCGGAAAGTGGTACAACTGGAAACAGAAAAACACCCAGTTTAATCAATAAAAGGTATCAAATGTTTTTAAAACTTTAAAGCTAAAATATACGAAAGATATTATCATTAGCTTGTTAGTTTATAAAAGAGAATTAAATGTGAAGTCAGTATATATTTTCTTCCACGCAACACATTCTAAATTATAGTGGAAGATCGAAATGATTTAGTATATCTACGCAAAATATTACAGTGTCCTATACAAGAATCCAGTATGAAAGATTTACGTATCGTAACTGGAACATAACTAGGCACATAGATGAGGGGCACAAAAATGAATTGGTCTAAAGTTGCTCATGTTAAAAAATTTGATACTGATTCACGCTGAATGTTGTATATTTTAGTGTATGAAATGAATGTATTCTGAGATGTATTGAGGCTTTTTATGATTACATGAATATTGAGCATATCTTCTTGAATTAGACACACAGAGTAAAATTTTATATAAATATTACCGTTTAATTTTGACACTCATGCGGCCAAAATAATACATATTACGAATTGGAATTGTCTCTGTAGTTTTGTCCCCGTATTAAGGTAATTCTAGTTCTAGAAAGCCCAGGTTAAGCATCCACTGCAGACTTAACATCAGACCCTCACTCGCATTCACACGGTTTGGCAGATGATATGCGCAGTACAGACTAAAGTACAATTTCATATAAATTTCAGCTATATAGACAAATAAAAGTGCTAAGAAAAGTGGTTGCTTTCTTCAAGTCACGGCAACTCTCTCTCTCTCTCTCTCTCTCTCTCTCTCGTGAGTGTGGGTGTATTAAGTTTCAGAGAACTAAATGTATTGACAAACCTTGAACTTTGAGCTACACGTCACAAAATTGTTTGAAGGAAAAAAGTTTTCAAAGTACAAATTCCATTCGAAACTATATCTTGACGTTACGAAGTGATACGGGTTGTGTTCATGTCAACATTTCTACTCTGAATATATGTGTGTGTTTGTGCATGTTTGGATTGTTGCATTTTTAAAGTAACTTTAACAACTTGAGTCATCTTTAACAAAGTCATATTGCTACGATGTCTGCGAATTGGCAGTTCATAGTGATGTCTAGGATCGGGACATATTGTATCATGTCCAGAGAGATGGCATCATGTCCCAAGCAATCACATTATCATAGGATCCAAGAGAGGCAGCTGCCAGTACCATTTTATAAGTCTTTTGTATGACTTGGCCGGGTTTCGAACCCACGACCACCCGGATCCAACGCGGACGCTTTAGCCACTCAGGCCCAGGAGCGGTTCTGAATATCTGGCACCTTACGAAAGGTATGAAAAGTGTACACAGCTGTGTGTCCAACAACAGTTTTTAATTGTTTTATTTGCACACGTTGCTGTAGTATGTAAATTGTTTTGCAAATAAAAACACTTATATGTACAATGACTAGTTTGGCTCCAAATGTATCACATGTCCAACGCGACAAACTCCTGCCATGGTCTCCTTTCAATGTAGATATATCAAATAATGACGAATGTGAAATAAGATATCGTGTGATACCTTTTCGCATTAAATTCCTTTACAAAGACATATGCCTTTCTTGCGATTATGTGAACATTATATATAATGTATTAAATGTCCAATGACCTCATACGTCCAAATCTTGCTTGGCCAGCAAGCTAAAATTTCTACAGGGCGCTGTACTAGAATTAGTTTAATTGCCTGGAGGGCTAGTTGAAGGTACATGCAGCCAATAAGCTATATTCTACCTAACTCATACATGCTGTAAGCATCGGTGGTTCAGTGGTAGAATGCTCGCCTGCCACGCAACGGTTTCGATTCAGGGCAGATGCAGCATATTTTATTTTTCAAATATATTTTTATTTTTCAAATATATCGTAATATCTAATTAGTAAAATCTTTATTGTCATAATTCATGTATTGAATTTACACAATGAGTCAAAATGAAAACGTAAACACATTAAATTAAATTAAATAGCTTTCTCTCGTATCTATCAAATTATCAAATTTTAACTCTTCTTAATCTTACTCTTCCTACTCATTATACAATTTTACTTGATTTTTTTCGTTTGCTTGGTTTAGGACTCAGAGTTAAATTAAAGACGGGCAATATTTGAAACCACCTAAAACCAGTGTGGCTTTATGAAAGAATATTTTGGTATTAAACAGGAGTGGTCACATGTTACATCATTGTTGAACACCTCATCTCATGCTCGGTCATCATGTTTGACGTTTTGACGGAATACTCAGTATGATTATTTTGTTTATATATTTCTAAGCACGATAGGGACTTCCAAATTGACATTTGAAAATATCCTGTATCTTAGCCCCTGTCAGTGAGCTGTATCAACTTGTATGCTATTCAAAACTTAGTTGTTTGAAGATTTTATACTGCATTCATATTTGGACAATGCGTCCAATTATAGGTAAAGCACATGTGCTGTGCAGGTAAACAGTTCAATCAGTTTACCAGGACTAAGAATAGTGCGTAATTCAGAGAGTACACAACCTCTATATACCTACGCGAACTGAATAAGCTGACGGCTGGAGATTTTATATTACCAGTTGAAAGGGTTACTGGAGATATAATAGTACATGCAGTTGTTCTCATTGATGCAAATGTTCATTAAGCTACACTTCCCTGTCAGTATATCACGAGTAAATCGGACAATGGTATAGAAATTATTGGAAAGCATTTTATGTCAGTTTGGAGACTGGCCTATGTCCATATTTGTCTGTGGAAAGAGGTGAGTTTATTTACTTTATTAATCAACATTTAAATTACGCGTGCATATAGGTGATCCCATTCTACAGTTCTACAGAACCCCCTCCACCTTCATGCACTATCAACTGAGCAATATCCTTAGTGGTACTTGTTTTTATCTTGGTTTTAAGGAATTGTTCAAATGACGATATGTTTCTACATGACATAAGAAACACATTTGTGGGTAAATTGGCCACATTCAGACAGACGAAACCAGTTTCCTCCAATTCCCTGCCCTCAATTCCCTTTCGTTATTCGAGTTTTAAAATGGCTGCTAAAATAGTCATTGAAAGTAAAATGTTCCAGAAGGCTGGATTAAAACTGTTTTTCCAATCAGTAAAGAGAATACTCACAATAATTGCATGGGCTTATTTGGACCAATAAGAATCACATAAAGTGATAGGTAACTCGTTTTAGTGCTACTTTCTAGTTAAAGTAATGTTAATACAAAGAAAGATTTGATACATCAACACCTCAATAGCTACCACAGACGCGTCATCAACTTCAGTTTGCAAATATTTTCTGGACATTTACTGAATTTTATTCAGAATTTTAAATCACTAGGACTTGTGTCTATAATTCCTGGATTATTATCGGATTTATCTGGCAATACCGTAAGTTTCTGTTTTATCGTTTTCACTTTGTATTCTAGAGAGATACATTTATTTGTTAAATTTTACAATGCTTGTTTTTTCCACTCTTTTATGTTACTTAAATTAAGACCATAGACTCGTAACAGGAAATTAGGCGCTAGTCCTTGGGATAGGAATGTTGCTAAAATATTTCAGAATACTTTGTTTTTTAAAGTAAAATTCACCTTTATTAGATTTTTTAAATGCCAGGTATTATTTCACATTTAACAAATTTTTAGTGAAATCAACAAGCTTTTTGCAGTATCATCTGTAGTGGAGATCTTTATTTCAGATCCTGCCCTGGAACAGGTTGTAAAAGATGAATTGACAGATAAAATGATCTTTCTGAGGCAAAGGTTTCTTTAACGAAGCAAGAAATAAAACAATTTTTCGTCCACTATTTGGTTGAAAAGAATGTTTTGGATTAACACGCTTTGGATTTGATTAGTAAGTCTGTATCAGACTCTAACACAAAAATTAAGGAATGAAATTTAAAATACAAGATGGAATTATAGTTAAGATGGCTTGAGCTTCAGAAAGAGATAGAAGAGTAACAAATGCAAATAGATAAAGAGGAAAAGAGAGGAGAATGCTTTGAAGACATATGAGAAACGGATGCAAATGATATTGGCGAAAGTGGAGAGAGAGACAGAGACAGAGATGCAAATGCAGAAGAAATGGAAGAAAGAGGATTTCAATTTAGATTAAAAGAGCTGGCAAGCGAAAAGCACATCTCCACTTTACATACAAATTCAAGGTTTGAAGTTATTAAGAATATTTGGTTATTGCCCCCTTTAGAGAAAAGAAAGTAGATAAATATTTTTCGCATTTTGAAAACATTACTGCAAATTCGAAATGGCCAAGACAGCATTGGACTTTTTGGCAAAGCCCAATTCATATATGCTTCCATGTCAGTACAGCAAATTGCTGAATATGATATGGCTAAGGAATGCATCTTAAAAGCTTAAGAGTTAGTCCCTGAGGCTTATCGACAAAAATTCAGACACTGTAAAAATGAAGCTGGATAAACTCATGTCGAATTTGCAATGGTAAAATAGCAGTTATTTGATAAGTGCTGCTTAGCCAAGAAAGATGGTCAAAATTAGGAAAATCTGACAACTCGTATTGCTTCAAGAGTTCTAGACTTGCGCCCATACTGACGTTAATTCTTATATTGATGAGCATAAGGTTGAAACTTTAGAAAATCCTGCTCATACTGCTGACAATTATTCGTGAGGTCATAAAGTTTATTTTGTCAGCAAGCTTTCACCTAGCAGTCCTCTGGTAAAAACATAACACGAGCCCTTCTAACTCAGAATCTTTCACAACTTTTAAAAATCAGCTTTTTTTATCAGATTACTTTCCGTATGATTCTGGTAACAGGAAAACAAAATTGATTTTTCAACCAGTTAAGAGTAGTCACTCACACACTTACACGTATTATTAGGTCTTTTTTCTTTTGACGTAAATTTTATTGTTACGACATCAAAATGCATTTGCTTCTGTTTACTAATGTCAGTGACATGTACAATCGATGCAATAACAAAATACAATAAAGCCAGCTAGCGTTTAATATACGGTTTCATCATAATACAAGTTTGTGTTTGATTAGTTTGTTATATTCCTCTATCAGAAAATGAATCTTGTATAAAAAATAATCCTGATTTGAGTCCAAGCTTATGCACAAGGACAAATATACAGGCATTTCTTAAAAATGAAGGCCATTACAGGTTTGGCTATTTGCGTGCTGATTGTCACAGTCTCAGGTACGATTATATTATGCAATTCATAAGCAGCTGAATGCTTGTTGGGAGACAGTGTTTGCCACATTAAGATGTATCTGTTTGTCCCATGTTAATTATGCATATGCTTGTGTGTGTACATAATTCATGGTATCTATCTGTATAGATCTTCTAACTTATTATAAATATAATCCTTACATCCAACCTCAACTTCCTGTACGAGTACATCATTAAATTTATAATAAGTTAAACATGTCTTTACTTACATCTCAACCACAGCCTCACCTTCGTCCACCTTTTCCGTCTTCTCCACGTGTCTTTCATCTTCACTCTGGTTATCAGCACTGTCATCTTTCTTCCTGTATGGTAACAGACTGGTCCATGTGAGAGTGGTCATAAAATGAGCACTGACAACCCGGCATCTTTCACAGGTTGGTATACTATAATGATTTTACTAAAGCTCGAAAATTGAACTGCACGTATCTAGTACCCTGGACAACATACATGCGGGGTATATGCACCTATATACAGCCAGATAATATTGATTAGATATTCTCTCAATTTATTTATAATTGTATTATCATAAATAAGGCCAAGGAGATGAAAGATTCATAACATGATTGAATACGAGTTAACTAAGATGCATTCATTGTGATGTATATTTGATTTAATTATATCTGATTTAATATAGATGTATTTACATTTAATAATAAATCACTTTTATTATTATTATTGTTTTGTATTTTTATTACATGCTATTGTAGTGTAAATTTATTCACTAGAGATGATACTTTTTTTCAGAAAATAATATGACCTTGACTGTTAGTTTATAAACTCCAGGTGTTGATCTAAATTCTGACCTTGATTCAAAAATTGGTAGCAACCACGTGAACAAGTTCTATTGTTATTTTAAAATGATTGGTTGTTGTCGAGGTTATGATGGGGCTATGTGTTTAGGATGTAAACAATATTTTTTATTTGATAGAGTAAAATGATTGGTTTTCGTCAAGGCCACACTGGGTGGACGTGATCTTTAACAAGTACCTAATTTCTGCGTGCCTTCAGAATATGATCACGTGAACTCCTGTTTACGTTTTAGAAGACGACATAACCTTTGTTTTGGAGAATTGTTCTCAGTTGCATCTGGGCTTTTTCTTACACTAGAAGTTGTATTTTGTGCTGTTTGGTGTTATTTCAAATTACTTGGATTGGAGTTATTTCAATTATTTGGATTCATTTATTTTCCATGGAAAATACATGTGATCATGTGAGATTTTTAATCAAAGACAGTTCTTATAAGAAATTTATTTAGATTTCCAAACTGGAGTGATAATTCTTGTTTCTACAAGGAAATATAGACTTCAAAACTACATGTTGATTTCACTCTTTCTTGTGTTACTGTTTATTCGAGCCTAAACACGTGACATAAGATCATAATGTTTTCCAGATAAATATTTACCATTGTCCAGTGTACTTGCGATATACTGACGGGAACGAGCAAATCAAGAAACATTTTTGGGAATTACTGCATAAACTGTCGTACCACTAGTGACCTTTTCAGCTTGCGAAAAAAATCTCCAGCTCCCAGCTTATTCATATTGCGTAAGTAGAAATAGATTGTGCACACTTTGACGAATGTTTAGTACGCACTGTTCTTGATCCATATAAACGGGGTGAAAAATCAACCTGCACAGCACATGTAGGCTTGAACGCATGGTCCAAATACATAAAGCATATCAATTCTTCTTTTATTTTAAAGAATAACTTTTCAATATAATATAAAATTTCTTAAAACACCTAAAAATAGAGATATATGATATGTTCATATGACAGTTTGAAATCCTCCATTATTCTTAGCAATAATGGTATCGCTCAAACGTCACACCGAACATTCCATCAAAACAACTAACTGGAAAGCGCAACATGAAATGGGGTCTTCAACAAGGATGTAACATGTAACAATTCTTATTCAATAAGAAAATATTATTTTACGAGGCCATATTGTGTTTCAGCAGGTTCTAATACTCCCGTATTACATCGGCTCTGTATAATAGATTCCCAAAGCAAACACAGCAAAATCTGAAGAAACAAATTGCCAGATATAAATAAATAGAAGTATAGTTTATGACAAAAAATGATGAAAATATATATTAATCGGCAGTGAATCGAACCCAGCCCGCCCACCTGGCAGGCGAGAATCCTACCAATGAATCACCGATGCTCAATAAAACCACTGACTGAGAAAGGATATATAACATTGTCAATAACCAGAAAGGTTTTGAATGTGATATATCGGTTCCAATTATCTCCATTGTCAAGTATATACTGCTTTTTATGTGTGGCACTAACAGGGATTGAAGTGATAGATGTTATTGCCACACTCTGCCACAACACAGTGATTTATAGGCCACCTAGGATGGTCTACCGAGGGTGCAAACAAATTCCTCAAACGGCAACATGTACCTTCATCTTGGCTTCCAGTCAATTAAGCCAGCATTAGTTCAGCGCCCTGTGGTGACTTTTAGCGTACTGACCACCAAAGATGTTGGCGTATGTGGTCATAGGTCCTTTAAGCCACTATATCAAATGCTTACACAGTCGCTAGTTAGAAATTGGTCTTTTGCACTGGAATTATAATCGAATTGCTACAACACGAGATCTGATTTTTGACATTAGTCATTATTTAATAGATTTTAATTGAAAGGGCATAATTACGGGTGTTTTTCATATTAGAAGGATCATATATTTGTATAAAACAATTTGCCTACTGCATTATTGTGTGCATATATAAACATGTCGACAAATACGACTCATCGCTATACACACCATTCATACATTTGTGACGAGTGACTGATACACAGACTTAAAATAGTGACATCATAAGCATAACCCTATTTGGGTAGGCATAAAAATGTGAGCACATAGAATCGAGGGGATTTTGTGTTATACACAAATTGTCATAATAACATTTTATAAATTGTAATTTTGTTCAACTTAATTGATTTGTTGCCCTGCGAAACTTGCTATAACCGCGCAAATGAGATAAGTAGTTGCTATAACTTAAATGACAACATTTCTTAGAATGTTTTAACACAGCTGAAGCGTGTAATAAATTGTAACTTCGACTGCACTACATATATTTTCAGCTAAATGATAACTATGCCAGTGACGATCTAATGTTATTTTTCAAAGCACGCTTCATCGGCGCTATTCAGGACTGGATTTACACAAATACTGGAGGAAAACAAAGGAAAAACAATTCCAATTCGTAACATGTATTTTTTTGATGGTATGTGTGTCAAGATTAAAATATAATAGTTTTATAACATTGTAATATGTGTATTCAGTTCACGAAAATATACTCACTATATATTGAATTAAAACAAGATTGAATTTATCCCATAATAATGAAGATATGTACACTAAAATATACGATTGTCAGCTTTATTGAGCATAATATGAATTTACGTGAGCAATTTATGCCAGATATTATCAACTTTTATAGAAAACAGCAGATAAAAATCCATATGACAATACAGTCAACAAAGAACTTATTTATGAATATAAACTCTTGACTGTTACGTATGATTAACCTGCTACGTAACATGTAAACGAACGGGCAGAAAACAAAAGATGACATTGATGTGGGTGAGTAGGTGATTAAGAGAAGTAAAAACGCTGAAGTCCATGAATTATTGGAAAGACCTATTTTTAATAAACAACACCAGTCCTACCAATAATATATGTTACAATTCCACCAACGAGTATGAACGAATCAAAGGAACAAAGTTTGCTTCTGGTCAACAACAACAATATAGTAATAATAATAATAATAATAATAATAACAATAATAATAATGGTCTGCCTATTTCTCAGGCAAATAATTATTTCCTAATCCAGCCTTGGAAACAATGGGAAAGTGTACGTTGCCGATGATATTAAGCAAAGAGTAAGTGACAGAGTTTTTACCTTTGGAGAACAAAATTTCGTTAATTGACCGAAACTATTGTTTTTATATGTATTTTAAAAATACTTACTTTTAACAAACGGTTGATCTATAGCTAAAGTTTATTTTCAAATTCTAAAGGGGTTATTATCAAATTCTAAAGCTGAAGATAGTGTAGAGGAATAGCAAATACGACGCCAGCGTTCTTTCTTAGAACATCTACCGTAATGTGACGCAGAACTGGAAAATTGCATTTTAAAACAGGCTTGTATTAGATTTCTTCAGATGGTATGTTTTACGTACATATCAGAATACAAGGAAAAGAAATTGTTATTAAAAAGAATGTTTAATGCGACGTCGTTAATAAAAGTATATCGAATCACAAAGAGTATTGACAAACACGGAAAATATCTTGTTTCTTTTTTTAGTTTTAGATACAAACAATGTGAAAATATATGGTTTTCTGAAACATGTTGTATATCAGTGCAAATAACGATAACGAGAAGGACAAATGTTTGAGACCTTTACCTTTTTAGAGAGAATTTACATCATAATGAATGAATGAATGAATTAATGAATTAATTAATTAATTGTTTAATTAATTAATCATTACATCACTTCTCAAACGCATCTGCCCTTCACCCCATGCTGCCGAGTCAATGGCAGAAAATACAAATTATTAATTTAGTTAGGTATTTTATACAAGAAGAAGATATAATGCATTATGCGTAATGTGTCCTTTATTCATATGTGGCCAATATAAGCAACTTGACCTGCATCATTAATCAAGATTTATATATATGCATACATCCAGCTTCAAACGAGGAAAACATGTTTACGAGTATTCTACCATTTGCAAACCAATCTTGTGTATCAGTAAGAAACAAAACACTTCAAATACATCTCCCTGAATAAATACAGTGCAGGTTTAATGTTCTGATCAACAATTTCAGCAATAATTGATTAAACACGGCTAATAAAAAATAACTACGAAAAAGCTTTTTAAAAGGATGAAACGGTTTGTTGTTGATGTTTTTCTTATGTTAATGTTTTTCTTATGTTACTTTGGTCAATTTATCTATGATCAAAGGATCCCCGTTCTTTTTGTTGCCATCTTGCCTAAAACAGTGTTAATTTTCATGTTCTCAAATTGAAGGTGGATTTCTTTATTACTATGCGCACAAATCGGCTTATTGATATTGAAAACAAAAACAACAATGATGTGAATGTCCCAGAAGTAAATTGATTCATCTAACACAAACACAAAAAATATAGGGTACTTTGTATTAATTTTTGTTTTATTAACAATCTTTATATTTCGAGAAACCAATCAATCAGAGTAGTTAGCTTAAGGCAATTAGCAACGAAAACATGAAAATGAATATCCATATTATGTTTTACAAATAATACTTCTGTCTTATCAATGTGCATCAGCGGGAAATTAGCAAATAATAAATTCACATTCAGAAGTAATAGGAGTTCCTAGCTATTTTTTAAAACTATCAAGTACCTTTCACCTAATCTTCTCTCTGTACGTTATTGAAATTATGATTATATAACATTTTCATTACGATGTTCATTCGAGCTACAATATAAATTTCAAATTTTGTAAGTATTCTGCATGCTTTAGTGGATAAGATGATCTTTGCCCAAATTATATCTGTTTACCGCAAGATCATAGAAAACATTTCAAATCTTCATAATTTTTAAATGCTAATGTCGCTTCAACTAAAAAGACATAATTTTGCATACTGATAATAATTCGGGTTACTGAATATACACTATGTATTATATATTCATAACTGAAATCAGACATAATAATTTGCTGTTTGCCATTATATTTGTATACATACCGGTTCTAGAAAATTTCCATTTATTTCAATAACTGTGTGTTAGTGTTTTTATGGAGACTGTGTTCCTTTCTCCAGGTTATTTCAAGAACACTGACACATGTTTATGACACGCAAACAATACAGGGAGAAACACATTATAAATGGTAGTACATTTGTATTTAAAATAGTGTTAAATATTTGGTCCCCGTTTTATGTTGGTCAGACGAAAAATTGACAACCATTGATGTAGTAGAGTTTCTGTTTTTTGCCTTGCTGCTCACTGATTTTAATAAACGGATTGTTCAAAAGCCTCATAGTTATTACCTTTTCTAAATTTTCACAAAATAAATGTCACTGCTCAGATACACCATTAACATTATATTTGACTAAAATTAATTGCAAAAGACAGATGTACATAACGTATATTAATTGAGAAAACGCAACAAACAGTACAAATTAAATATGCATAAGCTTTCTTTGAACTATTAACCAAATATACGGTAGATGATGTGTTTTAAATAACGGAAAATATATATGAAGCAATATAACACTTCTATACAGCTGAAGAACATCTGCAATCAGAGAATATATTCCTTTCATGTGATGATGACAATTTCGTACCCCTGCAGCCTCAAATTCCAGCTTCAGAATCTCTGATATCCGTTTTCCATTTTGTTAAGACAAGTAAGATGGTTGTGATCGCTGAATACAATAATCGGAGAATGATCTGAAATAAGATAGACTTCAAAGTGCTGCAAAGCCAATAACAAAGCCAAACATTCCATCTCTATTGCAGAATAAAATTGCAGGTGCTTGCTTTAGTTTTTATAAAAATTGTATACTAGATGATCTACACCAGTTGCGTCTTCTTGAATCCATACACCACCAACACCAACATCACATTTAACAGATTTAGTGAAATGTGGAGCTGAACGAACATGCGCACTCTGTATGGCCCTCACTTATCATAAGCCCTCTGAAACTTTCAGGCCAATGAAGCTTGGTTTTCTTACTCAACAAATTTGTCAAGGGTTCAGCAATTATGGAATATGTGGAGCACAAATATAATATCCAGCAATGGAAAAAAAAACTCGCGTCAGCTTCATTTTACTGATTGGAACATGGAATTTAGAAAACAATTTCATCTTAATTTCTGTAGGTCTAACTTGGATGTGTTCCACAATATTTCCTGAAAAGTAACGCAATGCAAGACTCATATTTGATTAAACTAATTATCAATTTTACATCACTGATTTTATAAAACAATTTCCAAAAAGTTTCCAACAGATCATTCCGGTGTCAATATAAGTCATGATATCAATGATGTAAGCGTCACAATTATCTAGACCAAGTGTAATCATGTTCATTAAACAATGGCAAGTGTGAAGCGAACCTTTCATCCCAAAATGGCATTATTTTTTATTAATATGAAGGTCATCTGGAGTTACAGTGACAGAATCCATTCATACGTTTAAATTTAGTGACATATTTTCATTTCCAGTTTTGTCATTGCAGCTATCGATTTGTTAGCAACTCAAACAAATCTTTTTATTTTCACACGTTTCACTTTTCTATAGTTGGTGCACATGCGGAGAGTATCATCTCGTTTCGACACAAGAACACATAGTGAACTGTAGTTACGTTTATTAATTTGATGAAACATTCTCCAGCAATTACTCAATTTCATTTCTAAAATATTCCTGTTCGAGAAGATTCATCTTATAAGGATGATGTTGTTTTTATTTGTTTGTGCTGGAACATCTGGAAACATGTGTCCATATTCAAATAATAACTGTTTAATACACTCTTTCTTGTACTTGTAGATGTGCACATTTTTGCTTAGAATTTTCAATACTACTGAATACAGAAGATTGGTTACACCAAGTCACTACAGATTACACTCCATCGCGTAAATCCTCACAATGTGTGACACGTAAAACTAAATTAACTGAACGAATAACAAAGTTATCGATATCAGCATATTCCATTCACACAATAATATGGAAAAGTTTTTTTTTTGTTTTAGTATTAGTGACATAATTTAAATTACTTACTTTCTTTTTAACTGTTTAAGGACCATAGTACTTACCTGAAGAGGATTTCGAAGTATGGGCTAGACAACCAGAACTCTATCACCAGGCCGAAGAATGCCATAATTTGTATTTTCATTATGACTTAATTTCATTTTGGGTAGTAACGATTACTTCTTGTACTTGACAACTTATGTTTGAAATCAGTAAAATATTCAAGACGATTCATTTCTGTATCTTCAGTTAAAATGCTTCTCTTTTCGTAACCTCAGTAGTCCACGAACAGTATTCCAATGTTCAAAAGCACAAAAGAATAACGATTCTGCAACTGATTCCCTAACATCAGTAGGTGTACACATCCGTCCCAATCGTTTCTGGTATCAAAACAATATTATGGAATCATATTTTGCAAGGTTTGATGAAATCTGTCTAGAGCTTCTTAACTTTCAAGGTAATAGGCAGAATATTTAACTTGCTCGAAAATTCCAGATATAAAATATTACCTTTGATCAGATTGAAAAGATTTAGATAGGCCAAACTGTTTGTATTTTTTAATTAAAAAAAACTTTTTCAAAGCGTTTATTTTTTTATTTTTTTTTTGTTTTAATATTACTCAAAGGAATGGCCGATGGAAAACTTGTGGACCCACAGATTGTGGTCAACAAGTACTGGTTGCCTGACTTGTTCTTAGGTAAGAGACCAGTACAATCTACAATTATTCTCCTAAGTGGTTCGTCAAATACAGGATTTGATTGCAGTTGCTCCTTAGATATCTTCTGATTTGGTTTTTCATACCACTTGACGTGTCTGAAAAGATCTACAGTATTTACAAAGATAACTTTTAATTTTCGAAGACCAAACAGTAGTCAAGATCTTGTCTCATGGACATATAAATGACCAGCCAAGGGAATTGGATGGCCTAGGCTAAGACTGTCCTGTAATTTGATGGTTCACTGAGCACTCGTCACAAGCGGTACTTCAAGCAGTTTCCATTTCTTCATAAGGGCTCCATTTTTAGCACAATAGCAAACAGGCACTTGTATGGCTTAGATAATAGCCCACTGAAATAAACGGAATCTCTCAGATCTTGTTCCTGATTGCCAGTGATTTATTGTGGTGTGTTACCTGATTAGAATAATGAAATGAGTAGTAGAAGAAGGATCACTGTGATCAATACATCATGACTGATCGATATAAGGAGCAAAAGTGACCTCATCAAAAGCCTGACCAAGATGTGTATCAGCTGAAGGAATGCTGTAATGATCAGCATTATTCTCAAAAGCTCTATTTGCCATAGTTTTAATAACTGCACAAGCTGGGATTAAACCAGGTTTTTTCAATAGGGTTGAGTTTTTGATCCAAACAAGGCTTGTCAGTTACAAACAGATTAACCAGAAACTTATATCCAGTTAGTGATTTGCCTGGTAATAAATGAATGTCCTCGATGGGTAAATACAACACTGTTTCTACTGTCACGTGTCCAGAGACTAAGTTAGATGACAAATTTAAAGAAATGATGTGAACATTAACACAGCCACACCCGACTCCTTGAAAAAGAATACTTTCGTTAGAAGAAGCCTTCTCAAAAAAGTCAAAAGGCCTGATAATAGAAGACTTTGATAAGTATTGTTTCCTTTAATAATTTTACAGGGATAGACTTGACAGTATCAACAATAAGTAATATAGAACCTTTTGAAATGAATGAGTCAATGTTTTCCATATTAAAATAGGAGTTATGGTTTTTTGCCCAGCAAATAAAGTGCTTTCAATACATGACCGTGACCCTGGTTGTTTAGAAAATAGTGCATTTGGAATTCCTTCGTCTTGATTGTTTCCCTTATTCTTCCATCATTAGCAATCTCAAATAAAGTGTCCTTTCTTCCTGAAATATGTGCACGTAGGAAGAAATGAGGATTTCGGATCAGTCCTATCAGAAACTTTTTTCCTAACGGTTTTGCTAAATTGAGTTTTGGATGTACTCGCATGGATTTGTGTCAAACATCTACAGAAAAGAATACTTCTTGGTAAATTAAACATTTTAGTGAAGGCAAAATCATCAACATTTTCTACAGTTTGGAACCTCTTTCACCATGAATGCACTTCCTGAGCTCTTCAATTAATGTTTCCTGAGGTAATTTTAGTCTCGAACAAACTTCAAACAATTGTTCCTATTCTCCTGTAAAATCAAAAATAGTGTGTCCAGTTTGCTTTGCACACTTTAAAAACCTTTGTCGCTATGCATCAGGTACCAATTCATAAACATTCAAGATATATTCCTAAACCACATCATAATAATCACTTTGTTGTACTCTCAACGAAGTGTACACTTTAAGAGCTTTGCCAGTAATTACACATTGTAATAAAATAGAGTCCAACACTTTCTTGTCCATTTCGACCGCTGTGGTAGCTTAAATGGTTAGAGCGTCCATGTTGGATGCGGAAGGGCGCGAGGTCGAAACCCCGGCCGAGTGATAACAAGGGCGTATCAAAATGGTGCTAGCAGCTAAAATTAGGTCTGGTTAGCCTGGTGTCTGGATGAATATATATATTCCAATGATTTCCAAATCATAAAGGTCTAATGCAATAAACAGAATCTACATTTAAACGCCTCACAATGGAGAGTGTATCAAAACAACTTCTGCTATAACCTGTGTTATTTCGATGATTGAATGCGGCTGACGACTTGAAATCGCACGTGTGAAACCTGTTACCCCCATGACATAATTTATTTTTGTGTCTTTAGTGCCACACCATACCATTAGTGCATTCATTGATGGTACTTACGAACAACGGAGTCAAATATCAGCTGAAGTCACGCTAAAAACCAATATGTTTAACCCTTTGCATCATCTTTCAACTAATTGTGTCTTGATTTACCTTATTCACAAGACCGGAACATACCTAATTCGACAGTCTTATTTGTTTGCAAAAGTATGCTATAGCAAAAACAAATATCTATGTCTCTTTTCCATCTTAAAAGCAGTTGATATTAACCAATGCTTGACAAAATAAAATCTATAAAACCTAAATTTCAAACATTCCTGGGCGCACGTTTCATTCCAGGCAGAGTAAACTAATTACAGTAAACAAGGACGGATGTGCCTTATAAGAAAATCCATCATCTGAAACCTTGTATTCACCATTAAATATTAATCATTTAGTCATTAGCTCTTTTCGCAAGTGAACAATTATGGACAATAGACAAGCCATCACCGTTATTGTCTTCCTCTCGTCCTCATCTTAATTAGTAGTAGTAGGTGTAGTAGTAGTATTGTGTTTGTTGTATGATCATTATTTTCGTAATTGATCTTTCATTTTCATGATGCATATTGTATTGTTACAGCATTACACCTATGCAATTCAAAGGGGACTGAGAAGAAATATACCTAATGCAAATATATTCAACAGTGTACTTTTCTTTGTTGTACTTCCTGAGCTTGATACACTGTTCAAATTTTCTTTCATTCTTAACCGATAAATGAATGTTGCTGATGAACCTTATTTTTAAGGAGCTTCTATGTCAAGGTCTGGTTTCTATGTGTTACCATTCATCCAATAGACAGCCTTATGATACAATTATTGTCGCTAGAGAGATGCGTATGTGCGTGTGCGTGTGTGTGTGTGTGTGTGTGATTTGTATATATAGCATGGTGTCTCATTCAGTCACATTATGCTGACATCAGACCGACCGGTCTTAAAACTCACATAATAATGCTGAGCGCCAAGAGAAGCAGCTGTTAAAACCATTTTTATAAGTCTTTGGTATGACTCGGCCAAAGACCTCCCGCATCAGGCGGACGTTCTAACCACTAGGCCACCGGAGCGGTGTGAGAAGCGCAAAGAGTACCATACACATATGTCGCCTAATACGTCCAATAAGTTTTTGGCCATGTACTGATTCACTTCCTCAAAGTAACTTACCGGTTGTAAGTTTTGTACTCGTAATGCTTATAGAAATAATATTAGCTGAAGACGACAGCAAATTTTAAAATGTATTGTTTGAGCAAATGTGATGAAAACATGAATTATTTCAATCAAACGAATCATTCAATATTTTCTGAGAACTATACAATAAACATCCTGACAAGTTAGTATTCTGTAAAACTGCAGTAGCAGCGTCGAAACAAATCTTTTGATAGAAGTTATTTAAGTAGTCTGCTGAAACTTTACCATGTTTGAAGCCTTTCTTTCATTGTTGTTTGTGTGTCACTATTATAATATCAGATATCTGCATCCTTAATTTCATTTTGACCACGCCGATGGCTTGAGTGGTTAGAGCGTCTATGTCATACTAAAGCCATTTAAAAATTAATACTAATAGCTGAAATAATTGGCTCTTAGTAGTAAGTGATAGTATTAAGTCTAGTCGCCCTGGTGTCTGGATAATGTGACTAGATGGGACACGATGTTACATGTCTGTGGCATGATGCCCAGTGCTAGACATCACTATAAACTGCCACTCTGCATACATCTTAGCGATAAGCCTGAAATATTGTTAAAACTACATTTAAAATAAAAATCACACAGACACGGACATTTAAAGTTTTCAGCATTGTTTTCGCAAGTTAAGACAATATTTAACTACATCATTCTCTTTAATAGGAGTTGTTAATATAGGAATTGTTAATATAATATTTCTAGTAACGTCAAAAACTGAACTTGTGTACAAAGGGTATCTATAAAATATAATCCAAACTGTAATTGTCTGAATCCATTATAATTTCAAACTCTTTTTGTCAAGGAATGTTACTAAACCCTCTGTAAGTCCAGTAAGTAATAATACGAATAAATAAATAAACCAAAATTAAAAACTTAACACAACAATAAGACTTACTCCTCTTCGGTTTTCAGGCTAGAATGGTTAATTTTGTAAATAAACACCATTTACATAACAAGCTAAAACACAATACTAAAACCAGTATGTATGTCAGTCTCCTCTCTGAAACAGACAAAGTTGTATAAAGGTTCAGTAATTTCAATACTGATGTCCAAGACTCAGGATAAAAAAAGCATGTTGACCTCCATTAATAATGATCTGCTTTTTAATTCATAATCTTAGAGACATATTAGCTATATAATTTGTTCTTTAACATAAATGCCATTTTTCAGATACACAAATCTCTTGATTTTGGACTAAAGTTAGTTACAACATAAAGATATACACAGCATATAATCAAAAGGAAAACCTAATATATATACAGTAGATATAAATATATATATATATATATATATATATATATATATATATATATATATATATATATATATATATATATATATATATATATATATATATATATATATATATATATATATATATATATATATCACATAGTAGGTATAGTTTTCCAGTAGTATGTGCATTTTCTTAATTTTGATATTACCACACGTTAAAATATCACATTATGTGATTATGATTAGTCCATATAAAGTATAATTATTGTAGTATCGTCTTTGCTGATTGGCTGGGATCGTGAGAAAACGTTTTTAACCCCGCCCTCTGGAATGTTTGGTTTTGAATGTACATTTTTGGCGGCCATTTTTGAACTCGACACGCGAAAGGAAATTGGGTAAAAATTAGCTCGGCTGTTTGCATATGGATATGTTACCCCAAAGGGGTTTGTTATGTCATGTATAACAATATCATAATGAGAAAAATGACGAAAAACTACTAGAACAACAATAAGAAGTAAAACTAAGGGTACTGCTTATTTGATGGCGAGGTTGGGGGAGTGAGCGGTATATCTGTAACATACAGAATCCACCGTATATACAAGTGTGATTTAAATGTAAACTTATGTAAACTTATGTAAATAAATAAAATCACACATGTTCACAGACGAATTTGGAAATAAATGGGTCTCCTAACTAACAGAACTTCATCCAACCACAGCATCTTTACGCAGTATATATGGGATGCAAATCCGACTAAAAAAGAAAGTGACATTTTAGGGTAAACATGTACTCTAGGCCTACTGATTACCATATCAAACAATGCGTTATCACATGGCATTGATCATTCTGTTTTGAAAACTGATTTTATCGTTATAAATTGTTCTGTTTATTCAGGTGAAAGCTTTTTCTTTGATTTATAGTTTGTAAAAAAATACAGTCTACTTTTACTAGTTTAACCTTTCTGGGGACTATATTTTATGAACAACAAATGAAAGGATCTCAAATGGGTAATTATTCAATATAAATTTATGAAACTCGTTTCATAAATTCGATATTAAATCTTTACCCATTTGAATTTGAGATCCTCTATATACATAATGCCAAGTAATTATATTTGTATGATTGATTGTCTTTATTATTATTATTATTATAGTTCTTGTCCATTATCCCGACTAACAATTATCTTAAAAAGTTTCCTTTGAAGCGCATTCATAACTTAATAAGGATATAATTTCCTAAATAAACGTTGATTTCTAGCTACAAAGTACTTCCGTCCTTTGTTCGCAACTTAAAATTTGGTCACAACATATGGGTTTGCTATGCGATAGAAACAATAACCCGATCGCCTATTATTTTTACACAACATTGTATTGTTATGTGTCTTCTTGTAAGTTGCCACTAGTGATTCTAATATGTTAGAATCCAGAATTTATCGTCGAATTTGTGTTCAGTCTTTGTTTTATATATGTAAGTTGTTTCTTTCCCCTAGCAAAGATAATAACCGGGTGAATAAATTAACTCACATTCCTGTGTGTGGCCCAGAAACTATGGAAAATGACCTACCAACAAAGTGTAATAAAAGTATTTACGGATGATCTAAGTAATTCTGGGTTAATTACCATTAATACAGACCATAAAATTCTCTCTCTCTCTCTCTCTCTCTCTCTCTCTCTTTGGTCGCGATTTAACTTTGACCATTATTCATAGGTCCAGAGATATCATCATATGACAAGCTAAATTCCATGCGAAAATCCTATGCTCTTCATTTCATATATTTATACGATGGTCCATAGAGAGAGAGAGATAGATTGGCGGCCTTTGAATATTTACATATTTGATTAATTATAATCGATTTTTAGGAAGTTATAATAGGTTTAAGAAACAACAACAACAAAGCATTAAAAAAGCAAGAGTATGTGTGCCTTGTAACCAAGAAATCTACCGTATATTGTCGCCAGTCGATTGCAACTTTGCATCACTGATTATAAAAACACTTTCGATAAATCCCAAAGAACGCGTACACATACCGTTATTCTAGATTGTTTACCATATGAAATTCATTTAGAAAACAGGGATTATCAATATTTGTATCGTTTTGCTTTTTTCATATGTCACTAAAGATTAATGAGTAGAGATTCAAATTGATTTATAGGCCTTGATCAACATCACAGAGATTCAAGAATGTTTATATATGCGTATTATTGCGTCATGGGCGGATGGCAAGTTGTTTCTTTCCCCTATCAAAGATATTGACAGGGGAATAAATTAATTCACATCCCTGCGAGTGTGTCAGCTACCAAATGTAGTTCTGTGCCTTTGGTGGCTATTCACAATCACCTTTGCATATAGATAAGTTGATTGTTTTCTTTTTGGAGTTTCTATTTTTATTCACATTGATTAAATCAATATAAGACACATTAGTAGTGAATGGGGATACCCTACGGACAATGGGAATTAGCATTAAAAACACCCTTGGGACACTCTACGGACAATGGAAATTTAACATGGCGAAAAATCGTGGGACACTCTACGGACAAGGGGAATTTAACATGGGAATAAATCGTGGGACACTCTACGGACAAGGGGAATTGAACATGGGATTTTTTTTTTAAAAAATTTTTTAAAAAAAGGGGTAGGCAATGGAAAGGCTATCTCTTTTCGAGAAATATGGCTGGCCCTGAAAAGGGCCTTTGGTTTATGTTAATATGCCCTTAACATAAAGGGCATTTGCGACATCTTCTTGTCCTCAAACTTCGTCTAACAGCAGGGCCATACATCAGAGTCCTCTTGAGGCAACCTTGTCTCTCTATATAGACTCTTCTTATCCACAGGCTGCTGTTGGTCCTGTGGACAACGGTCCACTTGGATCGGACATACATGAGCATGTCCGTCCTGAACATCATTGTTGACACAAGGGTTGAAGATTCAACGTCTGTCCACATGTTGAGGCTCCGAGAATAGGTGAATCAATGCAGTGAACGGCGCTTATTTATAGGGACAGGAAGGATTGAAACGGATTGAGTTCATTCACCAATCCGAACACGCGTTACAGAATTCAGTCAGCCCGCATCCAATCCGAAGAGTGCAGTCTGTGACGTCACGTAGTCTATATAGATTCGCTAGCGTTTGTGTGCAGTCAATCTATGCGACAGTGATTCAACATGACGGAAACTCAGAAAACGATCCATTGGGGTGCACCAGCAGGGGAGACTGCCCAAGGGAACTCGGACTTACTTTCAGAAGAGGTGAATTGGGATTTTGTGGATTTTCTCTCCTCGCAAGAATTTGTTCCGGAACCTTCGTTACCTTCTTCATTACCGCAAGTGGAGAATTTTAGACAGAGACAGAAAGAAGAATTGGAGAAATTTATACAACGACAAAAGGAAGCGGAACAGGCTTTTCTCCTACAGCAACAGCAACAAGAAGAAGAGGTAAGAAAAAAACAACAGCAACAACAGCAAGAAGAAGTAGCAGCAAAGAAACAAGAGGGTGAAAATCAAACGGTCACGGTACTGTTGGACATTTTAGCGGAGTTAAGAAGTCTGAAACAAATGTATCAGACTTCTTTATCACGACCGAAGAGAATACGACCTTCCCGAGCTAAACACGTCAACCCTGTGACTAAGTCTACCGTACCACCCTTAGTGATTTCAACCCAATCATCATCAACATTACGCAGTCCAGAAGTAGGCCTTGGCCGTGGCAAAGGCATAAGGCAGTTAAAGATGATTGCTTAAACTCACCCCTACACCAATAAAAGGCCCTTTTCAGGGCCACCCACATTTCTCGAAAAGAAATACAATTTCAATTTGCCAATAACTCAAAAAAAACCCACCCATTTTACCCTTATAGTACGTGTCTGTGTATGAGTGCGTGAGTGTAGCTTCTTATTTTAAAATCACAACTCAAAGACACTTACCTTTTATCATTCATTTATTCTTTTCTCCATTTTTTACAATCCAATTCACAGCACAACACTTTAATAAAAAGTTCATTGACTTCTTCTTTCTCCTTGTTTACTCTCTCTGTTTTTTAAATTTCTTCACCCTCTTTTCCTCATTTTCTTCCCTTCTTCTTTTCTTCTCCTGTTTCTTTGCCTCTTGTAAATAGAATTGTCTTTTTTCCTCAGAAAAATCCCTCTCTTCCTCTGAAGAATCCCTCTCTTCTTCTTCTGAGGAATTCCTCTTTTCTTCTGACTCCTCTTGTTTCTTTTTTGGGCAATCTGGAGACCAATGTCCTTTTTCTTTACAATAATAACAGGTATCTTGACTTTTGTCTTTTTTAGTCCCTGTTTTTGTTCTTGTTTGACGGTCTGGACACTCTGAAGACCAATGCCCTTTCTTCTGACAGATATAGCAAGTATCTTGACTTTTATCTCTAAAGGAAGGAGAGTAGTCCGTAGGCTGGTCTGAAGAGAATTTTCTAATGACCCCTCGCAAAGCTCTGACGAAACGTTCCATCTGGTTAGTCTCTTCCATCGTTGTGCTCGGCTTGAGAGTGAAATGAATAGTGAAAGGACAAGACACACACCCTTTTATATACGCTGGTCTGCTATGACTATAAAGTAGTTTATGGTGTTTGAACTTGAGTCATTTGACTTTTTGCTTTCAAGATGAAACGATCCCATTCATTCGAGAAGAAAGAAGAAGAAAGTAAGAGGCAGAAACGTGATCTATCGCATCGTACCAGGGCTGAAATCTTGGCACAAATTCATGCCAGTGATTTTGAAGAGGACATGAGTGAACCAGAATCCGAACCCTCTAAACCAAGTCCACCACCCTTTGTCAACCCTGAAAAGTACTATTCCATTCGAGAGACGGAAAAGCGCTCCTCTAGAAAATTTAGAACCACGGCTTACAAATACACGGTGAAGTTTAAAGATTTCAAGGCTGAAGTGCCGTTAGAGAAAGCAGAAGTGTTCATCACCGAGGTGTGGGATTCTTTGCTCACTGCACTCAGCGACAATGTCAACCCAAAGAAGACGATCGCTTGAGACTTTCCATACAACACGACGGTTTGAAATCCCCTGTTTGGATCGAGTTTAGCACCCCTGCAGAATTGACTGCTTCCAAAGTCATGGACAAGATTCAACACGTACAACAATCTAATGATCAGTTTGACATCACCGATGGTAAAGCCACACTGGACATGACCCACGTCTCTCCTCCTCAAGGGACAGGACGCAAAAAGATGTTATTGGTGGACGACCTTCGCAACACCAAAACGAGTCTCGTCCGAATTAACAACCCTCATGACCAGATGTGTTTAGCCCGTGCCATCGTGGTGGGACGAACCTATGCCAACAAGAACGACACGGTAGAATGGAAAAGAACCTGGGACACTATTCAACGTTCCGACCGAGCCAAACAACGAAACGAAGCAGAACTCCTGTTACAACAAGCCGGACTGCCCAAAGACACACTGTGGCATTCCTGAGATGCAAAAGTTGCAAGATGTCCTAGCTCCACGATACACCTTGAAAGTGCACCCTCAAAAAATGCGCGGGCCTCTATTGTTTCGAGGCCAAGATTTTAAGGACGGAAAATACATTCATGTTTATCATCACGATGACCATTTCGATACCATTACCAGTATCACCGGATTCCTAGTATACGGTTATTACTGTGAGAAATGTGACCATGGTTATAACAATCGAGAGCAACACAAGCATTGTGGATCGAAATGCACAGGATGTTTGGCCTCTTCACCCTGTCTGAGCGAAGAACCAGTGCCTTGTTCCAGCCCTACCTGTTACCAACAACATTTGAAGACGCAAGGTTCACAGAAAAAATGCGCTTGTCAACTCCTGAGATTGTGCCCTACGTGTGAACAAGTCATACGTACCAATAGTACCAAGGCACACGTATGTCGAGGAAAGAAAAAATGTCACATTTGTCACCACATCGTGGACTTGGAACACCAATGTTACGTGCAAAAATACCAACCCCCACCAGAGAAAGAGGACGGTCACAGGAAGAAAGGCAATTTCATCTTTTTCGATTTCGAATGCATGCAAGAGACTGGCATTCACATTCCTAATTTCTGCGTGGCTCATCGAGCGTGCGAGAAATGCATTCAAGAACCTATCTTCAGTCATTGCCCTCACTGTAGCAAGATTCCCGGAGGGCGTGAAAAAATCTTTCGGGGACCAAACACGTTAGCCGATTTTGCCCAATGGGTCTTAGACCCCGTCGACAAGACGTGGAGCCAAGAGGACATCGAACGTTACGGAGATTGTCATCGTCATGCCACGGTGATGGCTCACAATTTCTCCGGATACGATGGACAGTTTCTTTTGAGGTACTATACGGAACAAGGCACCGAACGTCCTAAAGTGACTTTGAACGGAGCCAAAATCATTTTCATGCAAGTGGGACAAGTACAGTTTAAAGATTCGATGAGCTATTTGGCCATGCCTTTGAGTCGAATGCCTAAAACGTTTGGAATGACAGAAATGGCTAAAGGGTACTTTCCACACTTTTTCAATACGGAAGCCAATCAACATGCCGTTCTACCCCATTTACCAGAGGCTCACTATTACGACCCCGACAACATGCGTACCGAACAACGAGAAGCTTTCTACGCTTGGTACCAGATTCACGCCTCGGACCCTTTCGACTTTCAGGAAGAAATGCTAAAGTATTGTCGTTCCGACGTGGACATTTTACGGCGTTGCTGTGGAAAATTTCGAGAACTGTTCATGGAACACGGAGGGGTCGATCCTTTGAAAGAAGCTTGCACCATTGCCAAAGCGTGTTCCTTAGTGTATCGACAACGATTCATGCCTGAAAACACCGTGGCTGTCATCAGTCCTCAAACGACCCACTTTGTCAAACGTCAATACTCGGTCAAAGCCCTGCGTTGGTTACATTACTTGTGCGACAAGGAAGACAAGTGGATTCAGCATGCTCGCAACGGAGGGGGCGAAAAGACCATCGGAACGTATTCGGTCGATGGCTGGGACTTAGAAAACCCCAAGATCGTGTACGAGTTTAACGGTTGCTTATTTCACGGATGTCCTGTTTGTTACCCTGACCGTGGCACTAAAAATCAGTTTTTGCAACGAACCATGGAAACCTTGTACCAGGACACTTGTCAGCGACGCCTAAAGTTAGAACAGCAAGGATACCAAGTGGTGGAAATGTGGGAACACGAGTACGATCACCGTATGAAAACCGATCCCGAGTTTAAACGTGCCGTGGAAAGTTACCAGTTCATGGACCCGCTGAACCCGAGGGATAGTTTGTACGGAGGAAGGACCAATGCCACCTGTTTGCTGTACCAAGCCGACGAAGAGAAAGGAGAAGAAATCAAATACTTGGACGTGTGTTCGCTGTATCCCTACGTGTGCAAATATTGTCGCTTTCCTGTAGGGCACCCGCAATTGTTGACGGAACACATCGACCTGAAAAACATTCGACAATACGAAGGCTTGATCAAGTGTAAAGTTTTGCCTCCCACGAACCTATACCATCCCGTCTTACCTCACCATTGTCAAGGCAAACTGATGTTTCCCTTGTGCCGTACTTGTGCCGAAACGTGCAACCAAGACCAGCCTTGTCAGCACACCCAGGAAGAACGGGCCTTGACGGGAACCTGGGTCAGCGTAGAATTGTTCAAAGCTCTGGACATGGGATATGAACTGTTAGAAGTATACGAAATTTGCCACTTTCCTAAGACACAACAGTACCACAAGGGTGACCCTACTCAGAAAGGCATTTTCGCCGACTACGTGGATGCCTTTTTGAAACTGAAGCAAGAAGCCAGCGGCTATCCTTCCTGGTGTCACACTCCCGAAGACCAAATAAAATTCAAAGAGAAATATTACGAACAAGAAGGCATCACTTTAGACCACATCGAGAAAAACGAAGGCAGGCGATCGTTTGCCAAAGGGATGTTAAATTGCTTGTGGGGTAAAATGGCACAACGGCCGTGTTTACCCAAGACGGAATATTTGACAGAACCTTCCCGCTACTTCCAGACGATTCACGACAAAACCAAATACATGAAACACGTGGACGTCGTTCGAGAGAATTTAATCTTGGTCAATTACGAAGAAGATCTGGACTTTGTACAAGACGACCCTTTTGGAAATGTCATCATTGCGGCTTACGTGACAGCCCATGCTCGCTTAAAATTGTACGAAGCTTTAGAACTGTTAGAAGAACGCGTCCTGTACTTTGACACGGACAGTTGCATTTACATCCATCACCCGATTCAACATCACCCTAACATCGAAGGAGACCGTTTAGGAGCCTGGACAGACGAGCATCCCGACGACAAGATTCTAAGTTTCGTCAGTGGCGGTCCCAAAAATTACGGCTACGAATACCGGGACAAACAAGGAGAAGTGCACACGACGTGCAAAGTGAAAGGACTGACTCTGAATTATCGTACCAGTCGAGTGGTCAACTTTGGGGTATTGAAAGAAGCCTTGCAATCGGGAGAGGATGGAAACTTTAAAGTGACCACCTATCAACCGAACAAGATTGTACGTTTACCCACTCACCACATCGTCAGTCGACCCTTGGAAAAAGTCTATCAAATCGTGTACCAGAAGCGAGTGCGACTTCCCAATCATTTCACCTTACCGTACGGTCACGTCGGTATTGGTCTGTATATAAAAAAGGAACCCTAGGCAAGATCGATAGTTCATTGGGACTACCAAGACCGAGCGAACAAGATGAATACTTTGAAAAAGACATCGTTTCAGTTTGGGGATTGTAAAAAAGTTGTATCTTCCTCTAGTGTGACTAATATTGGATGGATAAGACCCATGCATTGCGACGGAAAATGTCCGGAAGGAAACTGCGATTGTCCATGTGGTTACCATTGTAATTGCGTAACGGAGTTTGCAGACGAGTGCGATTGTGAGCCTTGCGATGGGACCGATGCTGAACGTTGTGACCTGAGCGATGCCGTAAAGCATCATGGGAACTTTGTTCTCACTGCCCCTGTCATGGAAAGTGATGCTGTGCGTGTCAAACCTGAGGGATGTGAAAGCGATGCCGCTCGTCCTCTTAGACATTTTACCGGGTTTAAAGGGGAATGTCGACCTTCACGTTTACCTCCCTACGGATGTCATCCAGCCCTGAGCAAACTCCTGTTCCTGTCACCCAACCCTCATCGAAACGAACCTGTGAAAGACGAATATTCGTTCCCTGTGCGTTTGTCGGAATACTGCGACTTTGAAAATCGTCTTCAATCGTTCAAAGGAAAATGGCCAAAGTATCTGGGAGGACCGACCCCTGAAGAATTAGCCAGAGCCGGATTTTTCTACTTGGGCGAAGGAGATAAAGTCAAGTGCTTCAGTTGCGGTGTGTCACTTCACCACTGGGAACCGCAAGATTCGGCCTACGTAGAACATGCTCGATGGTCACCGAATTGTCATTACTTACCCTTAGTGGGACCGAGACATTGAAGTAACTTCTTACCATAATAATCTGTTCATGGATACTTTACAAGAGAACATTTGTGCTTTGCCTGTGGAGTTGAGAGAACGCATTTATCGAGAACTGGTCAAAATACAAGTGAAACGTAAAGAACAATTGCATCCGTTACGTCACCGGTGTTTGAACCACTGGTACCTGAAAGCTATACAAGGATTGATTCAATTGAAAGTGTTCCATCGGACAGACATTGATCAACGATCCTCTAGTTTTAAAAAGGATTGGTTTGGTATGGACGATTGTAGTTACATCATTGTAAACGTACTGCATCGAATTCCAGAGGAAGAGTTAACGAATTACCAACATCTTGAACACAATGTCAACTTAGTGAAAGAGGAAACTTCTGAACGAATTGTAATGTGTAGATTAGTGACTCAACGATTTAAATTCGACACTGAAGTGAAACCATGTTTGTGCAAAGAGTACATTTCTTGTGTCAGACCAAAGAGGATTTAGTATGACCTATTCATGGATACTTTACAAGAGAACATTCGTGCTTTGCCTGTGGAGTTGAGAGAACGCATTTACCGAGAGCTGGTCAAAATACAAGTGAAACGTAAAGAACAATTGCATCCGTTACGTCACCAGATCTTTAACCACTGGTACCTGAAGGGTATAAGAGAACTGATTCGTCAGAAATTGTTTCAGTGGTCAGACCTTGTTCAATACTTCCAGGCCCCCGATGATTCACGTGTTGATCATTTTGGTTACTTCGAGATTCACCTAGAGCAACCCATTGAGGAAGACGAGGTAAAGGATTACCAACATTTGTTACGTGGAATCTACTTAGCGGAAGAGGAAACTTCTAATCGAACTCTGACGTTTCGGTTACAGTATGCAAGATTTACATTCCCCACTGGAGAACGAAGATCACTGGCTAGAAAGTACGTGTATTCTTTTCGAAACAAAGAGACTATAAAAACAGGCAGCTATGCCACGACTTATGTCGTATGTCATCCAACAGATTCCGTGGAAGGAACTCAATGACCATATTCAAACCGTGGATCATTACCATCGATTATTACAAGAACTTTATCCATTCAATTTGGGACGACAAGTGGTGTGTGTCTTAGTGACTTGTTTTCTGGGATTTCGTTTACCAGCCGATTCTTTGTGGACTCTTTACGATCAGTACTTACCACCTCCATGGCCTTAAATGGTCACGAAAAAACTCCTTTTGCTCAAAGCCTTGCGGTTTCTTCTGGATACTTCTCGACCTCAACAGGAAAAAAAGATTCGTCAACTTTTAGCTACCCAAGACGTGTATGACGATGTGTGTGTAGCTTGTGACTTACACCCTCATTGGACAGATGTTCGTGACTGGAAAAAGGGGGGTTTTGAGGCTTGGACCCAAGAAGTGGCCCAGTATGCACAAGAGTTGTTCAAGGAAAAAAGTTACTTTTCAACCTGTGTTAGTGACGGTGCCAGAAGAACCCGTCACCGAGAACAACCACTCGCTTCAGGACAGGACTGTCATGGACATTCCTGAAAGGTCATTCCGGGAGGACACTTGTGTGACAATACCTCATGTAGAGACTGTAAGAACATTACACACTGTCCCTAGGACATCTTGGTTACCCAAAACATGTTGTACAGACACTTGTTTATATTCCACTTTGATCGCTTTGCTGTGTTTTATATTCCTGTACATCACTATTTGGGTTGTATGTATTTTTGTCTTTCGTGTTCATATTTGAAACATTCAATAAACGTGTTCTGAAAAAAGTATATAAACTCTTGTCTTGTTTGTTTTTCGTGTCACAAGTGACATTTCTCACACCATGGCTACCTCTGCTGTCTCTGCTCCCTCTTCCTCTACTGTCAAAGTCATCGACGAACACTTAGATCGTGCCAGTTGGGAGGCTTTGTTCAGGCAAAACCGAATTCGTCAAACGTTTGATCGAACATAAACATCATTTGATCGATCGACCCCCTCAACGGATCGTGTGGTGTTACAAAGAGTGGCAATCGGCGTACAGCCTTTTGCGAGAAAGTCAAGGCGATTCCATCGTGTTTGTGGAAGGCATTCCTAAAGAAGACGACGGCATCGTCTCTGACTCCCGTCTAACCCATTTGGTCATTTTCGACGACATGTTAGGAGAAGACGAAGAAGAAATTAAATTGTGGTTCACGCGCAAAGGGCATCACCGTAATGCCAGTGTCGTTTACATCACCCAAAATTTGTTTCAACAAAGTAAAGCCCATCGCACCATCAGTCTCAATGCGCATTACGTGGTCTTGTTTAAAAGCCCTCGAGATAAATCGCAAGTGCAAGTCTTAGCCAAACAGTTAGGAACGCCTTGGCTGACTCAGGCGTACGACGATGCCACTCAAACGCCACACGCCTATTTACTCGTCGATTTGAAACCTACCACTCCCGAGGATTTGCGATTTCGTACCCACTTGTTTCACCACTGGTGCCAAGACGGAGGGCCTGTCCTGTACACGTCTCCGTCCTCGACTTCATTTCACTCCCCATCAAAAAAATCTATAAAAACCTCAGACCCTTTTTCGTCTGTCTCACACTCAGTGCGAACATGACGTCCCTTCAGTCGCATCTTCCCGTCAAATTGATTCGTGCCTTGTATGGCATCAGTCGAGAAAAAGATCCACAAACACGAGCTCGTGTCTTAGAAGCTAGTCTCAAAGAAGTCTTACGATGGTTCACGGTGACGGCACGTCAATTACTCCAAGGAATCATTCAGATTCCTCATCAAACCCAACGCTTTTTCGATCGAAACAAAGTCGCTTTGGTCCAACTGGCCGATCCCCGCATCGACACTCAAACCAAAAAACAAATCATTTTGAAACCTGGAGGGAGCGGTACTCTAGGAGGGGTCATCATTCGCTCACTCTTAAGATGGGATCCTAATGCCCCCAAAGTTATCCCTAAGACAAAAGTTCAACGAAGCCCCAAGAAGAAAAAGACCAGGTCCCCAAAGAGAAGAACTTCTCCAGTGGCGGGACCCTCCTCTTACCAGACACCACCCCGAAAAAAGAAAAGAAGCCCCCAGAAAAAGAAACAGAGAAAAAGTCCTCAGAAAAAGAAAAGTCCACAGAAGAAAACTAGTCGCAAGAGAGGCACTGCGGCCAGGACGCAGCCTTACACTCGCAAACCACGACCTGCCACAGCGTCTCCGACAGCCTCACGTTTGTCCACTTCTCCGTTGATGTCACCAGGAACTGAAGAGTACTTGGAGACGTTGATTACACCAAGAACTTCTCCGTTGATGACCCCCAAAAGAACTTCCCCAGTGGCAGGACCTTCCCATTTAGCGGCAGTGGCTGCTGCTCACAAAGTACCTTCTCCCAAAATCAAAGTCCATGAAAGATCGGGCATGTTACAAAGTTTACTGGATTTGTCCAAGCAAGAACTGGCTCGATTTAGTCCGTTACGTACCCCTGCACGACGTGTCATGCCTGTCCTCAAACTGATACGACGTAAAGACAATCAATGGCGACGCGTTCCAGTATAAAAAAGGCCTGTGACCGAGTAGGATATCAGTGTTTTTTCGGTGCTCCTGAAGACTCAAAGATGTCACCCTCCAGAAAACCCCAAGGAAAGAAAAGGAAAGGACTGCCACCACGTTTAGCCAAACATGGGGACATGTTATCTGTCCTGTCCAAAGCTTCTCCACCCCTACGAAAAAAACTCATTCAAACGGCCTCCAAAGAGGTCATCGATACCGTGTGCGAATGTTGTTTGAACGTTTTGAAAGGCACGATCCCTTTGTCCAAACACCAGAAACAATGCTTAGGCAAACATCGTCACGTTCTTCGGAAAATGGTTCAAAAGAAAATTCCCATTCGTCAAAAAAAGAAGATGTTGGTCCAACGTGGAGGCATTTTACCTCTCTTGTTAGGCCCCATACTGAAAGGAGTCTTGGGAACCATGTTGGGAGGACTGGTGGGAGCAAGATAAAAAGGCCCTCGGAAGTCCCAAGATCTCAGAATCGACCCCTGACAACCCCATGGAAGGACGAAAACTAGCTTTAGTGCCTTACAAACGATGGATGGAATACCATCGGTGGCAAGAACAACGCACCCCGCATTTACCTCCCAATCCCAATTTGAGCGAGATGTTCCAGTTACAACACGAATTGCAGTCCTTGATGGATCGCCAAGATTTGTCCGAAACAGAAAAATCGCAAAAGTACGGTCAACTCTTGCAACGACTGCAACTCTTTCACCAGAAAGCTTTAGACGAAACAGCTTTACCCACTCTAAAAGATTTTAAGACCTTGATGAAAAGTCCAGCACCATCATCATCATCATTACCACCACCACCACTACCATCCCCAAGGGTCACCAGAGATGCTACCCCACAAAGACCTGAGGAAGAAGAGATGCGCGAAGTGTTTCAAACACCGTCAGCAGCTCCCATTTCGAGTAAGATTGCAGCATCCTTATTGACCCCGTCCCCCACACCCCAACGAGAAGAAATGAAAGCTTGGGTTAAAAAGATGATGTCCACACCTCCTTCGACAGAAGTGAAAAAGAAAGAAGAGAAACCAGAAGCGAAAAAAGAAAAGAAAACCAAAGCCATTCCATTGCCACCTCCACCACCACCACCACTACCTTCGACTTCTACTCCCGTAGCCCATCGGACACGTAAATCCGTTTCCAAACCACCCTTTCGACCCACCCAAAGTAGCATCACCGAAGAGTGGGTGACTTATTAACACACCAACACAAAATAAAAAAATGGAAAAAGTCTTAGCCAGCATTTACTACGATCCCTCCCATCCTGCAGGTTACGCAGGAGTTCAAAAATTGTATCGTGCTGCCAAAACGCGACTGAAAAGTCTCCGTTTACCTCAAGTGCAACGATGGTTACAAGAACAAGCTACCTACACTTTACACAAACCCATTCGACGCAAGTTTGCCAGAAGTCGCACCCGAGTGGAAGGCATCGATCATCAATGGCAAGCCGATTTAGCCGATGTCTCTCATTTGGCCAGCTACAATCGCGGCTACAAATATTTGTTTTGTGTCATCGACGTCTTTTCCAAATTTGCATGGGTCGTGCCTTTGACTTCCAAATCGAGCAGCGAGTTAGTGCGAGCCCTGCAACGGGTGTTGAAACAAAGCGGTCGTCGCCCTCTTCGATGGCAAACGGACAAAGGCACCGAATTTCTGAACCAAGCTTTCCAAAAAGAATTAAAGAAACGTGGCATTCATTTTTTTACCACCGAGAATCCCGAAACCAAAGCCAGCATCGTGGAACGTTTTCAACGCACTTTGAAAGAACGCATGTGGAAATATTTTACGCATCACCACACTCTGAAGTACATCGACATCTTACCGCACCTGGTGCAAGCGTACAACCAATCTTACCATCGAAGCATCGGACGTGCCCCGCAAGACGTGACTCCCGACAACGAAGTGCTGGTGTTTGAGCGCCTGTTCGGTACGTCCCCGACGAGGGCTGTCCCCAAGAAAAGTGGAGTGTTGGCCGTAGGAGATTGGGTGCGCATTGGCAAAACCAAACGCACTTTCGACAAAGGTTACTTACCTAACTGGACGACCGAACTGTTTCGCGTCACTGGACGAGTACATGGCCGTCATCCTGCCGTCTATAAATTGGAAGACATGAACGGAGAAGTGCTCAAAGGAACGTTTTATTTGCCCGAGTTACAACGTGTCACCAAAAAAGAAGACGACGTGTACGACATCGAAAGCATTCTCGAACGCAGAACCCGTAAAGTGGGCAAACGACGTGTCAAAGAAGTCAAAGTACGTTGGAAAGGATATCCACCCAGTTTCGATTCTTGGATCGACGCTTCGCAAGTCATCGACTATAAAAAGAAGAAGTGACCATCATGCCCTTTCACACATCAGACGCAGCTACGTCGACCACTCCTTCTTCCCCTAGTTCTTCTGTGCAAGATTTACAAAAACAACCCTTGTGGGTGTGGTGTGGAGAACGTGTGCCTAAAACGCAAATCGTCTTTTTCTGCCAAATCTTCGTGGTGTATTGTGTCATCGGGGCAGCCATCGCCAATTTGAGTTTGCAACAAGGAGACAAACAATTGTGGACCATTTTATTGAGCAGTTGCATCGGTTACCTGCTTCCCAATCCCTCCCTGAAATTCTCCTCGAACGGGAACGTTGTGTCCAGTGCCAGTGCCAGTCACCACTCCAACAACCACAACCAGAACCCCATTTTGGGCGGAGACACACCTCTGACATCCACTAACCCCTCGGACAGCCACAGAACTCTGGAATTATGAGTCACCAAAACCAATTTTACTTAACCTTACCCAGTGACAGTTCCATGGAGGTGTTTCCCAACAACACGTTGTGCTGTTACACGGCCAAATTACCTCAAGCCATCCCCTTAGATCACGAAGCCCATTGGGAAGTGGCTTTGGTAGAAATGATTCACCCGACCCAAGTCCTCAATGTCATTCCCCAGCAAAATTGTTTTAAGGTGGAAGTTCATGACTCACATTTGCAACAAGAGTTGGATAGGACTAGTGGCACATATACCAATAAAGCCTATGATGACAGAACTAAAACGTGGACCTACAACTTGTTGATTCCCCCAGGCTATTATTTCAGCGGTCAACATTTGGTCAACACCATAGCTACCAAGTTTAATAGTGTGTTTGGGGAAGCTTTTAAGAGTTCCAATGTCAATGTCAAGAACAAAAGTGTCACCATGGAGTACCACAAAGTAGCTCGTCGCTTCTTGATGAAATTTGAACGGACTAAAATCGTAACCATTGTATTTTGTCCTGGATTGTTTGACATGTTGGGCGGTGACACGGAGATGAGGAAGCAAGTAGAACAAAAAGGCGAATCACCAAGCATTCATGACAACGAGTCTTTTGCGAGGTATTTTCGTACCCCGGTAGAACTGAACCAGGGACTGAATTTGATGTTCGTGTACTCCGATGTGGTGGAGTATAACGTGGTGGGACACACCTCTGTGCCGTTACTGCGTGTCATTCCTTTCAAAGTGGATTCTGCCACGAACGCTGACGAGGAAGGTGGAAACACTTACCACGTCCACCGCGAATTTGTCCATCCTCACTATTTACCGGTCAGCAAGTCGTATTTGGACACGGTCAACATTGCTATAAAAGGAGATCTGGGACAAGATATTCCATTCACCAAAGGAAAAGTCACGGTGAAACTCCATTTTCGAAAACGGTTCTCTCACGATTAGTAAGTAAGTCATGTATCCAGTGTACCAAGGGGTGGCTCGACAGCGAGGACACGGTTTAGGAGACATGTTAAAATTGGCCTTTCGTTCGGTGGCCCCGGTGTTGAAACCGATGGTGACACGCGGATTGCACGCCTTGAAAGATGCGGCACTGACGCAAGGCAAAGAATTTCTCCAAAATGTCATCATCGACAAACAAAACCCTAAAGAAGCCTTCATGAGGGCAGGCAAAAATGTCTTGCTGCAAACGGGCAAAGACATTTTGGGCCGACGAGAGACACCTATAAATGCCCTGCACGCTACCGAGTCTGGCATTCAGCAAGGACAAGGCAGAAAGAGACGACGAATAAGAAAACACCCTTTCACCAGACTTCAAGCGAGAAAGGCCAAGAAAAGAAGAACCGTTCGAGACTTAGACGTTTTCGATTATTGAAACACAGAACAAAATGATGCACCGAGAGTCTTGCGCTTGTTCCAAGACGGAACTGGATCTGTTTGCCATGCCCCCCACCATGATGACGATGCAAGAATCCCAATGGGTGGAATTTAATCCCATCTCCTCATTGACCGATTCCGCTCCCATCGAGTTTGAAATCAAAGGACAGCCCGAAGATTACATCGATCTGAATAGCAGTTACTTGTACTTGAAAGTCCAAGTTCTAAAAAAAGATGATAGTGGAGTAGATGACACTGACGAAATAGCTCCCGTCAACAATTTCATGCATTCCTTGTTCAGCTCAGTGGATTTGTACTTGAATAACAAACTAGTCAGCAGCAGCATGGATACATACCCTTACCGTGCCTACTTGGAAAATCTCTTGACGTACGGAATAGATGCCAAGGATAGTCATCTCAATGCCTGCGTGCTGTGGGTAGCTGACGAAGCGAAGAAGTTCGACGCAGTAGATGGAAGCAATTCCGGCTTTGAGGCAAGAGAAGAAAAAATCCTAGGTAAAAAGAGTTTAGAACTGATGGATCGTTTGCATTTGGACATGTGGTTGCAAGAGAAATATTTGCTGAACGGGGTGAATGTCCGCTTGAGACTGAATCGCAGCAGTGCCGCTTTCCATTTGATAGCTGCTGATGCTACTAAGGGTCCTAAAAGCATAATCCAGGAGGCCAAACTCTACGTACGACGCGTGGAAGTGTTACCCAAAGTAGGTAACGACATCAGTCAAACGTTGAGCAGAACGACCGCCAAGTATCCCATACGACGTGTGGAAGTGAAAACGTTCACCATTCCCAAGGGACTGCAATCCATAACCGAAGATCATCTGTTCCAAGGACAGCTACCCAAGCGTTTAATCCTTGGTATGGTCTCGAATTCAGCCTTCAACGGAGCCATCAAAGAAAATCCTTTCAACTTTCAACACTTCAACGTGAAGAAAATCGAAGTCAGTCGCGATGGCAAGACCTTGTGTACCCGACCTTTCGAACCTGACTTTAGTGACAAGAAGATGAATTACTTGAGGTCGTACTTGTCCCTGTACGAAGCCACCGGCCAGTTAGGAACCAACACCAGTCACGGCATTGAGTACGAGGATTATGCAGGAGGCTACGCTTTGTGGGCTTTCGATTTCACTCCAGATCAAGGCAGCGACGAGGGGCATTTCCACCCTATAAAATCAGGCCAGATTCGTGTGGAACTTCAGTTTGCAGATGAACTGAAACAGACAGTGAACGTCATCCTGTATGCAGAATTCGATAATACCATAGAAATCAACAGTTTGAGAGAAGTCATTCTAGATTATTAGAAGCCATGGAAGACTGTTATCCCTCTTTACCTAATGGAGAAACTTTGGAGATGGAATGTAAGGAGACCGTGGAAAAAGAAGAAGAAGTGATCATGATGAAGTCGAGATGGCCAGAACAAGAAGCCCATTTAGTCTCCTGTTTTGCCAAACACTTGGTCGACAAAATGACGGAATTGATCAAGAAAAATTGTTATGGATGTCAAAACGATCATCCCAGTCAAATTCAACACGATAAATGCCTGATGTTAAGTCAAGAAGAAAAATTGGACGAGTATCTGGACGAAGCTTGGAGTCTCATCTCGAACAAAGACGTGTTGCACCAGTGGTATAAAGACTTGCGTGAACATTCTTGTCCACCATTAACCACTCAAGAGATCCATCGTATCGAAACTCTCCTGAATCAGAGTGAGGAAACAGAACGAATAACCGTTTATTCGTCAGACATTTTCAAGCAAAAAGTCAGGATCGAATTGACGACGTATTATTACCTGTGAAGAAGAAAAAAACACACAAAACAATGGATACCTGGGAACTTTATTACCTTTTGAACCACAGTTCGTATACGGCTTCTTGGAATCCTGTCGTCTGTGCTAAAGATGAACTCCCTCATCGCAAACCTAAAGACCATCAAGCTTACGTGATCAACACGAACGACAGTCATCTCCCAGGAACCCACTGGGTAGCCGTCTACTTTCCTCAAGAAGGATGTGTGGAATATTTCGATTCGTACGGATTGCCCCCTTTGGAAGACGATATCATCGACTTTATGAGAAGAAATGCTCAAACCACCCGATTCAATAACGTGAAATTACAAGGCACAGATTCCTTGGTGTGTGGACAGTACTGTGTGTATTTTCTGCATCATCGCAGCCTGGGCTATTCCTTAGAACATTTAGTGACTCATTTCGATCCTCGTTCTTCTGCTAGAAACGATGTGAAAGTAGATCAATGGTTCTGTGACCATTATGCTTATCTTTTGTCTCAAGCTAGGAAACGTAGTGTCCATCAATGGCCTAATGATTTCCAACAGTGGAAATCACAATTTCATTCACAACGTTGTCAGCCCTGTTTAAAGTAGATTGTCCATTGAGAAAAAATGTTTGTGATTTGAAAAAAAATTGTTTGATGTTATAGTGTTGGATTATTGTTAAAAATGTTAGAAATGTTGTTGTTTAGTGTTAAGTGATTTTTGAATAAAAAATGTTGTGTTTTGAAAAAAATGCCTTTGTCTTTTGTTTAGCTATAAGAATGTTGGATTGATGCTCTTTCATTTCTTACTATCCCTCTCATGAACGTTGCGGCTCGAAAACCGTGTGGGATGTTTTCCTTCACGTCCGCGCTTTGACTTTAAGAACCGGGGTTGTTCCCAGTCTAACCATCCATTATCGACTCATCCTCCTACGAAGATGTGCTCCAAACTAGCTAAGCTCAACGAAGCCTACGTGAATTTGCATAGGGTCAGACACAGTCTGATACCGAAGCCAGAAGAAATAGAGAATGTGAGAATGTTAAAAATCACTGAAGACCTGATAGAAGAGCTCTTCAGAGAAGAAATGAACAGGGAGAAAGAAGAATGGACAGAGAAGTACAGACTTCAGAGACAGCAGCAACAGCAGCAACAACAGCAACAGCAGCAGCAACAACCTGAAGCTGACAGAGGCTTTGTCGATTGTCGTATCGACACCAAAGAGTTCTTCTTCTCTTTCCGAAGAAGCAGACCTATTGCCAGAAAGTATATCCTCAGAGGACATCGCATTCTTAGAAACTAAAAAAAGAATGCCATAGCAAAACAAAAAAAACCAGCCCTTTTCAGGGCTACCCAATACTCTAGAAAAGAAATAACGATCAATTTGCCAATGTGTGTAGGTAGAGTAGTGTGAAAATAAACACTAACTCTTTTGTAAAAAAATGTGAGGGTATGTGTTTGTGTGTTTGTGTTTGTAAGTGATCAAGTAAGTTGGTATGGATAGTAGATTAAAATGATATATTTTCTTAGTGTTTGAGGTGTAAATTTGGGGTTAGATTGGATTGATTTGAGTATGTGGATAGTCTATTGAAGTGATTTATAAAAATTTTACAATAGTGATGGGTAGCATAAAAAGTGAGCGAGTGTTTCTTTTAGGTCCGCGCGTTGTTTTGGGTCATGATCTAGGTAAGATCAATTTTACGTTATTAGGGGGATGTTTTCCATCACGTCCGCGCTTTCACTATAAATTGAAACTCGCTGGGCAGTCTAGCTACCCTTGTTGATTGATCAACACAGCCAGAAGAATGACTAGCAGAATAGTGAAACTGTTAGAACTCCAGATGCACCTGGAATATGCCAGGCGGATAGTAAACGAACTATCAGCAGAGGCTATAGTAGAAGAAGCAAGAGTAAAGAAGGAAGAGGAGGAGGAGAGAAGAGAGAGGGAAGAAGAGGAAAAGAAAAGAGAAGAGAGGATGTCGTTCAATATTCCCGAGACAGAGGATTGGGGTATTGAAGCGAATCATCCTCCCTCTGCGCTCCCCAAAAGAAAGGTGAAAGAAGACTGGGGAAGAAGATGCGTGTGCGGCGCCAGGCCAGGAAGGTGCAACCATTAGATAGGTGCATCAGGAGTTCAAAAAAACAGCCCTTTTCAGGGCTACCCAATACTCTAGAAAAGAAAAAAAGATCCATTTGCCAATGTGTGTGTGTAGGTAGAGTAGTGTGAAAATAAACACTAACTCTTTATTAATAGTGGAAGTGTATGTGTTTGTGTGTTTGTGTGTTTGTGTTTGTAAGAGTAAAGGTATGTTTGTGTGAATAGTAGATTATGGGTTTCTTAGCGTATGTGGAGAGTATAGTTTGGGTTTTATTATATGAAAAAAGTAGGGGGATGTTTTCCTTCACGTACGCGCGTTGTTGGGTCATGATCTAGGTAAGATCCATTTTATGTTTTTAGGGGGATGTTTTCCTTCACGTTCGCGCTTTCACTATAAGAACCCACAGTGTTCGTCGTTCAAACCATTCTGCAAAGAATAAAAAGAAGATGGCGTCAAACCAAATGGACAAAATACAAACCTTGCAAGACGTTTTAGACAACTTAGGAATAATGGAACAGATGCTAATAAGACTGGTTGAAGACCATTATTCCTATAGTCCCCATCGTGTAAAGATGGAAATTAACAACTTAAGAAAAGCAAAGGACAAGATTAGTGGTGTGATGAAGGAAATAAAGGAGGAGAAGGAGGATGAAGAGGAAAAGATAAGAATAAGAACATGGAACGAAAAAATTGAAAAAGAAGAAGAAAATGAGAAGAGGAAGAAAGAAGAAGAGGAGGAAGAGAAGGAGAAAAAAAAGAAGAGAAAGAGTGTTGGAGATAAAATAAGAAGTTGGTGGAGGAAAAGAAGAAATTAGAATCAGAAGAAGAAGAAAAAGAAAACCCAAAGGCCCTTTTCAGGGCCAGCCATATTTCTCGAAAAGAGATAGCCTTTCCATTGCCTACCCCTTTTTTAAAAAAAATTTTTTAAAAAAAATCCCATGTTCAATTCCCCTTGTCCGTAGAGTGTCCCACGATTTATTCCCATGTTAAATTCCCCTTGTCCGTAGAGTGTCCCACGATTTTTCGCCATGTTAAATTTCCATTGTCCGTAGAGTGTCCCAAGGGTGTTTTTAATGCTAATTCCCATTGTCCGTAGAGTATCCCCATTCACTACTCACATTTATGATTTAAACATAATGGTTGGTTTTAATGAAGAAAGTATAGCAGTACAAACAGTGACGCTCAGCCGTACACGTACCGGCACATGGATATAAGTGTGGCCCAGAAACTAGACAAGTATGGCCAACAAACAACATGTAATAAAAATATTTAATATACTTACAGATGTTCTAAGTAATTCTGCGTTAATTAGCTTTAATACCGACCATAACATTCTCTCTCTCTCTCTCTCTCTCTCTCTCTCTCTCTCTCTCTCTCTCTCTCTCTCTCTCTTTGGTCGTGACTCAACTGTTACTATCATTCATAGGTCCAGAGATATCATCATATGACAAGCTAAATTCCAAACGAAAATCCTATACGCTCGTCATTTCATAGATTTTCGCCTGTATCTTTATACGATGTTAAACAGAGAGAGAGAGAGAGAGAGAGAGAGAGAGATAGATTGGCGGAAGTTTACATATTTGATTAATTATAATCGATTTTTAGAATATTATAATAGGTTTAAGAAACAACGACAACAACAAAGCATTAAAATACCTAGAGTACGCGTGCCTTGTAACCAAGAAATCTACGTATAGTGTCGACAGTCTATTGCAACATTATATCACTGACTATAAAAACACTGTAGATAAATCCCAAAGAACGTGTACTTATACCGTTACGACGAACTATATTCTTGTAGGTTACTTTAATTTTAACTCCTCGTTGTAGATTATTTTTCCATGATGTCAATATATCTGAGTTTGCCGATAAAGGAGTGTATCTGAAAAGTGTGTGCATTTTCCCAAGGGAATAATCATTGTTATTTAAGACATGATTTATATGTTTAGAATAGCAGGACATTGATAAAGCCAACAGAAACAGTAATATAGGTTCAACTATAAAAAAACAACACAAAAGGAAATATCATAGCTGTAAAGAGGTACTCAATGTAATTATCAAGCGTATCCCGACATTAGTGGCATAAATAAATCATTTGCATTAGTTCTCTGGTAATGTCACTTGTTTTAAACATTTCTTGGTCTGAGCAATCCAACTACTGATTCACTAGGCAAGTTGATTTTAGATGTGAAATAGTTACATCTTCTAATTCATAAACAGTCCTATTTATATCAGAACAGTCAAAATGAAAACGAGCGATTTCTCACGTATGTTTATTTGCCGTTATCAAGCCAACTTGACATTTATTATTTACCTCAACCTGAACGAGCACCTATTTAATTTCATTGATTTGAAACTCACTTGAAATAAATGACTAACCTTATGAAATCATTGGAATTTATTTCATTCTACACTATTCCAGTGAATATTGTGAATATTTTCAAATCAATTTATTAATATGTACTGTAATATTTAATTATAAATCGACTCACGAATCATGCAGACACTTTTAAAACACGATCTTAGACTCTACAAACAGGTTTATTTTCCTGCAATTTTCCATCCAAATCACACATTTTGAATAGACTAAAAATAAATTATATTTCATTTATTTCTTAAATTATCGCAGACTCCAAAATCAATGTATTTTGTAAGGTAAAAGATTCTCTTTTAATTCAATGTCTTCTGTTGTCGCAGATCTGCTGTTGACAGACAGCTAGTGTAAATATACATGTGACTATACTAAAAACTTATGCGACAACTTACATCTGCCTTGAGTCGAATCAATGTGAAATTGTGCTAGACCATGTACTTGAAAATCTTAAAATGTATTTATTACTGTCTATTAAATATGAGAAAGGAGGGTGACATTTAATTGTGTATTAGCAAACTGGTTTCTAGAACCTGAAGGCACGCCTATCTATTATTGATTTCGATCTATACATCTTTCTCCACGCTTAGCTCGACACACGAATCGTATAGATATATTGAAATATGAAATTAGAAGGAAAATCTCCAAACATGTATATCTTCCTTTGATTTTCTTTCCAAATTTCAAGTTCTCTATAGAATAAAGATATATTCACGTACATTTATAACATAAATGATCTCATACTACAGAAGCAATTACTCTTTAAAAGATCAAAAGTAAAATATGTCTTTTCATATTTCCTCTTATCGGTTATTCGCAAATTCGGTGTTAATAGAGAACTCCTGTGAAGATACACGCGTTGTTACACAAAGAAACTTTCTGTCTAGGATTACATATGCGTTGCGTCAACTCAGAGATTATAAAACCATGCTCACGGAAGTCTTTAAATGGGTGTATTGCTGTCGATGACATTCTTTTTGTTGACGTAGGGCGCTATTTAATCGGAAATTTAGTGGCTTTAAGGTAATTGGGTCTTTATTAAAGGATACGCATTGCAATGAATCAAAGCTAAGTTAAAATAGTATGTACTGGAAAATCTTTAAATTTGTCGATTGTAAATTTCTGCGTCAATAAAGTGCCACTAATTTGTGGCAAGACTGACACAAAAACTCAGCATTTCAAAAGGATTTTAAGGTAGACGGGAGGTTCAAAAAAGGATACATTTGAAACTGTCTATAAATATTGTCATTTAAATGAATAAAAGTAAAAAATGATTGCATTGCAAGAACGAATTTCAAATACATTCTACGTTTCCAGCAAATGCAAAATGATTAAGCTCCCTAAAATTTTAAAATGAGAGAAAAAGACAAAATTTACTACATCTTTCAATTTTTAAACCAATATAAATAAGCAACACAGTTTCACTTTTTCTATGCGTCGATTTATACCAAAGCAAATTTACAATACCGTGTTGACGAAAATATTTAAATGTATTGATTGTTGTGACATTCCAGTGCTAATAACTTGCTGAACCATTTCCTTCTACCGGACCGTGGCAGAAATGAAAAATTCAGACAGATGATGGACACAGATAATTCATGCACAAACTCATCATTTGATAAAAAGGCGTGACGTGCATGCAAGGTTAAAAGAAGGATAAAGGTGAAAGAGACTACATAAATATCATCCGTTAAATGGATCACTGTAACATTAGGTTAACATTACAAAAATGATTTTCAAAGGTATACGAAGTCCAATGCATTATAAGAACTAATCCGTCTCTCGCAAGAAGCGGGTATACTATGGTCACTAGATTGATGCCATAGGCGGAACTCTTTTCGTAGGATTCTAGTCACAGGTAATACAGAATATCTTTTACCTAGATTACGTTACTCATAACACATAGGTACGTATATTATTAGTCTTTGTTCCCGCTTGAGGTAAATCCTATTATTAAGATATCATATACGTCAGCTTCTGTTGATTAATGTCATAGACGTGCTCAAACGATGCAATAACAAAATACGGGTCAGAGAGATAGCGTATAATATACAGTTTTCTCACAATAAAAGCTTATGATTGATTATATTTTTATGACGTTCTCTAACAGGATATTAATCTTGTACAAAAAGGCTCATTTGAGTCCAGAACAGCCATATCTACTTCAACCTGCACAAAATTATACCCAACAGGGAAAATCTCCAGGCATTCCTAAAATATGAAGACTATTACACTGGACAACAAATTTTTACAAAAGTCATGTTACTGAAATAAAATTAGTCAATTCTTATCAATTTTTATGTGCTGAACACGAATATGACAGTCAAATTGCAAAATTGGCTCTAGTTTTTTGTAATCTGCAAGAAATTAATGTTTACATAACGAAATGCATTCCAATAGTAAAAGGTCAACTGTAATAGCCTACCTATAAAAAATCAAGTCATTGACTACATCTTAGATTTCTTCGCCTGTCTCTTGTACAGCTGTTCGGGAGCATCTCTGAGGAGTGTCCAGCAGTAGTCAGCCAGCATTGTAGTGGACCATTTTCCCTGGTATCTTTGTTCCATTGTTGCGATATCTTGATGAAAACGTTCGCCGTGTTCATCACTAACAATACCACAGTTGCTAGGAAAGAAATCCAAATGGGAATGAAGGAAGTGAATCTTTAGAGACATATTGCAGCCAAGTTTCTTATACTTCATCAACATGTCTTCTACTAGTTCCTTATAGTTTTCTGCCCTAACATTTCCGAGGAAGTTTGTAGAAACTAGGCGAAAAGCATTCCATGCTTGTTTCGCGTCACCTTCCAGCAAGTTGTTGAACCGGTCATCTTTGAAAAGCTCTCGAATCTGAGGACCCACAAAAACTCCCTCTTTAATCTTTGCTTCGCTGAGTCGAGGGAATTTTTCATGCAGGTATCGGAATACTGGCAAAGTCCGGTCAATGGCTTTCACGAAGTTCTTCATCAAACCTAGTTTGATGTGAAGGGGTGGTAGCAAGATTTTCTGAGCCTCAACCAGAGCTGGGTGTTGGATATTCTTCTCTCCAATGGCTACATTCTGCCTGTGAGTCCATTCCTTCCTCATGTAGTGCATTTCCCTTGCTCGGCTATCCCACTCGCATAAGAAACACATGTATTTTGTATATCCTTGCTGCAGTCCCATTAAAAGGGCAACTACCTTCAAATCACCACAGAGGTGCCAGCTGTACTTGTTATACTCAATGGAATTCAGTAGCTGCCTTAAGTTATCGTATGTCTCTTTCATGTGGACAGCATACGCTACTGGAATAGATGGAAGAATGTTTCCATTGTGCAAAAGCACAGCCTTGAGACTCAGTTTCGAAGAGTCCACAAATAGTCTCCATTCTTGTGGGTCATGAGTGATTTTTAAAGCATTCATGAGGCCCTCAATATCGGAACAGAATATCAGATTACTTTCCTTTCTGAAGAAAGGCTCCAATTGCTGGTGGCGCTTTCGATATGCAGTAATTGTAACATCTTCTTCTAGAAGATTCCATTGTTGGAGTCTTGATCCTAGCAATTCTGCCTTGTTCTTTGATAAGTCCAAATCACGAATCAGGTCATTTAGTTCTTCCTGTGTTATTCTGTGTGGGGTTGATGATGCACCACAGTGAAAATCTGGATCACTGCATGCTGATGGACCAAGAGAAGAACAGGTCGACTCACCTTTGTCTTCGTCAGATGAATCAAGAGAATATTCTGCTGGAGGTTCTGGAATAGGAAGTCCCTCACCATGTGGAACTGGTCTCAATGCAGACGGAATGTTTGGGTAGACTACTCTCGACTTCTTTCGCTTCGTTATTCCGCCGGAAAGAGGAGGAACCAAGCAGAAGTAACAGTCATTTAGGTGGTTGCTTGGCTCTCTCCACACCATTGGGACTGCAAACGGCATTGATGACCTTTTGCAATTCAACCACTGTGAAAGCTGTGTTGTACATGTAGCACAGCATATATGCGGAGCCCAAGGCTTGTCTTGGTCACCAACCTTGCATCCGAAGTAAAGATGATATGCCTTCTTCACTTGAGAATTGATACTTTTCTTCTGGTTGGCAAATGTCACTTCCCCACAAATATAGCAAAAATTGTCCGCGGTATTAACACACTTTCGAGGCATTACTGTTCTTTATTGTACGTAAATGGATAAAATAATAAGTTTTATGTAACAGTAGCTTGAACTGTCTCGCACAACGTCTAAAATATTTTAAATGCTGAACCTATCTGATTGGGCTTTATATAGTACACTGCTTACGTCAGCTTCAGCAGCCGCCTGGCATTAGTATAATAGGCCTACACATGTATAGTACACTGCTGACGTCAACTTACTTCAGCAGCCGCATGGCATTAGTATTGCATTGCATCAGAAAATGATGCAATCAGCTGTGGATGATGTGAGCATGATGGTATTATGCAATGTTACATCATTATTCCGGATGTTGCTGCAGTCCTACTGGAGAAATTTACACAGTGAAACATAGAAAATGAGGTATATGAATATCTTCAAAACGAGAGCCAATACAAATTTTTCACGGTTATATTCGTGTTCGGCACACCAAAATACTACAGATTAGGGCCTTTTCAAGTCAGTAATGATTTCACTGTTGACCAGTGTTATAGGCTCGACTCTTTGCATGCTGGTTGCTACAGTTGCAGGTAAGATCCGAATATACAATTCTTCATTAGCTGAATAATCGTATACTTTTTTTAAAACACTATGATTCATCTCTCTAAAGGTAAGTATGTATCTCCTTGTTTCTCTACATATGTCATAGTATTTATCTTTATAAGCGCAGCTTTAAGACGCATCGTAGCAAGTATTGTCATCCAAAACTTATTCTTTTAATTTGTTCTTGTATTGTTTTGTAAATATCCACAGCCAGATATGCAGCTTTTGTAAAGTAATAACATTGTCGTATTTTCCCATTATGTATTCATCCTATATAGCTTTGTACCCTTGACAATGGAATCAGTATAATTCCGTTCTGGAATATGATTTTAGGGAGCGTGTAACTGTATGTGAGCATCTAAATGGCTGCATAGAGAGGCCAGTAAGTTATTGCTTTTGGAATGGCTATCCATGCCTAAGACAGTACGATGTATAAATCTGGATTGCTATATAGTTCTTTATTCTGCCAATAGCTTTGTTTATAACTTTCTCAAAAATGCTATTATAAGTAACGTTATTATCTTACAAATATCATATTACATTGCAGCCCAGCTGTATGACAGAGGCATTGGAGGTGTAGGTGGCATCGGAGGCACTGGAGGTGCACATGGTATCGGAGGCATCGGAGGTACCCATGGTATCGGTGGCATCGGAGGCACTGGAGGTATCCATGGTATCGGTGGCATCGGAGGCATTGGAGGTACACATGGTATCGGAGGCACTGGAGGAATCCATAGTATCGGTGGCATCGGAGGTACCCATGGTATCGGTGGCATCGGAGGTACCCATGGTTTTGGTGGCATCGGAGGTACCCACGGTATCGGAGGCATCGGAGGTACCCATGGTATCGGTGGCATCGGAGGTACCCATGGTATTGGTGGCATCGGAGGTACCCACGGTATCGGTGGCATCGGAGGTACCCATGGTATCGGTGGCATCGGAGGTACCCATGGTATTGGTGGTATCGGAGGTACCCATGGAATCGGAGGCACTGGAGGTATACATGGCATCGGAGGTACCCATGGTATCGGTGGGATTGGAGGCACTGGAGGTACCCATGGTATAGGAGGCTTTGGAGGTACCCATGGTATCGGTGGCATCGGAGGCACTGGAGGTATCCATGGTATCGGAGGTGTCGGACACACTGGTGGTACACATGGTACCGGTTGAAGAATTTGAGGCAAATGTAGTATTGGTCGCATCGGCCGTTCTATTATCGATACTGGAATTGGAATTGGAAGTAAATAAGAAGCTATTGCTTTGACGGTTAGTGTAGCGGATTGGTTCGGCACACTTACTATTTAGGTCAACGTTGCGACTGCTCTTGTTGAGGATATTAATTTGTCAAATAGTTTATTGTACATTTCTCATAAAATATTTAATGATTCATTCCATTGAAAACTATTTACGTTTGAATCATATTTTGTATCAATAAATTTTAAAACTTGATGTCTTCGTCAGAAATAATGATTTCTATATGAATTAAGATTACCAAAGTCACAAGAGGAAACCTACTATGAGAAAATAAATACATCCATGACTAACAAAACATTGTATGCATCTTGGAGGACCTAGACGGACACTACCTTTTGTGCTTTTCACTAAGGATAAGAATTGTATTATACTGCTGCCTATTGGATGGAAGGTAGTGCATACATACGCAGCATATCTTTACATAGTAGAACTTTTATAACTATGTCCCTCGGCAACATATATGAAACACACCTTTTAACAATTTATCGAATATAAGAAAGTACAAA